>CM061141.1:186054803-186514023 GCA_030789695.1 Scilla litardierei | reverse complement strand
AGGTCTGGAGGGGGGGAGCGGGCGCGTAGCCCGGCCCGTGCCCTTCTCTGGTTTGGGTGGCTAGGGTTGGCCCTGCCCCAGAGGTCTGGAGGGGGGGGAGCGGGCGCGTAGCCCGGCCCGTGCCCTTCTCTGGTTTGGGTGGCTAGGGTTGGCCCTGCCCCAGAGGTCTGGAGGGGGGGGAGTGGGCGCGTAGCCCGGCCCGTGCCCTTCTCTGGTTTGGGTGGCTAGGGTTGGCCCTGCCCCAGATGTCTGGAGGGGGGAGCGGGCGCGTAGCCCTGCCCGTGCCCTTCTCTGGTTTGGGTGGCTAGGGTTGGCCCTGCCCCAGAGGTCTGGAGGGGGGGAGCGGGTGCGTAGCCCGGCCCGTGCCCTTCTCTGGTTTGGGTGGCTAGGGTTGGCCCTGCCCCAGAGGTCTGGAGGGGGGGAGCGGGCGCGTAGCCCGGTCCGTGCCCTTCTCTGGTTTGGGTGGCTAGGGTTGGCACTGCCCCAGAGGTCTGGAGGGGGGGAGCGGGCGCGTAGCCCGGCCCGTGCCCTTCTCTGGTTTGGGTGGCTAGGGTTGGCCCAGCCCCAGAGGTCTGGAGGGGGGGAGCGGGCGCGTAGCCCGGCCCGTGCCCTTCTCTGGTTTGGGTGGCTAGGGTTGGCCCAGCCCCAGAGGTCTGGAGGGGGGGAGCGGGCGCGTAGCCCGGCCCGTGCCATTCTCTGGTTTGGGTGGCTAGGGTTGGCCCTGCCCCAGAGTTCTGGAGGGGGGAGCGGGCGCGTAGCCCGGCCCGTGCCCTTCTCTGGTTTGGGTGGCTAGGGTTGGCCCTGCCCCAGAGGTCTTGAGGGGGGGGAGCGGGCGCGTAGCCCGGCCCGTGCCCTTCTCTTGTTTGGGTGGCTAGGGTTGGCCCTGCCCCAGAGGTCTGGAGGGGGGGAGCGGGCGCGTAGCCCGGCCCGTGCCCTTCTCTGGTTTGGGTGGCTAGGGTTGGCCCTGCCCCAGAGGTCTGGAGGGGGGAGCGGGCGCGTAGCCCGGCCCGTGCCCTTCTCTGGTTTGGGTGGCTAGGGTTGGCCCTGCCCAGAGGTCTGGAGGGGGGGAGCGGGCGCGTAGCCCGGCCCGTGCCCTTCTCTGGTTTGGGTGGCTAGGGTTGGCCCTACCCCAGAGGTCTGGAGGGGGGGAGCGGGCGCGTAGCCCGGCCCGTGCCCTTCTCTGGTTTGGGTGGCTAGGGTTGGCCCTGCCCTAGAGGTCTGGAGGGGGGGAGCGGGCGCGTAGCCCGGCCCGTGCCCTTCTCTGGTTTGGGTGGCTAGGGTTGGCCCTGCCCCAGAGGTCTGTAGGGGGGGAGTGGGCGCGTAGCCCGGCCCGTGCCCTTCTCTGGTTTGGGTGGCTAGGGTTGGCCCTGCCCCAGAGGTCTGGAGGGGGGAGCGGGCGCGTAGCCCTGCCCGTGCCCTTCTCTGGTTTGGGTGGCTAGGGTTGGCCCTGCCCCAGAGGTCTGGAGGGGGGGAGCGGGCGCGTAGCCCGGCCCGTGCCCTTCTCTGGTTTGGGTGGCTAGGGTTGGCCCTGCCCCAGAGGTCTGGAGGGGGGGATCGGGCGCGTAGCCCGGCCCGTGCCCTTCTCTGGTTTGGGTGGCTAGGGTTGGCCCTGCCCCAGAGGTCTGGAGGGGGGGAGCGGGCGCGTAGCCCGGCCCGTGCCCTTCTCTGGTTTGGGTGGCTAGGGTTGGCCCTGCCCCAGAGGTCTTGAGGGGGGGAGCGGGAGCGTAGCCCGGCCCGTGCCCTTCTCTGGTTTGGGTGGCTAGGGTTGGCCCTGCCCCAGAGGTCTGGAGGGGGGGAGCGGGCGCGTAGCCCGGCCCGTGCCCTTCTCTGGTTTGGGTGGCTAGGGTTGGCCCTGCCCCAGAGGTCTGGAGGGGGGGAGCGGGCGCGTAGCCCGGCCCGTGCCCTTCTCTGGTTTGGGTGGCTAGGGTTGGCCCTGCCCCAGAGGTCTGGAGGGGGGGAGCGGGCGCGTAGCCCGGCCCGTGCCCTTCTCTGGTTTTGGTGGCTAGGGTTGGCCCTGCCCCAGAGGTCTGGAGGGGGGGGGAGCGGGCGCGTAGCCCGGCCTGTGCCCTTCTCTGGTTTGGGTGGCTAGGGTTGGCCCTGCCCCAGAGGTCTGGAGGGGGGGAGCGGGCGCGTAGCCCGACCCGTGCCCTTCTCTGGTTTGGGTGGCTAGGGTTGGCCCTGCCCCAGAGGTCTGGAGGGGGGGAGCGGGCGCGTAGCCCGGCCCGTGCCCTTCTCTGGTTTGGGTGGCTAGGGTTGGCCCTGCCCAGAGGTCTGGAGCGGGGGGAGCGGGCGCGTAGCCGGGCCCGTGCCCACCTCTGGTTTGGGTGGCTAGGGTTGGCCCTGCCCCTGAGGTCTTGAGGGGGGAGCTGGCGCGTAGCCCGGCCCGTGCCCTTCTCTGGTTTGGGTGGCTAGGGTTGGCCCTGCCCCAGAGGTCTTGAGGGGGGGAGCGGGCGCGTAGCCCGGCCCGTGCCCTTCTCTGGTTTGGGTGGCTAGGGTTGGCCCTGCCCCAGAGGTCTGGAGGGGGGGAGCGGGCGCGTAGCCCGGCCCGTGCCCTTCTCTGGTTTGGGTGGCTAGGGTTGGCCCTGCCCCAGAGGTCTGGAGGGGGGGAGCGGGCGCGTAGCCCGGCCCGTGCCCTTCTCTGGTTTGGGTGGCTAGGGTTGGCCCTGCCCAGAGGTCTGGAGGGGGGAGCGGGCGCGTAGCCGGGCCCGTGCCCACCTCTGGTTTGGGTGGCTAGGGTTGGCCCTGCCCCAGAGGTCTTGAGGGGGGGAGAGGGCGCGTAGCCCGGCCCATGCCCTTCTCTGGTTTGGGTGGCTAGGGTTGGCCCTGCCCCAGAGGTCTTGAGGGGGGGAGCGGGCGCGTAGCCCGGCCCGTGCCCTTCTCTGGTTTGGGTGGCTAGGGTTGGCCCTGCCCCAGAGGTCTGGAGGGGGGGAGCGGGCGCGTAGCCCGGCCCGTGCCCTTCTCTGGTTTGGGTGGCTAGGGTTGGCCCTGCCCCATAGGTCTGGAGGGGGGGAGCGGGCGCGTAGCCCGGCCCGTGCCCTTCTCTGGTTTGGGTGGCTAGGGTTGGCCCTGCCCAAGAGGTCTGGAGGGTGGGAGCGGGCGTGTAGCCCGGCCCGTGCCCTTCTCTGGTTTGGGTGGCTAGGGTTGGCCCTGCCCTAGAGGTCTGGAGGGGGGGAGCGGGCGCGTAGCCCGGCCCGTGCCCTTCTCTGGTTTGGGTGGCTAGGGTTGGCCCTGCCCCAGAGGTCTGGAGGGGGGGAGCGGGCGCGTAGCCCGGCCCGTGCCCTTCTCTGGTTTGGGTGGCTAGGGTTGGCCCTGCCCCAGAGGTCTGGAGGGGGGGAGCGGGCGCGTAGCCCGGCCCGTGCCCTTCTCTGGTTTGGGTGGCTAGGGTTGGCCATGCCCCAGAGGTCTGGAGGGGGGGAGGGGGCGCGTAGCCCGGCCAGTGCCCTTCTCTGGTTTGGGTGGCTATGGTTGGCCCTGCCCCAGATGTCTGGAGGGGGGAGCGGGCGCGTAGCCCTGCCCGTGCCCTTCTCTGGTTTGGGTGGCTAGGGTTGGCCCTGCCCCAGAGGTCTGGAGGGGGGGAGCGGGTGCGTAGCCCGGCCCGTGCCCTTCTCTGGTTTGGGTGGCTAGGGTTGGCCCTGCCCCAGAGGTCTGGAGGGGGGGAGCGGGCGCGTAGCCCGGTCCGTGCCCTTCTCTGGTTTGGGTGGCTAGGGTTGGCCCTGCCCCAGAGGTCTGGAGGGGGGGGAGCGGGCGCGTAGCCCGGTCCGTGCCCTTCTCTGGTTTGGGTGGCTAGGGTTGGCCCTGCCCCAGAGGTCTGGAGGGGGGGGAGCGGGCGTGTAGCCCGGCCCGTGCCCTTCTCTTGTTTGGGTGGCTAGGGTTGGCCCTGCCCCAGAGGTCTGGAGGGGGGGAGCGGGCGCGTAGCCCGGCCCGTGCCCTTCTCTCGTTTGGGTGGCTAGGGTTGGCCCTGCCCCAGAGGTCTGGAGGGGGGGAGCGGGCGCGTAGCCCGGCCCGTGCCCTTCTCTGGTTTGGGTGGCTAGGGTTGGCCCTGCCCAGAGGTCTGGAGGGGGGGGAGCGGGCGCGTAGCCCGGCCCGTGCCCTTCTCTGGTTTGGGTGGCTAGGGTTGGCCCTGCCCCAGAGGTCTGGAGGGGGGGAGCGGGCGCGTAGCCCGGCCCGTGCCCTTCTCTGGTTTGGGTGGCTAGGGTTGGCCCTGCCCCAGAGGTCTGGAGGGGGGGGAGCGGGCGCGTAGCCCGGCCCGTGCCCTTCTCTGGTTTGGGTGGCTAGGGTTGGCCCTGCCCCAGAGGTCTGGAGGGGGGGAGTGGGCGCGTAGCCCGGCCCGTGCCCTTCTCTGGTTTGGGTGGCTAGGGTTGGCCCTGCCCCAGAGGTCTGGAGGGGGGAGCGGGCGCGTAGCCCTGCCCGTGCCCTTCTCTGGTTTGGGTGGCTAGGGTTGGCCCTGCCCCAGAGGTCTGGAGGGGGGGAGCGGGCGCGTAGCCCGGCCCGTGCCCTTCTCTGGTTTGGGTGGCTAGGGTTGGCCCTGCCCCAGAGGTCTGGAGGGGGGGATCGGGCGCGTAGCCCGGCCCGTGCCCTTCTCTGGTTTGGGTGGCTAGGGTTGGCCCTGCCCCAGAGGTCTTGAGGGGGGGAGCGGGCGCGTAGCCCGGCCCGTGCCCACCTCTGGTTTGGGTGGCTAGGGTTGGCCCTGCCCCAGAGGTCTTGAGGGGGGAGCAGGCGCGTAGCCCGGCCCGTGCCCTTCTCTGGTTTGGGTGGCTAGGGTTGGCCCAGCCCCAGAGGTATGGAGGGGGGGAGCGGGCGCGTAGCCCGGCCCGTGCCCTTCTCTGGTTTGGGTGGCTAGGGTTGGCCCTGTCCCAGAGGTATGGAGGGGGGGAGCGGGCGCGTAGCCCGGCCCGTGCCCTTCTCTGGTTTGGGTGGCTAGGGTTGGCCCTGTCCCAGAGGTCTGGAGGGGGGGAGCGGGCGTGTAGCCCGGCCCGTGCCCTTCTCTGGTTTGGGTGGCTAGGGTTGGCCCTGCCCCAGAGGTCTGGAGGGGGGGAGCGGGCGCGTAGCCCGGCCCGTGCCCTTCTCTGGTTTTGGTGGCTAGGGTTGGCCCTGCCCCAGAGGTCTGGAGGGGGGGAGCGGGCGCGTAGCCCGGCCTGTGCCCTTCTCTGGTTTGGGTGGCTAGGGTTGGCCCTGCCCCAGAGGTCTGGAGGGGGGGAGCGGGCGCGTAGCCCGACCCGTGCCCTTCTCTGGTTTGGGTGGCTAGGGTTGGCCCTACCCCAGAGGTCTGGAGGGGGGGAGCGGGCGCGTAGCCCGGCCCGTGCCCTTCTCTGGTTTGGGTGGCTAGGGTTGGCCCTGCCCAGAGGTCTGGAGCGGGGGAGCGGGCGCGTAGCCGGGCCCGTGCCCACCTCTGGTTTGGGTGGCTAGGGTTGGCCCTGCCCCTGAGGTCTTGAGGGGGGAGCTGGCGCGTAGCCCGGCCCGTGCCCTTCTCTGGTTTGGGTGGCTAGGGTTGGCCCTGCCCCAGAGGTCTTGAGGGGGGGAGCGGGCGCGTAGCCCGGCCCGTGCCCTTCTCTGGTTTGGGTGGCTAGGGTTGGCCCTGCCCCAGAGGTCTGGAGGGGGGGGAGCGGGCGCGTAGCCCGGCCCGTGCCCTTCTCTGGTTTGGGTGGCTAGGGTTGGCCCTGCCCAGAGGTCTGGAGGGGGGAGCGGGCGCGTAGCCGGGCCCGTGCCCACCTCTGGTTTGGGTGGCTAGGGTTGGCCCTGCCCCAGAGGTCTTGAGGGGGGGAGAGGGCGCGTAGCCCGGCCCATGCCCTTCTCTGGTTTGGGTGGCTAGGGTTGGCCCTGCCCCAGAGGTCTTGAGGGGGGGAGCGGGCGCGTAGCCCGGCCCGTGCCCTTCTCTGGTTTGGGTGGCTAGGGTTGGCCCTGCCCTAGAGGTCTGGAGGGGGGGAGCGGGCGCGTAGCCCGGCCCGTGCCCTTCTCTGGTTTGGGTGGCTAGGGTTGGCCCTGCCCCATAGGTCTGGAGGGGGGGAGCGGGCGCGTAGCCCGGCCCGTGCCCTTCTCTGGTTTGGGTGGCTAGGGTTGGCCCTGCCCCAGAGGTCTGGAGGGTGGGAGCGGGCGTGTAGCCCGGCCCGTGCCCTTCTCTTGTTTGGGTGGCTAGGGTTGGCCCTGCCCTAGAGGTCTGGAGGGGGGGAGCGGGCGCGTAGCCCGGCCCGTGCCCTTCTCTGGTTTGGGTGGCTAGGGTTGGCCCTGCCCCAGAGGTCTGGAGGGGGGGAGCGGGCGCGTAGCCCGGCCCGTGCCCTTCTCTGGTTTGGGTGGCTAGGGTTGGCCCTGCCCCAGAGGTCTGGAGGGGGGGAGCGGGCGCGTAGCCCGGCCCGTGCCCTTCTCTGGTTTGGGTGGCTAGGGTTGGCCCTGCCCCAGAGGTCTGGAGGGGGGGAGGGGGCGCGTAGCCCGGCCAGTGCCCTTCTCTGGTTTGGGTGGCTATGGTTGGCCCTGCCCCAGATGTCTGGAGGGGGGAGCGGGCGCGTAGCCCTGCCCGTGCCCTTCTCTGGTTTGGGTGGCTAGGGTTGGCCCTGCCCCAGAGGTCTGGAGGGGGGGAGCGGGCGCGTAGCCCGGCCCGTGCCCTTCTCTGGTTTGGGTGGCTAGGGTTGGCCCTGCCCCAGAGGTCTGGAGGGGGGGAGCGGGCGCGTAGCCCGGCCCGTGCCCTTCTCTGGTTTGGGTGGCTAGGGTTGGCCCTGCCCAGAGGTCTGGAGGGGGGAGCGGGCGCGTAGCCGGGCCCGTGCCCACCTCTGGTTTGGGTGGCTAGGGTTGGCCCTGCCCCAGAGGTCTTGAGGGGGGGAGAGGGCGCGTAGCCCGGCCCATGCCCTTCTCTGGTTTGGGTGGCTAGGGTTGGCCCTGCCCCAGAGGTCTTGAGGGGGGGAGCGGGCGCGTAGCCCGGCCCGTGCCCTTCTCTGGTTTGGGTGGCTAGGGTTGGCCCTGCCCCAGAGGTCTGGAGGGGGGGAGCGGGCGCGTAGCCCGGCCCGTGCCCTTCTCTGGTTTGGGTGGCTAGGGTTGGCCCTGCCCCATAGGTCTGGAGGGGGGGAGCGGGCGCGTAGCCCGGCCCGTGCCCTTCTCTGGTTTGGGTGGCTAGGGTTGGCCCTGCCCCAGAGGTCTGGAGGGTGGGAGCGGGCGTGTAGCCCGGCCCGTGCCCTTCTCTGGTTTGGGTGGCTAGGGTTGGCCCTGCCCCAGAGGTCTGGAGGGGGGGAGCGGGCGCGTAGCCCGGCCCGTGCCCTTCTCTGGTTTGGGTGGCTAGGGTTGGCCCTGCCCCAGAGGTCTGGAGGGGGGGAGCGGGCGCGTAGCCCGGCCCGTGCCCTTCTCTGGTTTGGGTGGCTAGGGTTGGCCCTGCCCCAGAGGTCTGGAGGGGGGGAGCGGGCGCGTAGCCCGGCCCGTGCCCTTCTCTGGTTTGGGTGGCTAGGGTTGGCCATGCCCCAGAGGTCTGGAGGGGGGGAGGGGGCGCGTAGCCCGGCCAGTGCCCTTCTCTGGTTTGGGTGGTTATGGTTGGCCCTGCCCCAGATGTCTGGAGGGGGGAGCGGGCGCGTAGCCCTGCCCGTGCCCTTCTCTGGTTTGGGTGGCTAGGGTTGGCCCTGCCCCAGAGGTCTGGAGGGGGGGAGCGGGCGCGTAGCCCGGCCCGTGCCCTTCTCTGGTTTGGGTGGCTAGGGTTGGCCCTGCCCCAGAGGTCTGGAGGGGGGGAGCGGGCGCGTAGCCCGGCCCGTGCCCTTCTCTGGTTTGGGTGGCTAGGGTTGGCCCTGCCCAGAGGTCTGGAGGGGGGAGCGGGCGCGTAGCCGGGCCCGTGCCCACCTCTGGTTTGGGTGGCTAGGGTTGGCCCTGCCCCAGAGGTCTTGAGGGGGGGAGAGGGCGCGTAGCCCGGCCCATGCCCTTCTCTGGTTTGGGTGGCTAGGGTTGGCCCTGCCCCAGAGGTCTTGAGGGGGGGAGCGGGCGCGTAGCCCGGCCCGTGCCCTTCTCTGGTTTGGGTGGCTAGGGTTGGCCCTGCCCCAGAGGTCTGGAGGGGGGGAGCGGGCGCGTAGCCCGGCCCGTGCCCTTCTCTGGTTTGGGTGGCTAGGGTTGGCCCTGCCCCATAGGTCTGGAGGGGGGGAGCGGGCGCGTAGCCCGGCCCGTGCCCTTCTCTGGTTTGGGTGGCTAGGGTTGGCCCTGCCCCAGAGGTCTGGAGGGTGGGAGCGGGCGTGTAGCCCGGCCCGTGCCCTTCTCTGGTTTGGGTGGCTAGGGTTGGCCCTGCCCTAGAGGTCTGGAGGGGGGGAGCGGGCGCGTAGCCCGGCCCGTGCCCTTCTCTGGTTTGGGTGGCTAGGGTTGGCCCTGCCCCAGAGGTCTGGAGGGGGGGAGCGGGCGCGTAGCCCGGCCCGTGCCCTTCTCTGGTTTGGGTGGCTAGGGTTGGCCCTGCCCCAGAGGTCTGGAGGGGGGGAGCGGGCGCGTAGCCCGGCCCGTGCCCTTCTCTGGTTTGGGTGGCTAGGGTTGGCCATGCCCCAGAGGTCTGGAGGGGGGGAGGGGGCGCGTAGCCCGGCCAGTGCCCTTCTCTGGTTTGGGTGGCTATGGTTGGCCCTGCCCCAGATGTCTGGAGGGGGGAGCGGGCGCGTAGCCCTGCCCGTGCCCTTCTCTGGTTTGGGTGGCTAGGGTTGGCCCTGCCCCAGAGGTCTGGAGGGGGGGAGCGGGTGCGTAGCCCGGCCCGTGCCCTTCTCTGGTTTGGGTGGCTAGGGTTGGCCCTGCCCCAGAGGTCTGGAGGGGGGGAGCGGGCGCGTAGCCCGGTCCGTGCCCTTCTCTGGTTTGGGTGGCTAGGGTTGGCCCTGCCCCAGAGGTCTGGAGGGGGGGAGCGGGCGCGTAGCCCGGCCCGTGCCCTTCTCTTGTTTGGGTGGCTAGGGTTGGCCATGCCCCAGAGGTCTGGAGGGGGGGAGCGGGCGCGTAGCCCGGCCCGTGCCCTTCTCTCGTTTGGGTGGCTAGGGTTGGCCCTGCCCCAGAGGTCTGGAGGGGGGGAGCGGGCGCGTAGCCCGGCCCGTGCCCTTCTCTGGTTTGGGTGGCTAGGGTTGGCCCTGCCCAGATGTCTGGAGGGGGGGAGCGGGCGCGTAGCCCGGCCCGTGCCCTTCTCTGGTTTGGGTGGCTAGGGTTGGCCCTGCCCCAGAGGTCTGGAGGGGGGGAGCGGGCGCGTAGCCCGGCCCGTGCCCTTCTCTGGTTTGGGTGGCTAGGGTTGGCCCTGCCCCAGAGGTCTGGAGGGGGGGAGCGGGCGCGTAGCCCGGCCCGTGCCCTTCTCTGGTTTGGGTGGCTAGGGTTGGCCCTGCCCCAGAGGTCTGGAGGGGGGGAGTGGGCGCGTAGCCCGGCCCGTGCCCTTCTCTGGTTTGGGTGGCTAGGGTTGGCCCTGCCCCAGAGGTCTGGAGGGGGGAGCGGGCGCGTAGCCCTGCCCGTGCCCTTCTCTGGTTTGGGTGGCTAGGGTTGGCCCTGCCCCAGAGGTCTGGAGGGGGGGAGCGGGCGCGTAGCCCGGCCCGTGCCCTTCTCTGGTTTGGGTGGCTAGGGTTGGCCCTGCCCCAGAGGTCTGGAGGGGGGGATCGGGCGCGTAGCCCGGCCCGTGCCCTTCTCTGGTTTGGGTGGCTAGGGTTGGCCCTGCCCCAGAGGTCTTGAGGGGGGGAGCGGGCGCGTAGCCCGGCCCGTGCCCACCTCTGGTTTGGGTGGCTAGGGTTGGCCCTGCCCCAGAGGTCTTGAGGGGGGAGCAGGCGCGTAGCCCGGCCCGTGCCCTTCTCTGGTTTGGGTGGCTAGGGTTGGCCCAGCCCCAGAGGTATGGAGGGGGGGAGCGGGCGCGTAGCCCGGCCCGTGCCCTTCTCTGGTTTGGGTGGCTAGGGTTGGCCCTGTCCCAGAGGTCTGGAGGGGGGGAGCGGGCGTGTAGCCCGGCCCGTGCCCTTCTCTGGTTTGGGTGGCTAGGGTTGGCCCTGCCCCAGAGGTCTGGAGGGGGGGAGCAGGCGCGTAGCCCGGCCCGTGCCCTTCTCTGGTTTGGGTGGCTAGGGTTGGCCTTGCCCCAGAGGTCTGGAGGGGGGGAGCGGGAGCGTAGCCTGGCTCGTGCCCACCTCTGGTTTGGGTGGCTAGGGTTGGCCCTGCCCCAGAGGTCTTGAGGGGGGGAGCGGGCGCGTAGCCCGGCCCGTGCCCACCTCTGGTTTGGGTGGCTAGGGTTGGCCCTGCCCCATAGGTCTTGAGGGGGGGAGCGGGCGCGTAGCCCAGCTCGTGCCCTTCTCTGGTTTGGGTGGCTAGGGTTGGCCCAGCCCCAGAGGTCTGGAGGGGGGGGGAGCGGGCGCGAGCCCGGCCCGTGCCCTTCTCTGGTTTGGGTGGCTAGGGTTGGCCCTGCCCCAGAGGTCTGGAGGGGGGAGCGGGCGCGTAGCCCGGCCCGTGCCCTTCTCTGGTTTGGGTGGCTAGGGTTGGCCCTGCCCCAGAGGTCTGGAGGGGGGGGGAGCGGGCGCGTAGCCCGGCCCGTGCCCTTCTCTGGTTTGGGTGGCTAGGGTTGGCCCAGCCCCAGAGGTCTGAAAGGGGGGGAGCGGGCGCGTAGCCCGGCCCGTGCCCTTCTCTGGTTTGGGTGGCTAGGGTTGGCCCAGCCCCAGAGGTCTGGATGGGGGAAGCGGGCGCGTAGCCCGGCCCGTGCCATTCTCTGGTTTGGGTGGCTAGGGTTGGCCCTGCCCCAGAGTTCTGGAGGGGGGGAGCGGGCGCGTAGCCCGGCCCGTGCCCTTCTCTGGTTTGGGTGGCTAGGGTTGGCCCTGCCCCAGAGGTCTTGAGGGGGGGAGCGGGCGCGTAGCCCGGCCCGTGCCCTTCTCTGGTTTGGGTGGCTAGGGTTGGCCCTGCCCCAGAGGTCTGGAGGGGGGGAGCGGGCGCGTAGCCCGGCCCGTGCCCTTCTCTGGGTTGGGTGGGTAGGGTTGGCCCTGCCCCAGAGGTCTGGAGGGGGGGAGCGGGCGCGTAGCCCGGCCCGTGCCCTTCTCTGGTTTGGGTGGCTAGGGTTGGCCCTGCCCCAGAGGTCTGGAGGGGGGGGAGCGGGTGCGTAGCCCGGCCCGTGCCCTTCTCTGTTTTGGGTGGCTAGGGTTGGCCCTGCCCCAGAGGTCTGGAGGGGGGGAGCGGGCGCGTAGCCCGGCCCGTGCCCTTCTCTGGTTTGGGTGGCTAGGGTTGGCCCTGCCCCAGAGTTCTGGAGGGGGGGAGCGGGCGCGTAGCCCGGCCCGTGCCCTTCTCTGGTTTGGGTGGCTAGGGTTGGCCCTGCCCCAGAGGTCTTGAGGGGGGGAGCGGGCGCGTAGCCCGGCCCGTGCCCTTCTCTGGTTTGGGTGGCTAGGGTTGGCCCTGCCCCAGAGGTCTGGAGGGGGGGAGCGGGCGCGTAGCCCGGCCCGTGCCCTTCTCTGGTTTGGGTGGGTAGGGTTGGCCCAGCCCCAGAGGTCTGGAGGGGGGGAACGGGCGCGTAGCCCGGCCCGTGCCATTCTCTGGTTTGGGTGGCTAGGGTTGGCCCTGCCCCAGAGTTCTGGAGGGGGGGAGCGGGCGCGTAGCCCGGCCCGTGCCATTCTCTGGTTTGGGTGGCTAGGGTTGGCCCTGCCCCAGAGGTCTTGAGGGGGGGAGCGGGCGCGTAGCCCGGCCCGTGCCCTTCTCTGGTTTGGGTGGCTAGGGTTGGCCCTGCCCCAGAGGTCTGGAGGGGGGGAGCGGGCGCGTAGCCTGGCCCGTGCCCTTCTCTGGTTTGGGTGGCTAGGGTTGGCCCTGCCCCAGAGGTCTGGAGGGGGGGAGCGGGCGCGTAGCCCGGCCCGTGCCCTTCTCTGGTTTGGGTGGCTAGGGTTGGCCCTGCCCCAGAGGTCTGGAGGGGGGGAGCGGGCGCGTAGCCCGGCCCGTGCCCTTCTCTGGTTTGGGTGGCTAGGGTTGGCCCTGCCCCAGAGGTCTGGAGGGGGGGAGCGGGCGCGTAGCCCGGCCCGTGCCCTTCTCTGGTTTGGGTGGCTAGGGTTGGCCCTGCCCCAGAGGTCTGGAGGGGTGGAGCGGGCGCGTAGCCCGGCCCGTGCCCTTCTCTGGTTTGGGTGGCTAGGGTTGGCCCTGCCCCAGAGGTCTGGAGGGGGGGAGCGGGCGCGTAGCCCGGCCCGTGCCCTTCTCTGGTTTTGGTGGCTAGGGTTGGCCATGCCCCAGAGGTCTGGAGGGGGGGGAGCGGGCGCGTAGCCCGGCCCGTGCCCTTCTCTGGTTTGGGTGGCTAGGGTTGGCCCTGCCCCAGAGGTCTGGAGGGAGGGAGCGGGCGCGTAGCCCGGCCCGTGCCCTTCTCTGGTTTGGGTGGCTAGGGTTGGCCCTGCCCCAGAGGTCTGGAGGGGGGGAGCGGGCGCGTAGCCCGGCCCGTGCCCTTCTTTGGTTTGGGTGGGTAGGGTTGGCCCAGCCCCAGAGGTCTGGAGGGGGGGAGCGGGCGCGTAGCCCGGCCCGTGCCATTCTCTGGTTTGGGTGGCTAGGGTTGGCCCTGCCCCAGAGGTCTGGAGGGGGGGAGCGGGCGCGTAGCCGGGCCCGTGCCCACCTCTGGTTTGGGTGGCTAGGGTTGGCCCTGCCCCAGAGGTCTGGAGGGGGGGAGCGGGCGCGTAGCCCGGCCCGTGCCCTTCTCTGGTTTGGGTGGCTAGGGTTGGCCCTGCCCCAGAGGTCTTGAGGGGGGGAGCGGGCGCGTAGCCCGGCCCGTGCCCTTCTCTGGTTTGGGTGGCTAGGGTTGGCCCTGCCCCAGATGTCTGGAGGGGGGGAGCGGGCGCGTAGCCCGGCCCGTGCCCTTCTCTGGTTTGGGTGGCTAGGGTTGGCCCTGCCCCAGAGGTCTGGAGGGGGGGAGCGGGCGCGTAGCCCGGCCCGTGCCCTTCTCTGGTTTGGGTGGCTAGGGTTGGCCCTGCCCCAGAGGTCTGGAGGGGGGGAGCGGGCGCGTAGCCCGGCCCGTGCCCTTCTCTGGTTTGGGTGGCTAGGGTTGGCCCTGCCCCAGAGGTCTGGAGGGGGGGGAGCGGGCGCGTAGCCCGGCCCTTGCCCTTCTCTGGTTTGGGTGGCTAGGGTTGGACCTGCCCCAGAGGTCTGGAGGGGGGGAATGGGCACGTAGCCCGGCCCTTGCCCTTCTCTGGTTTGGGTGGCTAGGGTTGGCCCTGCCCCAGAGGTCTGGAGGGGGGGAGCGGGCGCGTAGCCCGGCCCGTGCCCTTCTCTGGTTTGGGTGGCTAGGGTTGGCCCTGCCCCAGAGGTCTGGAGGGGGGGAGCGGGCGCGTAGCCCGTCCCGTGCCCTTCTCTGGTTTGGGTGGCTAGGGTTGTCCCTGCCCCAGTGGTCTGGAGGGGGGGAGCGGGCGCGTAGACCGGCCCGTGCCCACCCCTGGTTTGGGTGGCTAGGGTTGGCCCTGCCCCAGAGGTCTTGAGGGGGGGAGCGGGCGCGTAGCCCGGCCCGTGCCCACCTCTGGTTTGGGTGGCTAGGGTTGGCCCAGCCCCAGAGGTCTTGAGGGGGGGAGCGGGCGCGTAGCCCGGCCCGTGCCCTTCTCTGGTTTGGGTGGCTAAGGTTGGCCCAGCCCCAGAGGTCTGGAGGGGGGGGAGCGGGCGCGTAGCCCGGCCCGTGCCCTTCTCTGGTTTGGGTGGCTAGGGTTGGCCCTGCCCCAGAGGTCTGGAGGGGGGGAGCGGGCGCGTAGCCCGGCCCATGCCCTTCTCTGGTTTGGGTGGCTCGGGTTGGCCCTGCCCCAGAGGTCTGGAGGGGGGGAGCGGGCGCGTAGCCCAGCCGTGCCCTTCTCTGGTTTGGGTGGCTAGGGTTGGCCCTGCCCCAGAGGTCTGGAGGGGGGAGCGGGCGCGTAGCCTGGCCCGTGCCCACCTCTGGTTTGGGTGGCTAGGGTTGGCCCTGCCCCAGAGGTCTTGAGGGGGGGAGCGGGCACGTAGCCCGGCCCGTGCCCTTCTCTGGTTTGGGTGGCTAGGGTTGGCCCTGCCCCAGAGGTCTGGAGGGGGGGAGCTGGCGCGTAGCCCGGCCCGTGCCCTTCTCTGGTTTGGGTGGCTAGGGTTGGCCCTGCCCCATAGGTCTGGAGGGGGGGAGCGGGCGCGTAGCCCGGCCCGTGCCCTTCTCTGGTTTGGGTGGCTAGGGTTGGCCCTGCCCCAGTGGTCTGGAGGGGGGGAGCGGGCGCGTAGCCCGGCCCGTGCCCTTCTCTGGTTTGGGTGGCTAGGGTTGGCCCTGCCCCAGAGGTCTGAAGGGGATCGGGCTCAAGATGGGCATTAGGTTGGCCGGGGGTGCAGTCGTCCTCCGACAGAACTTCTGGCATGCCTTGCACTTCTTGATGTGTTGTACCGCATCTCGGATCATCGTCGGCCAGTAGTATCCTTGGCGCATTACTTTGTGGGCGATGGTGCGCCCGCCATGGTGGTTTCCGCAAAAGCCCTCATGCACCTCACGGATGACTTGCTCAGCCTGCTCCGGGCCCAAGCATTTCAGGTAGGGCAGGACATCGAAATTGGCTCGACGTCGGCGGTACAGCACTCCGTCGAGAAGTACGAATGAAAGGGCCCGCCTTTCCACCTGTTTTGCCAGCATCCGTTCCTCGGATAGCTCGCCCGTCTCTAGGTACTTCATAATGGGGGTCATCTATGACGTCCTCGTGCCCGTGCACATCAGTTCTCCCTCGTCGATGGTGGGCGTTGCCAGGCTTTCCACGTAGATTGCCTTCCCGATCTCGGTCGCCGAAGAGGAAGCCAACTTAGACAGGGCATCCTCCCGGAGGTTGCTGGAGCGGGGTAGGTGTTGGACGTCCGTTTTCTTGAACTTTCGGAGTTCGATCTGGATGCGATTCAAGTATCGCTTCTTCGTTTCCTCTCGGGCCTCGAAGCCCCCCAGGATCTGTTGAATGACGAGACGGGAGTCACTTAGGAGCAGCACATTCGTCGCCCCCACTGCCCTGCGAGTTTCAACCTGTTAACCGCGGCTTCGTATTCCGCGACGTTGTTGGTGGCCGGGAAGCTGAAGCGCATGGCGTATTCCAACGAACATCCGTCGGGAGTCTGAATGACGATACCCGCCCCCGTCCTGGAGCCTGTGGCGGAGCTGTCGACGTGGATGGTCCATAATTCGCCCGTTGCCACCGGAGAGGGCGCTGAAGGTTCGCCCACCTCGATCCTCTGTGGGGATGTGATGGGAGCTCTGTCCGGTCCCCTGGCGGGGCCTCCGCGGTGCATTCCACCAAGAAGTCGGCCAGCGCTTGGCCCTTGACCGCCGTCCGGGCTTTGTACGTTATGTCGAACTCGCTGAGCTCGATGCTCCAGTTGAGCATCCTTCCCGAACGCTCCAGCCTTTTCAGGTTCTTTTCGAGGGGCATGTCGGTGTGGACGATTATGGGGTGGGCCTGGAAGTAGGGTCGAAGCTTCCGGGCCGTGGTTATTAGGCAGTAGGCGGCTTTCTCGATAGGACTGTAACGAGTCTCTGCCTCCCGGAGGATCCGGCTGGCATAGTTAACGGGGCGCTGCACCCCTCCTTCCTCCTTGATCAAGACGGAACTAACGGCCTCCTCGTTGGTCACCAAGTATAACCCCAGGGGTTCGCCTTCCCTCGGCCGCGCGAGGAGCGGTGGGCTCTGTAGGTAAGCTCTCAGCTCTGCGAACGCCCGCACGCAGTCACCGTCCCACGGGATCACCTTCCTATTGTCTTTAGCCTCGCCTAAGGCTGTCCGCAAGACCCTGAAGAAGGGGAGCGATTTCTCCGCAGATTTCGACAGGAACCGCCCCAGAGCCGCGATCCTGCCATTCAGTCGCTGCAGGTCCCGAATCGTCCGGGGCTCTGTCATTCCGGTGAGGGCCGTTACCTTGTCGGGGTTCACCTCGATTCCCCGCTTCGTTATCATGAAGCCCAGGAATTTTCCCGACTGCACGCCAAAGATACATTTCGCGGGGTTTAGCCTCAGGTTGTATCGGCGGACCCTCTGGAAGGTTTCCTGCAGGTCGGTGAGGTGGTCAAGGGCCCTTCCGCTCTTCACCAGCATGTCGTCGATGTAGACCTCCAAGTTTCGCCCCACCTGAGGGCCGAATATTCGGTCTACCATCCGCTGATAGGTCGCCCCGGCGTTCTTCAGCCCAAAGGGCATCTTGGTGTAGCAGAAGGTGCCTTTGTCGGTGAAAAAAGACGTCTTCTCCTCGTCCCCTCCTGCCATCGGTATCTGGTTGTACCCCGAGAAGGCGTCCATAAAGCTTAACAACTCATAACCAGACGCCTGGTCCACCAAGTGGTCGATCCTGGGTAGAGGGAAGTTGTCCTTCGGGCATACCCTGTTGAGGTCGGTGAAGTCGACGCACATGCGCCACTTTCCACTGTGCTTCTTCACCAAAACGACGTTGGTGAGCCATTCGGGGTAGTCCACCGGCCGAATGAATTTGGCTTCGAGGAGTCGCTCTACTTCGTCCTCGCCTGCCCTCTTCTTTTCGCCCCCCGCACTTCTCTTCTTCTGTCGAACGGGTCGGGCCTCCGGGTCCACATTCAACCGGTGGGAGACTACCGCTGGGTCCACCCCGGGCATGTCAGTGGGCGACCATGCGAATATGTCCGCGTTTTCCCGGAGTAAGGCGACGAGGGCCGTCCTCAACGCGGACGGGAGTTTTGTCCCGATGGAGACGGTTCTTCCTTCGTCCGAGGTCACAGGGATCTCTTCCACTTCCTCGGCGGGGGTAGGCCGCTGGTCGCAGAAATCCTCCCTCTCATCAGGGATGAGAGTCGTCAGGGCCCGCCTCGAGCTCCTACACAGGGATGGTGTATGGTTGTGGTCTCTTAGCGTCTCCCGTCCTCCCCGCACCTGTCCCACCCCCCGCGGGGTCCGGAACTTCATCGCCTGATGCCGCCGGCTGGGGAGTGCCTCGATGGCCGTCATATATGGACGCCCTATGATTCCGTTGTACGCCGAGGCGACGTTGACGACGACAAAATGCGCCTCCCTGGTGACGACCATCGGTTCCTCCCCCAGGGTCATGGGCAGGGTGATCGTTCCCTCGGTGGGGATCGCATGGCCGGTGAAAGCCAGCGACGGGGCCCACACAGGGCTCTAAGTCTGCGCGCCCCCACCCCATCTTCTCGACCGTTGTAAGAAACAGGATGTCACAGGAGCTACCGGTGTCAATCAGGAGCCGGCCGACGTCAATCGCCCCAATCCGAGCCTCGATGACGAGGGCGTCATTGCTCTGGCTCCATGCCTCCTGACCGTCCTCCCCGGTAAAGGTGATCGGGGGTCGGGGTATCTTCATTCGCTTCGGTCGGCGGTCAGCGCCTGCCATCATCACCTGTCGGGCCTCTGCCTCCAGGATTGCGGGCGCCCGTCCCATCGTGGTTGGGCCTCCAGTTACCATCTTAATTCGCATGACCGCCTTCGGGGGGCGGGGCTCCTCCTTATCGCTGTCTACCAGCGGACCCCGTCCCCCCTCCTCCGGGGGGTCCCTCTCTCCTGTCGCCACCCGCCTCCCCGCGACAAAGTTCCCCAGGTGACCCGCCTGGATCAGTCGTTCGATCTCTCTTTTAAGGGAGTAACAACGGTCGGTGTCATGACCGTGGTCCCGGTGATAACGGTAGTATCTCTGGGGGTCCCTCCTCGCCGGGTCCGTCCTCATCTCCCGGGGAGGCTCCGGCAGTAACCCGGCCCTTGTCGCCGCGGCCAGCACCTCCATCATGGGGGCATTGAGTCGCGTGTACTGCGCCGGTGGGGGGTCTTCTTGTCTTGGGATGACTCCGGGGGGCCTCCGCGCCGGGGCGAACTCACGCGCCGGGCCAAGCCGATCTCGTGGGCGAGGCTCGGGCGGCTCCCGCCGCGGTAGGGCCATCTGATCGCGGCCTCGGCCCCTCTCTTCCTGCTTCGGCCGAGGGTGCGGCAGGGGTCCGTCCGCGGGGTATACGACCTTGGCACCGAGGGTCTCTTCGGCCGATGCGTGCCTTTCCGCCATTGCAACCAGTGCTTCGTAGTCGGTCGGCGGGTCCCGGAGCAGGGATTTGTGGAGGCTCCGAGTCCGCAACCCCACCTTGAAGGCCAGCATTAGCACCTCATCGCCGCATGTCACCACCGCCCGCCTTTCTTCCTGAAAGCGGCGGAGGTATCTTCCCGTTCTCTCCCCTTCTCCTTGGACTATCGTGCAGAGATAGTCCAAAGGCTTCTTCTTCGTCCGCCCGGCCTGGAACTCTTGGCAGAACTTGTGTGACAGCTCGCCAAAGCTCCCGACGGATCTCGCGGGCAAGCCGAAGTACCAGTCCAGCGCGGTGTCCCTCAGGCTTTGGGAGAAATGTCAGCATAGGAACGCCTCGTCCACATCCTTCGCCTCCATCGCCCCTCGGTATTGTTGCACGTGCATGAGGGGGTCGCCTCTCCCGTTGTATGTGGCCAAGTGAGGGGGTTTGAACCTTTTGGGCCTTGGGGCGGACGTGATCCACCGTGCGAGTGGCGTGGCCTCCTCTGGATAGGTAGGGCGATCCGGGGCCTCCCCTCTCCGCCATTCGGGGGTCCGGCTTCGATCGCGCCACGGCCGACGACGGTCCTCTGCCCCCGGGGAGTAGCCCGACGGTCGCCTGGCGGGGCTCCTTTCCTGGGCCGAGGACTCGACGGGTTGTGGGCTACGGCTCTCCCAGTGCCAGCACCTCCCGGCCAACTCTCCTCAGGCCTCCATTCGTTCCTGATTCTCGCGGAGGAGCCTTTCGTGCTCGGCGGTGAGGAAGCATAGTTGTCGAAAAACGGCTTCCTCATGCAGGGTATCGGAGGGGTGGTGCTGGTGATGCGGGCCGCCTCCTCTGGGCGGGGATCGGTTCAGCAACGGGTCCCGCCCGTTCCCAGGCCGCCGGCCCGTCGCCGTCCCTTCAAGGGCTTCTTGGTCGCTCCTGTTTTCTCTCCTTAGCCTCTCGCGCTCCGCGACGATGAAGCGGAGTTGGCGGCGGGCGGCCTCTTCTTCCTGGTAGGCCCTCCGGGCGGTCTCGGCCGCCTCGTCCAAACGCCTCTGCGCGGCGGCCGCCTCCCCCAGGCGCCTCCACCGCTGCGCAACCTCCATCTCCTCTTCCAGGAGCCTTTGCTAGGCCGCAATCTCCTCAGCGAGCCCCCTGTTTTCTTCCTCCTACTCGAACTGAAGGCGGAGGTTCCGCCTCACGTTCTGGGGCTCCGAGGGGCCAGGCGGTGGCCCCGTTCCGGTTGTCTGATAGCCTCCCCTGGCCTGAGTGACGGCCTCGAAGCTTTTCAGGACCACGCGGGATGAAGTAGGCTCGGTTTCGGTGCCCACGCCCGGAAGGGCGTCGGACGCCGGGGTGATTTGTAGAGAGAGCGGCTCCTGACCCACGGGATCCTTGCCGTGGTCAGGGTTCCGCGAAATTGGCATGGAGTCTAACATGGGTGTGACCCTTCGTTCCCACAGATGGCGCCAATTGTTACGAGGTGGAACTCGCGTACAATGAATTTGTATTATGGGGAACCAAAGGCACGGTGGTTATATGGAAATGAGGGGTTAGGTAGGCTGTCTTACATGTGATTAGTGAGGTGAAGAAGTCGGGTCCGTCACCGGTGATGCCCACGGGGTCGAATCTCGCCGGAAGTAGCCAGGGAAGGTTGGACGGCAGGGGGCTGAAACTGACTCCCGTCCAGGGGCGAGCTCTCCTGCAGCACGAACAACTTGTCAGAAGGGATGGGTTGGGGTTCAACCCTTAGCCGCTCCGATGCCTAAGTCAGTGATAGGGCTTAAAGAGGGGGCTAGACACGCCGGTCGGACTCTCTGTGTGTCTGCCGCCCGTGACGAGCTTTAGGTGGGAGAGCGAAGGTATGGAAGACCTTAGCTCTCGTGTGTGAATAACAGAATAATGGGGGAATTCTCCAACCCCCTTTCCGTAATAGGAATGGGGGTATTTATACCTGCCGGGTGATGACTATGCGTGCTGAGCTGGCGCGTGTGTCAGCGGAAGCTCCAGACAAGGGCGTCGGGACTCGGGTTACCAGACCTGCTTTCGTCAGGCGGCGCGACGGCCGGGGGGGGAGCTTTTGTCGGGGTGTCAGGGCCGAAAGCATTAACTGTCAGATGGCTCAGCCGCCAGGGGGTGCTTTGTCAGACGGTCGGGTGATGTATGTGTCAGTCGTGTCCTTACCCTAGGCCGTTTGTCGCTAGCGACGAGCTACAGGCCGGGCAGTGTCACCCTAGGCGTCGCGGTTCGCGGGAGTCGGGCGGGCCGTCACGATTGGCCATGGGGTACGGCCCGCTGGTGCGGAGGGATACGTCCACGCCGGTCAATAGGCCTGGCCTAGCTACCCAAGCTTCCCCAAGCGCGTTACCCCGGCGGGTCGGGCGGCCGCGGTCGTTCGCCCCGGCCGACTGCGGTCGTTCGCCTCGGCCGGCTGCGGCTGTTCGCGTCGACCGGTTCGGGGAACGCTGCCAGGCGTGCCCGTCTCCATGACTCCCCGGATTTTCGGGGCGGCGGCCCCTTTGTGATAGGGCGAGTTAATGGGATATGTTAGCGGATCCGGGCGGGAGCTGGGCTCCCACGATCTTTAGGTCGTAACAATTGCCCCCGGTATTCGAGTGCGAAGCAGAAGCCCGGTTCGGCTCGGATGGCGTAACGTTACCGTGATACTACCTTTTACTTGGGATTCGGACCTGGATCTCGGATCCGGGGGGTGACGCCAGCCCCGCGGTATGTGTCCCGTTGTAGCGGGGTCACGAAGTCTCTCCCTGACTCTGAGCTAAGCGGGGCGTTGTTCGAAAAAAAGAAAAAAGGGGGAGTATTATGCACCAATCTTTATCGGAAATCTCGGCGATATGTACAAGACTTAGGAGAAGATGTGTGGGACGGAGTGTGGTCCACATTTGTTGTTCGTTTTGCCGGGAGGAGCAGATCCCTGCGTCAGGGCGGTCCTCCCGTATGTCGATTACTGAATTCCTACCGCCACTGTCCAGGGGTGAGCCGAGGAGCCGACCCACGGTCGCAGGAGGGGATCCTCTCCTTTTCCCCTTCTTTGCTTCCTCGCGTTTTGCCTTGCTGTCGCCGTGCTGGGGGGTTGCGCGGCCTCGCCGGGGACCCCGCATACCGAGGGGGGAACCCCCGGGTGGCTGAGGACGAGGTGGCAGTGGTGGCGCCGCTGGGCGAGCCGTTGAGGGGTTTTCCCCTCCCCGGCACCCTGTGGGGATCGCCGAAGGTGGCGGCGTTAATTAGGGTGTTGCGGCCCGCGGCCGGCTATCTGGGCCCGCCTTTTGATATAGTAACAAGTATGAGGAAAGCTGGCGGGCGGTGCCTCCCATGTGTAAGGGGAATATCCAATTGGAGGTGGTGGGGCATTTGGGGCCGTTTTGTGCCCGGAGTGAGGGTATGGGAGTCCCCTGCATCTCTCTTTTTTCCCCTCTCCCCTGGTCTATGGAGGAGGGGGGGTATTTATAGCGAGGTTCTGCGGAAGGGTTTCTCTTGAGTAATGCGGGGGATTAGCATTTCTAAGGGGCTCCGCGGAATCACGTGCTTTGGGAATCGCTTTTCCCCGGTGGTATCCGGCACTCTGGCCTCTCGGGGATCGTGTTACTGCTGACGGCGTGTCGATCGAGCGGCCTTTCGTTATGTTGAGTCGCATCGCGGCACTGTTCTGACGAGACAGGGCACTACCCTTTCAGGACTGAGCGCCTACTTCGCGGCCTCTGCCTCAGGACCCGTGTCATGTTGTCTTGGCATCTTGCGGAAGTTACCAATCATGCCCCCAACATTCCCGTGTCCGGGATCGCGAGGTCTGGGGGAAGGGGATGTTGTTGGCTTGTGTTGCTTTTAGGCGGGGTGGGGGGTCTTCGGAGTGGCTAGGGGCGATTCCCGCTATCCTATCGTTATTCAATCTCGGGTCGACCCTGTTACGCGGGGCGGGTTCCAGTTCCTCTCTTTCCCCCTGGAGGGAAAGGTGTCGGTGAATTTTAGTGAGTGGGGCTCGCGCTGCAGGCGCAGATTTCCCGGAGGTCCTATGCCAGTTAGGAGGGGTAGTGCGGGGCTAACCCCGAGCTTGGCGGGGGATATCTATTCACTATGGTGTTCTCCGAAAAATCTGAGCGCATAAACAAGAACATTTTTATTTAGGTTTATAAAGGCTTATCTACAGCTTGTACAGGAGTTCTTAGTTTATCGCCCGTTGCGGGGTCCGACCCGGCTGGGGGGAGCCATAGAGCTGCCCTCGCCCGTGGTTTAATGACCTCCGGATCGGGTTATCGCTGTGGGTCGGGTGGGCCCTTCGTAACTTGCATTGAACTCGGCGCGGAGGAGAGTGGCCGCCTTCCGTGCTGAAGTGTTGCAAGGTCTCTTTGGCGATCGTGCCGCCTCCCCTTCGTTGCATTGTCATCTTTTTCCGCGGACAGGGTTTTCCTCGGTCCGGGGGAGGCGCCGAGGAGGGAAGCCGTCTGGCTGAGGCTGGCTCCTTGGGGAGGTTCTTGAGCATCGGGCCGTCCCCCGCCGCCCTGAGCCTCACTGCTTCGGTTTGAGGGTGGGGTTCGGCGCCCGACGGTGCATGGGCGGGCTGACACGCCAGGACTCGCCGTTTGGGCTTGTCGGGGATGCAGCCTTTCCGAGGTCCCCGGTCGGAGGTCGAGGGCGGGGAGGTACCTGCCGGCTGGTGCTGGGGGCTCTCGCCCGCCCAGTCGGCTTTGAACGGATGCCATTCTTTCTCCGCCTCGTCCTAGCTCAGGGGACGGAGGCGTGAAAGGTGGATTTCCCTTGTGTAAGTGGAATATCCAGTTGACGATCCGTTTGTAAGTGGAATATCCTGTTGACAGTGCCGGAGATGCAGGCATCGCTGCCCTGGGCGGCGGGAACCATTGATGGCCAGTGACCTCTCTTTTGTTAGGGCGTTGTATCTCGACCCGTTTCCCGGTGGGTGGGGGGATCAAGTGGCGGTTTCTCATGTCTGCCGGTTCTCTTATTTTCTGGAGGAGGAGTGGCGTCTTTATAGGGTGATCTCACTGACGGTTTCTCCTTTAGTTATTGCGCTGAGTTGGCACCATTAATGGGTTCCTCGAATTCAAGCCCGTTGGAAACCGTCTTTGCCAGGTGGCTCTCACGGGTCCTCTTTTGGAGCGAATCATTAATGGTGGCGTGTTTCTCGAGCGGCCTTTCGTTTCGTCGGGTCACATCGGGGCCGCCTACTCGGGAACTGACGTCGTTTCGTCCTGTTTTGTGTGCCTCTGTTTTTGATTTTTCGAGGGCCATGGGCCCGGGCCCCTCTCGGGTTTGGGTGGCTAGGGTTGGCCCTACCCCAGAGGTCTGGAGGGGGGGAGCGGACGCGTAGCCCGGCCCGTGCCCTTCTCTGGTTTGGGTGGCTAGGGTTGGCCTTGCCCCAGAGGTCTGGAGGGGGGGAGCGGGCGCGTAGCCCGGCCCGTGCCCTTCTCTGGTTTGGGTGGCTAGGGTTGGCCCTGCCCAGAGGTCTGGAGGGGGGAGCGGGCGCGTAGCCCGGCCCGTGCCCACCTCTGGTTTGGGTGGCTAGGGTTGGCCCTGCCCCAGAGGTCTTGAGGGGGGGAGCGGGCGCGTAGCCCGGCCCGTGCCCTTCTCTGGTTTGGGTGGCTAGGGTTGGCCCTGCCCCAGAGGTCTGGAGGGGGGGAGCGGGCGCGTAGCCCAGCCCGTGCCCTTCTCTGGTTTGGGTGGCTAGGGTTGGCCCTGCCCCAGAGGTCTGGAGGGGGGGAGCGGGCGCGTAGCCCGGCCCGTGCCCTTCTCTGGTTTGGGTGGCTAGGGTTGGCCCTGCCCCAGAGGTCTGGAGGGGGGAGCGGGCGCGTAGCCCGGCCCGTGCCCTTCTCTGGTTTGGGTGGCTAGGGTTGGCCCTGCCCCAGAGGTCTGGAGGGGGGGAGCGGGCGCGTAGCCCGGCCCATGCCCACCTCTCGTTTGGGTGGCTAGGGTTGGCCCTGCCCCAGAGGTCTTGAGGGGGGGAGCGGGCGCGTAGCCCGGCCCGTGCCCTTCTCTGGTTTGGGTGGCTAGGGTTGGCCCTGCCCCAGAGGTCTTGAGGGGGGGAGCGGGCGCGTAGCCCGGCCCGTGCCCTTCTCTGGTTTGGGTGGCTAGGGTTGGCCCTGCCCCAGAGGTTCGGAGTTTTATCGAACTGCAGTACTTGTGTAGGAATAACCATATTGGAAAGAACGGATGGATGTGTATACTGCGTATAAGAAAAGAAAAACTCAAGGGTGGGCCAGTTCGCTCCCTTCGGGGGTAGCCAGGATGTACGTGGCCGGCCCGACAATGTCGATGACCGTGTAGGGCCCTTCCCATTTAGCGGCCAGTTTTCCCCGCTTTGCAGTTTCGGGGCGGAAGGTGGCATCTCGGAGGACCAAATCGCCGATCCTGAAGGTCCTCGGTTTCACATGGGAGTCGTAATACCGCGCCATCCTTTGGCTGTACTTGACGAGGCTAGTCAAGGCCCGGTCTCGCACCTCGTCTATCAACTCCAAACTGAGACCGAGTCCTTCTCCGTTGGTTTCTTCGTCGAAGAGCTTTAGCCGGAGTGTCTCCTCGCCGATTTCCACGGGAACGACCGCCTTCGATCCGTATGCTAGCACGAAGGGGCTTTCCCCCGTCGAGGCCTTGTGGGTGGTACGATAAGACCACAGGATCCCCGGCAGCTCGTCGACCCACGCTCCCAGAGCGGCGTCCACCTTCTTCTTCATCGGGTTCAGGATACATTTATTCGCGGCCTCCGCCATTCCGTTGCACTGTGGGTGGGCGACTGACGCGAATTGGATTTTGATTCCCCAGCCCGAGCAGAAGTCGCGGAAGCCCTCGCAATCGAACTGCTTTCCGTTATCTGTGACAATGGTAACTTCCGCAAGATGCCAAAACAACATGACCCGGGTCCCGAGGCAGAGGCCGCGAAGTAGGCGCCCGGTCCTGAAAGGGCAGTGCCCTGTCTCGTCAGAACAGTGCTGCGATGCGACTCAACATAACGAAAGGCCGCTCGATCGACACGCCGTCAGCAGTAACACGATCCCCGAGAGGCCAGAGTGCCGGATACCGTCGGGGAAAAGAGATTCCCAAAGCACGTGATTCCGCGGAGCCCCTTAGAAATGCTAATCCCCCGCATTACTCAAGAGAAACCCTTCCGCAGAACCTCGCTATAAATACCCCCCCCCCCCTCCATAGACCAGGAGAGAGGGGAAAAAAGAGAGATGCAGGGGACTCCCATACCCTCACTCCGGGCACAAAACGGCCCCAAATGCCCCACCACCTCCAATTGGATATTCCCCTTACACATGGGAGGCACCGCCCGCCAGCTTTCCTCCTGCTTGTTACTATATCAAAAGGCGGGCCCAGATAGCCGGCCGCGGGCCGCAACACCCTAATTAACGCCGTCACCTTCGGCGATCCCCACAGGGTGCCGGGGAGAGGAAAACCCCTCAACGGCTCGCCCAGCGGCGCCATCACCGCCACCTCGTCCTCAGCCACCCGAGGGTTCCCCCCTCGGTGTGCGGGGTCCCCGGCGAGGCCGCGCAACCCCCCAGCACGGCGACAGCAAGGCAAAACGCGAGGAAGCAAAGAAGGGGAAAAGGAGAGGATCCCCTCCTGCGACCGTGGGTCGGCTCCTCGGCTCACCCCTGGACAGTGGCGGTAGGAATTCAGTAATCGACATACGGGAAGATCGCCCTGACGCAGGGATCTGCTCCTCCCGGCAAAACGAACAACAAATGTGGACCACACTCCGTCCCACACATCTTCTCCTAAGTCTTGTAAATATCGCCGAGATTTCCGATAAAGATTGGTGCATAATACTCCCCCTTTTTCTTTTTTTCGAACAACGCCCCGCTTAGCTCAGAGTCAGGGAGAGACTTCGTGACCCCGCTACAACGGGACACATCCCGCGGGGCCGGCGTCACCCCCGGAGCCGAGATCCAGGTCCGAATCCCAAGTAAAAGGTAGTATCACGGTAACGTTACGCCATCCGAGCCGAACCGGGCTTCTGCTTCGCACTCGAATGCCGGGGGCAATTGTTACGACCTAAAGATCGTGGGAGCCCGGCTCCCGCCAGGATCCGCTAACATATCCCATTAACTCGCCCTATCACAAAGGGGCCGCCGCCCCGAAAATCCGGGGAGTCATGGAGACGGGCGTGCCTGGCAGCGTTCCCCGAACCGGTCGAGGTGAACAGCCGCAGCCGGCCGAGGTGAACGACCGCAGTCGGCCGGGGCGAACGACCGCGGCCGCCCGACCCGCCGGGGTAACGCGCTTGGGGAAGCTTGGGTAGCTAGGCCAGGCCTATTGACCGGTGTGGACGTATCCCTCCGCACCAGCGGGCCGTACCCCATGGCCAATCGTGACGGCCCGCCCGACTCCCACGAACCGCGACGCCTAGGGTGACACTGCCCGGCCTGTAGCTCGTCGCTAGCGACAAACGGCCTAGGATAAGGACACGACTGACACATACGTCACCCGACCGTCTGACAAAGCACCCCCTGGCGGCTGAGCCATCTGACAGTTAATGCTTTCGGCCCTGACACCCCGACAAAAGCTCCCCCCGGCCGTCGCGCCGCCTGACGAAAGCAGGTCTGGTAACCCGAGTCCCGACGCCCTTGTCTGGAGCTTCCGCTGACACACGCGCCAGCTCAGCACGCCTAGTCATCACCCGTAAGGTATAAATACCCCCATTCCCCTTACGGAATAGAGGTTGGAGAATTCCCCCATTATTCTGTTATTCACACATGAGAGCTAAGGTCTTCCATATCTTCGCTCTACCACCTAAAGCTCGTCACGGGCGGCGGACACACAGAGAGTCCGACCGGCGTGTCTAGCCCCCCTTTTTAAGCCCTATCACTGACTTAGGCATCGGAGGGGCTAAGGGTTGAACCCCAACCCAGCCCTTCTGACGAGTTGCTCGTGCTGCAGGAGAGCTCGCCCCTGGACCGGAGTCAGCTTCAGCCCCCTGCCGTCCAACCTTCCCTGGCTACTTCCGGCGAGATTCGACCCCGTGGGCATCACCGGCGACGGACCCGACTTCTTCACCTCACTAATCACTTGTAAAACAGCCTACCTAACCCCTCATTTCCATATAACCACCGTGCCCTTGGTTCCCCATAATACAAATTCATTGTACGCGAGTTCCGCCTCGTAACATTTCTAATGTAGAAAATGTAAATCGAAGAGAGTGAACCCTATGTGCATGATCAGGAGATGCCAAATGAGATTGAAGCTGAAAATGACAGTGCAAACAGCGTATATCAAGAGGATAGGCATAGTGATAGTGAAAAAGGCAGCAGACATGTTGGAATGACATTTCAAACAGAAGAAGATGCGTATCAATTTTATAATACATATGCAACAATGAAAGGTTTTGCAACCCGAAAGGGATCTACGGGAAAGGGAAAAGATGGCAATACCACGAGGAGGAAGTATACGTGCAACAAAGAAGGGTATAAAAGCTTAAAAGATAAGAGGGAGATAGGGAGGGACGTTAATCGAAGGAAAAACGAGAGAGAAGGCTGTATGGCTCGAATGACAGTTCATAAAATCACCGGAGGAGTATGGCGGATAAACTCCTTTAATGATGATCATAATCATGAGTTGATAAAAAGCCCAGCGAAGATCCAGATGCTACGGTCACATAAAAGATCGCAGATGGACGGAACATGTAGGAATTTAGTTGATCAGATGCGTGGCTGTGGAGTAGGACCTGCAAAGATTGCAAGGATTCTAAATGCCACGAGTAGTAGTAATGTCAATATTACTACGCAACAATGCATTGATCATGGGAGAGTAGAAAGAAAGAACAACATTGGGAAGGAATGCATTAGAGTAATAGAACAATTTATTAAAAGGCAAGCTACAGACTCTCAGTTCTATTATGCTATTGAGCATGATGAATAGAATGTATGCAGGAGTATATTTTGGGCTGATGGAAGGGCGAGGACATCATACAGCCAGTTTGGAGATGTTGTTGTATTTGATGTCACTTATAAGACAAATAGATTCATGTTGCCTTTTGCACCTTTTACAGGTGTCAATCATCATAAACAGTCTATTTTATTTGGATGTGCTCTTCTTGCTGATGAGAAGGAAGAAACCTTTGTTTGGTTATTCGGACAGTGGTTAACATGTATGTGGGATAAAGCACCAGGAGCTATCATCACCGATCAAGACCCGGCAATATGCAATGCAATCAAAAGAGTTTTTCCAAATACAAAACACAGGTATTGCATATGGCATATCAGTCTGCACGAAGATGAGCATCTACGTTCATTGCGGTCTTCTTATAACCCTGAATTTGAAGAAGACTATGCAAACTGGTGTAAGAACAGTCAAAATGTGGAAGAAGCTGAGAATTGTTGGTGCATCTTAATGGAGAAGTACCAAACGGAAATTTAGGAGCCATTGACAGAAAAACAAAAAAATGAAATGAAAGCCTGGAAGTGGTTGCATACGATGCATGAGAAAGCACAGCATTGGATTAAGGCGTACCTACTGGATACTTTCTTTGCGGGTATGAATGTTAATACGATAGAGATTGGTGTAAAAATATATGATCAAAATAAACTCAGCACATGGTATTCATTTCTTGTTTTGTGTGTAGGCATGGCGTCCAGCCAAATGAGTGAAAGCATGAACGCGTATTTTGATGGATACGTAAACTGTATGACTCCATTATACGAGTTCATTGATCAATATGATAAAGCCGTAAAATTTCAGCGAGACAAAGAGGAGAGAGAAGATACGTTTTGTATGCGGAACAAACCAGAATTTAGCGGCATGCATGAGTTAGAGGTTCATGCCGCAAAGGTATATACTAGAAACATATTTTCCATTTTTCAAAATCGTTTCAAAAATACTTTATACTGTCGGCACGAAAGGGTGAGCACGGATGGGGACACGAGCACGTATAGAGTAACTATGCAGATTGATGGAAAGAGCTACGTGCATAATGTTCAATGCAATATATCTAAGGGAATGTTCAGGTGTACGTGTGCAAGGGCGGTGACTGAAGGTTTGCTATGCACGCAAATTTTATATATGATGAAGCAAAAGTATGATATGCAAGCCATCCCTGAGAGATATATTTTACCCAGGTGGACTCTAAATGCAAGACATAGCATCATGAGTCTTGGGGCCTCGTCGACTAGCACAGTACACGGAGTGCGTCTAACTCAAATTACTCCACTTCAAGCCTGGAGACTTCGTTCATCATTCGATAAAGTCGTGGAGGCGGTAACAAGAGATCCCCTTCTATTTGATGTCGTCTTTGGGTGGACAAACAGTTTTTTGGACCAGCATAATATGACTAATCAAGCGCAAACTGCTTCTGGAGAGCCAAGATCACAGGTGGGGTCCAGTGCACCTATCAAACAAGAAGTGGGAGTAAATGATGTCATTATGCATGATCCTGCAAAAGCTAGAACTAAAGGCCGACCACGAGTGGCGTCAAGGATTCCGTCTGGAATACAAGTCTTACAAGAACAAAGTCAAACAAGAACACGGACATGCAGTGTTTGTGCATAAAAGGGTCATGACATGAGAACTTGTCGTATGAGCACAGCTGGTAGAAATAAGGTATATATGAGCAGAGCTGGTTACTATTTTATATACTAGTATAAATTATTGTAACATCATTGCTCCATAATCTCTGTAGGAAAAATCTTCGCCCGATGACTTAACAAGGATGTGATATGAAGGATGCTATTTTTATATCCTAAAGGTAACAATTTTGTATCAGCTTGGAAGAAATATACTACATGCATCTGTCACGGACATATCAGTGTAAATGGGTTGTAAGTAAACTGGTTCTCTTTAAAAATGGTCATCTGAAAACGGCAGCCTCCTATATTTTTAGTCCAAAATGCAGCCATCGTGGAGTTGAATTAAGAGGGCTGGGGGTCCAAATTGAACATTAAAATAGTAAGTCTTGGTTATAAGCCTATGAGGATGATGCCTATCATTCGAGACCTATATCCGATGCTGCGGATCTCATATCTTATAATTTCTCTGTTGCTGCAGAACCTGACAAATGTCAAGAAAATTAATGGGATTAAGGAGTAAGAAGCAGAAGCAGAAGAGCTGAAGAGAATGAAGATTCAAGAGAATGAGGCATGTAGCTGTCCGCGATGAGTAATGGTGGGTAATTGTATACAGTTTAGCTCTGCGCGCACAACGTTTACAACTTTTACCAGTTGTGCGCGCTGAGCAAAACTTGGTAATTTTACAGGCTTCCTAATAAGCGCACACAACGTTCAATAATGTTACGGATGTGCGCGCTGAGTAATATGGGTAATTGTAAGCAGTTAAGCCCCACGTGCACAACGGTTCATAACTTTGACGGTTATGATCGATGAGTAAATGTTGGTAATCGTAGACAGTTGTGCTCAGCTCGCACAACGTTCAATGTTGGTGCCGTTGGTGCGAGCTGAGTAATTGTGGGTACTTCAAGTTAGCATCACGCAATTTTGTAATGTGATGCAAATGCACCAAATTTAATGACATTGTATTAAGATCTGTATTCCAACATGCTACAACATTTATGCATTCAAATGTACATAACACAACAAAGTAGAAACTACATCTAAACATTTTGCAACATCACAGTTTTTGCCCGACTAAGCAATTAAAGCACTAGACTATACTAGGGATACAGGGATTCCCACCATGAAAAAAATTTAAATTTTGTTACCATTTATGAGCTGCTCCAGCAGCTGCATCAGCGTCACTTGCTTCTTTGTATCTTGGTCATCCGTCCCCCTGTCTGCGTTGAAGAAGAATCAGTGATGAACACATAACAAAGCATAATTAAGTAAAAATATTGTACGGGTAGACTTAGAATAAGATAGAACATTTATTATCATCGAGCAGTGATGTCTGCAACGAAGTATCAAAGAGCATATACAAGCAGTGAAGAAACGGGTGTGCATGGAAGGTGATAGCTTCAATGACGACAAACAGAACATATGAAGGAGCAAAGAACATCTTCGAATCAATATATATGTGATGTATTCAATTTCTACATCACGTCACTAGACGCTAGTATATTGTCCATCTTTGAGTGTTGAGGACGCAGCAGTGATGAAGGAAAAAATAGAATGTCGTAGAGAAAATATCATATAACTAGAATAAGATACAATAAGATAGAATAATATCATCAAGAAGTGTAGTGGTTGACGAGGGCTTGTGGGAAGGGAAGCCATTTATAGACGACTTTGGATGCCATTGGATGAGGATGACACTACAGTAGAGTTACTGGGAGGCAACACAAGAGACCCCGTGAGTCTACAGCAAATTGCTTGTGATTATACAGAAAAATGCCCGTGAATCTACAGCAGATTGATAGGAGCCAGTGTTGTTCCCAATAATGTATGACCGTGGTGGTGCGCGTTGAGCAAACAAAATAGCTCAACGCGCACAACCGGCAAGAATATGGCCGTTTTGCGCGGAGAGCAAATAATTTTGGAAGATGTGCGCGATGAATAAAATCTTATGTACATTCACGATCACTGCTTTGTAGACTCACTGGGTCTCTTCTGTAGACTCATCCTCATCCAAGGGCAGTCTAATTCATCTATAAAATGGCTTTCCAACGCACAAGCCCTCTTCAACCTCTGCACTTCGAGTGATGGTTATCAGTCATGAGGAAGGAGTAATGCTACACTCGACTATAGGCTCATCCTCATCCAAGGGCAGTCCAATTCGTCTATAAATGGCTTCCATGCCCACAAATTATATTCCACCACAACACTTCGAGTGCTATGAAAGGCATGAGAAAGAAGTAACCTTGCTCAAATATTACTCTGACCATATCAAGCTAACCCTTCCCAAACAACCAGAGACCATAGCTTAAACAAACCATCATCGGTTTGCTGCAGCAGTGAAGATGGCCACCCAAACGAGGTTGAAGCTTTTCATAGACAAGGGAATGAAGAGAGTGTTGTTCGCGGAAGCGGGCAAAGAGTTTGTCAATTTCCTCTTCAGCCTTTTGGCCATGCCTGTGGGCTCAGTCATCAAGCTCATCACCAAAGAAAAAGTGGCAGTGGTATGAAAAGCATTTATGTAATGAAGCCCATCATTAAATGTGCTGAAAACTGAATCTCTTGACAGCTGTATCTATGAAAAATGATTTATCTGGTATTTTAGTTCAAAATGCAGCTAGTGTGGCTTTGAATTCCTAGGTCTGCGGGTACAAACTAAAACTTAATACCCAAAGTTTTAATTATGAGAGTATGCGGATGATGCCTATCATTTAAGAAATCTATATGCTGCTGTCGATCTCATATCTTATAATTTATTTGTTACAGCAGGTGACGCCAATTGTCAAGAAATCATTCTAGAAATTGTTTCCATTGATCAAAAATAACTCCAAGTACAACGAACAAAAAGGAGAAACAAAAAAGGGTTCGATCCACCTATGATGCAGGAGCTCGAGAAGAGGCGTCCCCAGGCGATTCGTCTTCTCCCGAACCAGTAGGGTGACCAGTGACAACCGGAGGTCGGGGAAGCATTCTTCGGCCCCGCGCCTCGAACGCTGCCAAACCATCCCGGAAGGACCTCTCGATCTGAGCAGCAAAAATGGCCGAGAACTCCCGGAATCCCTCACGGATAGACTCCACGATCTTCGGAGCCAGGACATCCCCATAGTCCCTCTGGACCTCAGCTACGATCTGACCATGGGCCACTTCCCGTAGGTCGCCTATATCGGCCCAAAGAGCGCCTTTTGCCTTTCTATGCTCCTCCCGGGCGAGGGACAGTGCATCCTCAGCATACTTGGCCGAACTCTTGGCAACAGCCAGAGCCTCCGTCAAACATCCCACCTCCGAGGTGAGCTCTGCAACTCTCAGTTTGAACTGGTGGGCCTCCTTGGCTGATTGCTCAGCCGCCTCAGCCCTCAGGCGCTCCTGCGCCAAGGCCGCCTCAAGACCATCTACAGCAACCCGGTAAACCTGCAAGACCGTAGGGATGAATGTCGCCATCAACAAAACAGTCGTTGAAGAAAAAGGGTTCGACATGCTGGATATGCCATACCAGAGAGTCTGCCAGTTTCTCCCTGAAGGAGCGGTCACTCGGAAGGACAGCTGGACTACTCTCACTCCTCTTCTTCTTCCTCTCGGGACCTTCAGAGCACGAGTGAGAGCGTCTCTTCTTCTCCTCATTCCCGGTTAACACACGGGAACCCTGCTCGACGGCCGCCACGTCCCCCTCTCCGAGGTCGAGACCGGAGGGTGAATCAATCTGATTCGGCACGAAGGGTGAAGGTTTGGCCGTGCCCAAGGGCGGATGGTGAGGAACGTTAGGAACGTCTTCACTGAAATCCCGACCCACCATCTGAGCAAAAAAGATGAAAATCAGGGTTACGAGCAACGAGTAAAGCAGAATTTAAAAGGAGAAAGGCTTTATACTGAAGGTCCCTTCGAATCCAAGCCGTCAGTAAGGGACACGTGTCAAAGTCTCACAGAGGCGGCACTTCGAATACCACTCCCCATGGGCAGGAGAATTCGTTCGACTGGCCTTCATTCAATGCGACCCGGTCCCCGGGATATCCGATAAGTACAAACCCTTATCATGTATTCCCGAAAAGACGAGTGTTTTTACGTAGAAAGAAATAAAAGAAGAGAGCAGAAAGAACACTACAGGTAGTTCGCACTTGCAGGGAAGTACAAGTAAAACTCCATCACAGATAAAAAGACTGAGAAAATAACAAAATATTCCATTTTAATGATACATTGATACATCTTATACATACACCAACATCTTCATATTCACAACTCACTCGAAAAAAGAAGGGCAAAAGTACAACTCTCTCATCATACATCAAATCGTAACACTAACACTCTTAGATGAGGACTACATGCATAAGATGTATTATTTGACACTTTGAATTGATTGTTTTTGTATCTCAATGATTGAATGCACCTCAGTCTTGCATTACACTCTGCCTGTTGCATGTGTCGATCCATTGTTGTACACCTTGCCTGTTGCACGTGCACGCTTTCACATGTTCAAAAGTATAGTTGTTACTGCCTTTACTACAGTAGATGTATATGCCATGACATACACTCTGCCTGATGACATGCACCATTTCCAAACTTTATGTAAGGACTAGTTGTGACATGGAATTTCTTAACAATTATGCAACGGTGATACGAATAATAAATTTACCCTTTCACATGTAAACGTGGATGGGAAAAAAATGGTTGTGTGCTGTGTGCAATTGTGAGTTTTGAGTGGGTGTGTGCGGAGAGCAATTATAGGGTTTGAGTCGTTTTGTGCGATGAGCAATAACCCCGTGCCTTTTCGGTGCCGTACACGGGTTCAACATTGGCCCCCGTGATTCGTTCTCGATTATAAACGCGGATCGAGGCCGACTGATAGGTAATTTCCTTTAATAGGGCACGTCATTCGAAGCATCGAATTTGGATTAAGGCCGCCAAAACCTTTCGCCTATCTCAACCGTTGTTTTTGCCAAAATTCCGACACGTGTCGATCATCTTGTCCATTCGTTCGCGTAATAAAAGAAATTGGAGGTGAGGCCAAGGGCTTTAGCTCTCCGAGGAAATCTCATCATCTTATTATTTCTTCCAAAAACAAAAATGGCGGGAGGAGCATACAGAGAAGTTACTTCAGCGATGGAGCGGGCTAATGAAGAAGGTCGTAAGAGGAAGAGGGCAGAGGAGGAAGAGGAGGAATGGGAGGAATGGGATGAATCAGAGGAATCGGGGAACCTCATGCTGGAGTTGGGGGAGGCTGGATGCTCCTCAAGTCAAGCTGCGCGGTCTTTGAAGGCGGCTCCTTCTGATCCTCGAGTTGGGGGCGCATCGTCCTCCAGCACGCCACATGACGGGTGGCCATACGAGGACATTGATCCTCCGGTCCCTTCCGTCGGCCCCATAACTCTAGAGTTCGGCCACCTTCTGCAGTCGAATCGCATTGGGTCTGGCCATCATGCGGAGATTCACGGGGAGACCTATCGGCCACAGTACATCTTGGGGACGGCCGAGTTGGCCCTCCTGGACTTTGGGACGGGGGCTCGTCTGGCGAAGAATATCACTCTGCCAAGGGATGTCGATTTCCTGAATGGGGTCGACCTTGAGACGATGGCCAACTGCTTCGTTTGAAGTGGCCTTCAGGTTGTTGCCAATGTGCATTCTGAATTTTGCTTCCCCTTCTGGTTTTGCTTATTGTCGCCATCTGCAGGTGACCATTTTCGGGGCAGGTCTGCGCCGCAGGGCCCGCGAACTGATCGAGGGGCAGCACCGGGTGGCGGATGCCGAGAACGAGGCTTCTGAGCTCAGAGCTCAGGTGAAGAAGCTGGAGGAAGATTTGGGGAAGATAATGGCCGCCAAGGGCAAGTCGGATTGGGCGGCCTCGGACGCAAAATCCAGCCTCACCGCCTTGTCAAGCGCCAAGAAGCAGTTGGAAGATCAGTGGGGTAGAGAGCGTTCTCAACTCCGAGCTGATCTTGAGGCATCGAGGAAGGAGGTTGCTGACCTTCAGGCCAAGCTTCTCGAGAAGGGGCAAGAGGTCGACGCTTTCAAATCTCGGGCCACCGCCAAGATGGAAAGGGTGGCGAGAGCGATAAAGGACCTCTTTACAGCCGACGGTGCGTCGTCTTCCTAAATTTTGGGAATCGTTACTTTTGTAAGACTGCTGCTCGCGAGCGAGTCATATGTAATTTTTTCAGAATTTAATGAAGGGAATTTTTGCAACAAACGCCGAGTGAGAGCGTTTACTTCCTCCCCCTGATTCTAGGTCGACACCCGGGAACCTTGTTGGACAGCCGACACGGCCTCGTCACCGAGGACGAGACTGGCGGGAGAATGACCTTCCGTATATGATCGCGATGAGTAATTGTGTGTACTGTGTAATTGTAGACAGTTTAGCTCCGAGCGCACAACGGATTGTTAAATAAAACCGTTGTGCGCGACGAGCAAAACTCGGTAATTTTAGAAAGCGTTGCTTAGCGCGAACAACTTTCATTTCTGTTACAAGTTGTGCACGCTGAGCAATTATGTGGGATGATTAATTAGTATCCAGGGGTAAATGGAAGCTGGTATAAACAAAAGTAGCACTTCTACTAAATAAAGGTCAACAGACGATTTCTCGTGAATATACAGAATAATCTTGTACCTCGGGTATTTATTGTATGTATTACACAGATGCTGTTCCCAAATAAAGATCCACTGACGTGCTGAGCGATGTGAGCATAATCGTTGGCCTCGATCAAAATTTCTAAACGCGCACAACGTTCACGCCGTTTGCTAGTTGTGCGCGCTGTGTAAATCTTAGTATATTACTTTTCACTAATTTTTCCCATTAAATTTCATTGTTGGAATTTGATTTAAGCAAGCATCAATGTATATATCTCAATCACAAGTTTGTAATGGGCTGTAAATGTATCACATTAAATGACATTGTATTAAGGTCTGTGTAATGTGCTGCAAATGTATCACATTAAATGACATTATATTGAGGTCTGAATTCCAACATCTATTATACATTTGACAGCGTTTTTTGAATTCTAGGGCTGACTAGGACAAGATAAAGAGTGGCTAGGATTTGATCCTGGGAAATCAATGGCTGAGATTGGATTTTATGAAAATTTTAGTTACTACAACATTTATGCATTCCAATGAACATAACACTACATCTCCGCCGTTCTCTTGTTCGCTGCATCTTCTGCTTTATACTTCTTTGACTCAAGGAACATCCTTTCAATCTCCTCCTGGGTCTACGTGGCACTTATCGTTAGTGATAGTGATCTTATTTTTCTGCACACATACTTTCCTCTGCAGAGGCATTCAAGATACCGTCGGCATCTATCTCAAAGTAAACCATGACACTTCGAACACCCTTGGGAGCAGGAGGGATACCAGCAAGTACAAACTCCCCTAGGAAAAGATAGAATAAAAAAGTAAATATAATTAGACTTAGATAGATATAAGATAGAACAGTTGTTATCATCAAGCAGTTATGTATGCAATGATTCTGAACGGAACTTACGAAGGGTCAAAGAATTTTTGCAAGTTGGCATGGACGAGAATGAAGCTGTAATGATTGCAAGAACATCTTTGCCTTTATTTGAGGTTTGCAATGAAGAAGAACAGATCATGCGAAGAGGAGCAAAAGAACATCTTCGCCGCCATATAAAGGTGATGTATTCAATTTCTGCATCACGGCACTTGCCGCTAGTATTCTGAGAAATCTTTGTGTGCTGTAGACGATGCACTCAAGAACAACAAAAAAATTACAAATTTGAAGAAAAAACATTGTATTAGAAGAATCAGAGAGAATCAGATAAAGGAACTATAATCACCTGGGGTAGTGGTTAATGAGGTCTGGTGGGTACGGAAACCATATACAGACGAGTTGGACTGACCAAGTACGAGGATGGAAACACCGTAGAGTAACAATTCGTGCTCGTGAATATATGGCAGATGGATACCAGCCAGACGTTGTTCCAACTAGTATCCGAGTGCGGTGGAGCGCGAAGAGAAAAATTGCTTAAAGGTAGACCTTTTTATACTCAACGCGCACAACGGCAAAAAAACATCTTGTTTCGATTAGCAAAAGAGAAAAATCTAAATACACGGATACTCTTGCGGTGCATGTCCAAGTTTTTCCAAAAAAAACATACAGCATCATATCAGAAGACAGTAACTGTGACAAATCACAGTATAGTTAATATTTTTGCTTAGTGGACACAAAGGTCACTACTTTTGGACGCAGGGCGGGCTGATTAACTTTGAGCAATGGAATACAGTTTTGCTCATACGACAAGTTCTCATGCCGTGACCGTGTGTCCTGGGGATATTGCAGTTATGAGCAGCTCCAATAGAGATTCTTCACATTTTTGCAGTTATGGCACGCGTAAGAAATTCTTCTGAGCATGGAAACAAATGAGGATGCACAGTTTCAGAGAAGATTACGCAGTTTGAGAGCCGATACCTTGGTGGCACCTTCAGGCTGATGGCAATGTGAAGCATTCGAAAACATCGTTGATGATATCTGAAGTAGCAGACTCCATCTTTGATGCCCATATAAATGAGACGAATTCAATTTCAGCAACACGGCAATTGCCGCAAGTTTATTGGCTATCTTTGTGTGTCGTAGACGAAGCATTCAGTAGTAAGAACAAAAATTTAGCATGTAAAAGAAAATATAGTGTATAGGTATAACCATATAGAACACTATCATCGAGAGGAGTAGTGGTTGACGATGTCTAGAGGGAAGTGAATCACTTTATATAGACGAATTGGACTGGGTATGGTCCGCATGGATGAGGCTGAGACTACAGTTGGGTTACTGTGGGCTACAGAAATTGACGCTAACAAAATTGATTGCCTCTAAGAAAATTGCTCAAAGCGCAAAACGGGTAAAAATATGGCAGTTGTGCGAGTTGAGCAAATTATTTATGTTTATACAATATTACTCATAAATCCATTTATAGCGATGTGAACACCTCAAATCAAACAGCATGACCCATGAGTATCAACACATAGATATAAGTTGTCTTATTCTGGAAACAGTAAGATATGTGTTTCTTATCACTTAATAAATGTCTGTACACCCATCAGTCTGAATATTATTTAATTCTCCCCCAATTTTGTGTTTTCTTTATTATTGGGATTTTTTATTGAACGTTGTGCGCGCTGAGGTAATTAATTATGGGAATTTTGTATAGAACGTTGTGCTCGCAGAGTAATTATTCGTTACGACTGTTTTGCTCAATGCGCACAGCTGGGTGTATTTTGATCCGATGTGCGCGCTGTACTATATATGCAAACTGTATACCGTTTTAAATACCCCGCACAATCCGCACTATGACTCAAATTTAAACAAATCAAAGAAATGTGAATATTTTTGCTATCTTATTCTGTAAACTGTCGATTATGTGTTGTCTTATCACGTAAATGTCTATATAACCATCAATCAACTGATCCGCATTATATTTGCATCAATTTTGATTTTTTTATCTGGCATGTCAGTGACAGTCAGTCTGAACATTAATTAATTCTCCACCCAATTTTGTGTTTTCTTTATTATTGGGATTTTTTATTCAATGTTGTGCGTGCTGAAGATATTAATTATGGGAATTTAGTATTGAATGTTGTGCGCGCATGGTAATTATTCGTTACGACCGTTTTTCTCAACGCGCACAGCCGGGTGTATTTTGATCCGTTGTGCGCGCTGTATTATATGTCCAAAATGTATACAATTTAAAAACCCCGCACGGTGTGCACTAAAACGCAAATTTTACCAAATCAAATTTTACTCAAACTTAAATTTCCTTACACCCATCAATCAACTGCTGCCATTATATTTGCATCAATTTTGATTTTTTTTTTCTTGCATGTCAGTATGAACAGTAATTAATCTACAAAAATTTTGTGTTTCTTCTTTATTATAGGGATTTTTTATTGAACGTTGTGCGCGCTAAAGTTATTAATTATGGGGATTTTGTAATGAATTTTGTGCGCGCAGAGTAAGTATTCATTACGAACATTATGCTGACCGCGGACAGCTGTGTATATTTTGTTCCGTTGTGCCCGCTGTATTATATATTCCAAATTTAATCTCCACAATCTTTCCAAAGACACTTCTAATTTCAAAGTTTTGGTTTCCAAGACACTTTTCCCAGGACTTCTAATTTCAAATTTTCATAAAATCCAATCTCAGCCATTGATTTCCCAGGATCAAATCCTAGCCACTCTTTATCTTGTCCTAGTCAGACCTAGAATTCAAAAAACGTTGTCAAATGTATAATCTTGTCCTAGTCAGACCTAGAATTCAAAAAACGTTGTCAAATGTATAATAGATAATAGATAATAGATGTATACCTTTTTATATACCTCGCACTAAGGGACAAATTGAAACAAATCAAAGAAATGTATATCTTTTTGCTGTCTTATTCTGCAAACAGTCGAATATGTGTTGTTTTATCAATTAAATGTATTGAACGTTGTGCGCGCTGATATAATAAATTATGGGAATTATAGGAATTAAATGTATTGAATGTTGTGCGCGCAGAGGAATTATTCGTTACGACCGTTTTGCTCAACGCGCACAGCTGGGTGTATTTTGATCCGTTGTGCACGCTGTATTATATTTTATAAATGTATACCTTTTTATATACCCCGCACTAAGGATCAAATTTTAACAAATCAAAGAAATGTAGATATTTTTGCTGTCTTTATCTGAAAAAGGTCTGATATGTGTTGTCTTATCACTTAAATGTCTTTACACCATCAATCAAATGTTGTGCATCAGATTTGCTTCAATGGTAATTTTTTTAACTGACATGTCAGTCTGAAGTGACTCTGAACATTAATTAATTCTCCCCCAATTTTGTTTTCTTCTTTATTATTGGGATTTTATATTGAACGTTGTGCGCGCTGAAGTTATTAATTATGGGGATTTTGTATTGAGCGTTGTGGGCGTAGAGTAATTATTCGTAACGTCCACTTTGCTCAACGCGCACAGCTGGGTTTATTTTGATCCGTTGTGCGCGCTTTATTATATATCCAAAATGTATTTTTTTTAAACAAATGAAAGAAATGTAGCTATTTTTGATGTCCTATTAGGTAAACAGTAGGATAAGTGTTGTCTTATCACTTAAATGTCTTTACACCCATCAATCAACTGCTGCGCATCAATTTGCTTAAATTTTGATTTTTTAAATAATGTCAGACTGAACATTATTTAATTCTCGCCCGATTTTGTGTTTCTTTTATATTTTGGGATTTTTTATTGAACGTTTTGCGCGCAGAGCAATTATTCGTTACGACCGTTTTGCTCAACGCGCCCAGGTGGGTGTAATTTGATCAGTGCTCGCAACCTTACCTTCTGTTGCCCATATGACGGGATGATTAACTGTGGGTAATGGAGCATGTAATACAGTTTTGCTCAGCATGCACAACGGTCATTGCATCTGACTGTTGTGTGCGATGGTCTATTGTGTTTAATTACATACAGTTTGGCTTTGCGAGCAAAAGGGTCACATCTACGTCCAGTTGTGTGATTTGAGTAATGTTTGATAACAAGATACTGTTTTGCTCATCGTGCACAGCGGTCAAACAAATCGATACGAACGTTGTGCATGCTAGTAACTGTGTGCACACGTAAATAGTTTATCACAACATATAGCATGAGCCTGTTGTGCGCCCTGGGGAATTTATAATTCGGTGAACAGTGTTTGATCAGAATATCTATGTCGGACATTGATTCAAGTAAGCAACAATGTATATATCACATTATATCAATTTTGTATTGTCCTGTAATTGTATCAAATTAAATGACATAGTATTAAGGTCTGAATTCTAACAAACTACAGCATTATGCATTATAATGTACATAATGCATAAATGTTATTTATAGTTCGGTAAACAATTTTGCTCAGTAATATCAACGTCGGACATATATATCACCTATATCATTTTTTTATTAGGGTCTGAATTCCAAAATACTACAACATTTATGCATTATTATATACATTACACAACAAAGTTGAAACTACAGCTAAATATTTTGCAACATCACAGTTTGGAACTGGTATGAAATTCAATCACGGGAATAGCCTAATGGTACATTGAATCCCACTATGAAAAACTCTTCACAGTGACAGAGTCATGCTGAACAGCTCAAGCAAGATGGCATTAATGATCAGCTCCAATAGCACGCACCATCATCACTAGCATCCAGATCGTCCATAACGGTATAAGTAGCCACTCCTTTAACGAAGTTGGCTGATCTGGATTCTTCAGCGCATGCCACTGTATGCGTTGAAGAAGCATCAATTATGAACGATAAAAAGCATATTTAAGTAAAAAATAGGGTATAAAGACATGCAACTTTACGTTTAGGCACTGATATAAAAACATATCACGGTTGCTTCTTCTCTGAAGAATCCGCTGCTGTAGTAGAACATATGAAGGAGCAAATAACATCTTCCAGTACACGTCAATTGCCGGTAGTATATTGTTCATCTTTGTGTGTTGAAGACGAAGCAGTGATGAACAACGGGAAATATTTAGCATTGTGAAGAAAAAATAGTGTATGAAGTAGAAACAGATAGAATCAGTTAGAATACTATCATTAAGAAGTGGAGTGGTTGACAAGGTCTAGTGGGAAGAGAGGCTATTTATAGACGAATTGGACTGGCCCATTGATGAGGACGATAGACTACAGTAGAGTCACTGTGCGTGATATTGTATTGGACATAAAGACGAGTGAATCTACAACATATTGTTTCAGCCAGATGATGTTCCCAAGAAGGTTTGGCTGTTGTGCAACGGGGAAAATAATTATTTAATTTGCCCAAGAAGGCCAATAAAAAAATTGCTCAACGCGCACAACGGGGAAAATAATGGCTGTTGTGCAAGATGAGCAAATTATTTATGTTTGTACAATATTACTCAAGGCACTTTTAATTATTTAATTTGTTGTTACGCTAAATTGTTTTACACTAAATTTTTTATTTTGTTTAATTTAATGGATCATGCTTCTACATAATCTTTCCCAAGGCACTTTTAATTTCAAAGTTTAGGTTTCCAAGGCATTTCCCCCCTAAATTTAATCTTCACAAATACGTGCAGTTGTGTGAACTGAGTAATTGTGGATAATCAGATACGGGTATGCTCACAGCCCGCACATCGGTCAAACACATTATGTGACCATTGTGCACGCTGAGTAATTGTGTGCAAACGTAAATGTTTTATCACAACGTATATAAGGACGGTCACAATTTATGCCCGTAGTGCTCGCTGGGTAAATCATATAACGGTAAAAAGTTTTTACATAGGTAATTTCAATTTCGGACATTGATTCAAGTAAGCATCGATGTATATATCACATATATCAATTTCGTAATGTCATGCAATTGTATCAAATTAAATGACAGTGTATTAAGGTCTGAATTCTATCATACTACAACATTTATACGTTACACTGTACATACCACAACAAATGTGAAACTACATTTCGTACATAATGACATAAAACACCAAAGAATATCTACCCACAAACACTCTTCTCCGTCGATGATCAAAAATACAATATAAGACAAGAGAAAGGCTTGTGCGCCAAAGGCCCGGCCACCTCAAAAACCTGGAGGCGGAGGCGGAGGCGGAGGTGGTGATGGTGGGGCAACAATACGGATGTCTCTAGGAGAGGGCACCAGAGTCTCCATCTTCTCTTGTATGTTCGACATTATGAGCATCATAGTGTCGAAGTCGCTACGCAGAAGTGAGATCGCCAGATTGGTGTTGGAGAGATGGGTTTCAATTTCTCCTAATCTACGAGTAAAGTTCACCGGCTGATGGGAGGATGATGAAGCAGCAGATGCGGGGCTTACATTGCCTATGACTATATCCTTAAGCTGACGTTGTTCATCTGTAAGTACAGAGACAGATGTAGTAAGCTCCTCGAGTTTGCTACGGAGGTTATGCAGAACAGAGTCCTGACGGCGAGACATCCCATCCATAGAGAGGAGGCCGTTACTGTTGTCCTCGAGTGGGGCTTTTTCAGTCGGAGATGGAACTGATGAACCTGCATGTAAAGGAGGAAACCCAGGAGGAGGCAACAGCACATTGTGTTCACCTTGAGTTGGACCAAGCGAAAGCGAATCACGCAGAATGGGTCTATAGGCTGGGAACGATGAGGGAAGGGGATCATCGTGTTCAGGTGACGGTGAATCATCATCACTAACTCCCCAAGGGTCAGAAAAAGTTGACTCACGAGATCGTTTTGGCGGCATGAAGAAACCCGAGTACGAAATGCGAGAGTGTTGAGATGAAGAAGAAAACGGAACGACAGACCAAAGGAAAGAGGAATGAAATTTTCAGCAAAACCCCTCGTCTACTGACTCCATATATATATAACGATTGGTTATTTTAATCTCAGCCGCTGGATTACATATGGAAGTTGAACTGACTAAAACGATCTCATCAGACGGCTGGGGTAAAGCATCCGTTCGGATGGGCAAAAAAAATCGTAATGAAGGGCTTACACGGAAACCGAGGTTCTACTTGACTCATTCTCCAGTTAACACACGTGAACATTGTTGAGAAGAAAGCAGAATCATTTACTGTCATCATTACGTACCTCCGAAATTTAATTGTACGAGATGGCGGTTGTACTTTCATCATTACGTGGCATACCGATTGCGTCTCGCAACCGATCTATAAATATCTATTGTTTAGTAGCCACTGCACGTTCAGGAGCGATGTGTATTCAAACGGAACGTGAATGCCCATGAGGTGCACGTATATCGGTCCAGCCTAGAGCCGCCGATTGGCACCCGATCTATTACCTCGGCCTCCACCTTTACGGCAGTAGTCCTCTCTATTGACAGGGATTCATGAGTAACAGGCGAAACTGATATAATGGAGCCGGTGCAAAGGCAGTAGCGATGTGTATTCAAACGGAACGTGAATGCCCATGAGGTGCACGTATATCGGTCCAGCCTAGAGCCGTCGTTTGGCACCCGATCTATTACATCGGCCTCCACCTTTACGGCAGTAGTCCTCTCTATTGACAGGGATTCATGAGTAACAGGCGGGAACTGATATAATGGAGCCGGTGCAAAGGCATGAGCGATGTGCATTCAAACGGAACGTGAATGCCCATGAGGTGCACTTATATCGGTCCAGCCTTGAGCCGCCGATTGGCACCTGATCTATTAACTCGGCCTCCACCTTTATGGCAGTAGTCCTCTCTATTGACAGGGATTCATGAGTAACAGGCGGGAACTGATATAATGGAGCAGGTGCAAAGGCAGGAGCGATGTGTATTCAAACGGAAAGCGAATGCCCATGAGGTGCACATTTATCGTTCCAGCCTAGAGCCGCCGATTGGCACCCGATCTATTACCTCGGGCTCCACCTTTACGGCAGTAGTCCTCTCTATTGACAGGGATTCATGAGTAACAGGCGGGAACTGATATAATGGAGCCGGTGCAAAGGCATGATCGATGTGTATTCAAACGGAACGTGAATGCCCATGAGGTGCACGTATATCGGTCCAGCCTTGAGCCGCCGTTTGGCACCCGATCTATTACCTCGGCATCCACCTTTACGGCAGTAGTCCTCTCTATTGACAGGGATTCATGAGTAACAGGCGGGAACTGATATAATGGAGCCGGTGCAAAGGCAGGAGCGATGTGTATTCAAACGGAACGTGAATGCCCATGAGGTGCACGTATATCGGTCCAGCCTAGAGCCGCCGATTGGCACCCGATCTATTACATCGGCCTCCACCTTTATGGCAGTAGTCCTCTCTATTTACAGGGATTCATGAGTAACAGGCGGGAACTGATATAATGGAGCCGGTGCAAAGGCAGGAGCGATGTGTATTCAAACGGAACATGAATGCCCATGAGGTGCACGTATATTGGTCAAGACTAGAGCCGCCGATTGGCACCCGATCTATTACCTCAGCCTCCCCCTTTACGACAGTAGTCCTCTCTATTGACAGGTATTCATGAGTAACAGGCGGGAACTGATACAATGGAGCTGGTGCAAAGGCAAGAGCGATGTGTATTCAAACGGAAAGCGAATGCCCATGAGGTGCACGTATATCGTTCCAGCCTAGAGCCGCCGATTGGCACCCGATCTATTACCTCGGGCTCCACCTTTACGGCAGTAGTCCTCCCTATTGACAGGGATTCATGAGTAACTGGCGGGAACTGATATAATGGAGCCGGTGCAAAGGCAGAAGCGATGTGTATTCAAACGGAACGTGAATGCCCATGAGGTGCATGTATATCGGTCGATCCTAGAGCCACCGTTTGGCACCCGATCTATTACCTCGGCCTCCACCTTTACGGCAGTAGTCCTCTCTATTGACAGGGATTCATGAGTAACAGGCGGGAACTGATATAATGGAGCCGATGCAAAGGCAGGAGCGATGTGTATTCAAACAGAACGTGAATGCCCATGAGGTGCACGTATATCTGTCCAGCCTTGAGCCGCCGTTTGGCACCCGATCTATTACCTCGGCCTCCACCTTTACGGCAGTAGTCCTCTCTATTGACAGGGATTCATGAGTAACAGGCGGGAACTGATATAATGGAGCAGGTGCAAAGGCAGGAGCGATGTGTATTCAAACGGAACGTGAATGCCCATGAGGTGCACGTATATCGGTCCAGCCTTGAGCCACCGTTTGGCACCCGATCTATTACCTCGGCCTCCACCTTTACGGCAGTAGTCCTCTCTATTGACAGGGATTCATGAGTAACAGGCGGGAACTGATATAATGGAGCCGGTGCAAAGGCAGTAGCGATGTGTATTCAAACGGAACGTGAATGCCCATGAGGTGCACGTATATCGGTCCAGCCTAGAGCCACCGATTGGCACCCGATCTATTACCTCGGCCTCCACCTTTACGGCAGTAGTCCTCTCTATTGACAGGGATTCATGAGTAACAGGCGGGAACTGATATAATGGAGCCGGTGCAAAGGCATGAGCGATGTGTATTCAAACGGAAAGCGAATGCCCATGAGGTGCACGTATATCGTTCCAGCCTAGAGCCGCCGATTGGCACCCGATCTATTATCTCGGCCTCCACCTTTACGGCAGTAGTCCTCTCTATTGACAGGGATTCATGAGTAACAGGCGGGAACTGATATAATGGAGCCGGTGCAAAGGCAGTAGCGATGTGTATTCAAACGGAACGTGAATGCCCATGAGGTGCACGTATATCGGTCCAGCCTTGAGCCGCCGATTGGCACCCGATCTATTACCTCGGCCTTCACCTTTACGGCAGTAGTCCTCTCTATTGACAGGGATTCATGAGTAACAGGCAGGAACTGATATAATGGAGCCGGTGCAAAGGCATGAGCGATGTGTATTCAAACGGAACGTGAATGCCCATGAGGTGCACTTATATCGGTCCAGCCTTGAGCCGCCGATTGGCACCCGATCTATTACCTCGGCCTCCACCTTTATGGCAGTAGTCCTCTCTATTGACAGTGATTCATGAGTAACATGCGTGAATTGATATAATGGAGCCGGTGCAAAGGCAGGAGCGATGTGTATTCAAAAGGATCGTGAATGCCCATTAGGTGCACGTATATCGGTCCAGCCTTGAGCCGCTGATTGGCACCCGATCTATTACCTCGGCCACCACCTTTACGGCAGTTGTCCTCTCTATTGACAGGGATTCATGAGTAACAGGCGGGAACTGATATAATGGAGCCGGTGCAAAGGCAGGAGCGATGTGTATTCAAACGGAACGTGAATGCCCATGAGGTGCACGTATTTCGGACCAGTCTTGACCCGCCGTTTGGCACCCGATCTATTAACTCGGCCTCAACCTTTACGTCAGTAGTCCTCTCTATTGACAGGGATTCATGAGTAACTGGCGGGAACTGATATAATGGAGCCGGTGCAAAGGCAGGAGCGATGTGTATTCAAACGGAACGTGAATGCCCATGAGGTGCACGTATATCGGTCCAGCCTAGAGCCGCTGATTGGCACCTGATCTATTACCTCGACCTCCACCTTTACAACAGTAGTCCTCTCTATTGACAGGGATTCATGAGTAACATGCGGGAACTGATATAATGGAGCCGGTGCAAAGGCAGGAGCGATGTGTATTCAAACGGAACGTGAATGCCCATAAGGTGCAAGTATATCGATCCAGCCTTGAGCCATCGTTTGGCACCCGATCTATTACCTCGGCCTCCACCTTTACGGCAGTAGTCCTCTCAATTAACAGGGATTCATGAGTAACATGCGGGAACTGATATAATGGAGCAGGTGCAAAGGCAGGAGCGATGTGTATTCAAACGGAACGTGAATGCCCATGAGGTGCACGTATATCGGTCCAGCCTTGAGCTACCGATTGGCACCCGATCTATTACCTCGGCCTCCACCTTTACGGCAGTAGTCCTCTCTATTGACAGGGATTCATGAGTAACTTGCGGGAACTGATATAATGGAGCCGGTGCAAAGGCAGTAGCGATGTGTATTCAAACGGAACGTGAATGCCCATGAGGTGCACGTATATCGGTCCAGCCTAGAGCCGCCGATTGGCACCCGATCTATTACCTCGGCCTCCACCTTTACGGCTGTAGTCCTCTCTATTGACAGGGATTCATGAGTAACAGGCTGGAACTGATATAATGGAGCCGGTGCAAAGGCAGAAGCGATGTGTATTCAAACAGAACGTGAATGCCCATGAGGTGCAAGTATATCGGTCCAGCCTTGAGCCGCCGATTGGCACCCGATCTATTTCCTCGGCCTCCACCTTTACGGCAGTGGTCCTCTCTATTGACAGGGATTCATGAGTAACAGGCGGGAACTAATATAATGGAGCCGGTGCAAAGGCATGAGCGATGTGTATTCAAACGGAACGTGAATGCCCATGAGGTGTACGTATATCGGTCCAGCCTAGAGCCGCCGATTGGCACCCGATTTATTACATCGGCCTCCACCTTTATGTCAGTAGTCCTCTCTATTGACAGGGATTCATGAGTAACAGGCGGGAACTGATATAATGGAGTCGGTGCAAAGGCAGGAGCGATGTGTATTCAAACGGAACGTGAATGCCCATGAGGTGCACGTATATCGGTCCAGCCTAGAGCCACCGATTGGCACCCGATCTATTACCTCGGCCTCCACCTTTACGGGAGTAGTCCACTCTATTGACAGGGATTCATGAGTAACAGGCGGGAACTGATATAATGGAGCCGGTGCAAAGGCAGGAGCGATGTGTATCCAAACGGTAGTGATCGTCAAGGTAATAGGTGCTGTCAAGAGAAATGGCTTTCTCCTCTCTTCCAAGAGAGTCTTCAACACACAACACACTTCTCCTTCAAGTTCTACTTCAAGGCATATGGGATTGTAAGTGTTGCTTTCATAATTTCATAACTTTCGTTATTTTGTTTTTGTGCTAGGTTTGTGAGAGCGGTTTGCTTAATCCCAAGTTGTAGGAGTGAAGGACATCGATTGTATTCGATTTCTCGATTTCACTTGTAGGGTTGCTACAAGTGGGTTTAAAGGCAACCTCAAGTTAGGGTTATAACTTGAGTATCCGGAGGTATCCGGGTGGAAGGGACGTAGAATAACCAGGAACAAGGCGGGAAGTTACTTGGGTAATCCGAACACTTGAAACATAATTGCGTTTGCATTTGTTTATTATTTGGGTTTAATTTTAATTCCGCACTATATTTGTTGATCATATATCATATATATGTGTGAATTTTGTGATATGGTCTCCATGTATGCTATATCTATATATGTTGTGATTTGAGACGTTAAGTTTCCTTCGTGTATCTCAATGTTGATATTGGACTTTCGTTCCTCTTATCACCTAAGTTTATAATGTGGTTTTATGATTTTTTGGATTATATATATATTTAGACTCTTATTTGGCACGATTGTTGTTATTTTACTCCCGTCTTTTGGATAATGCCATAGGGGGATCGAAATAAACTAACAGAATCATAATGAATGTTCTAGGTATGGTCTAATAAACAGACATACAAAAACTGGATGTAGGTTGCTACACTGGTTTTTATACATCGGAAGTTCCTACATTGACTCTCCAAATTTGGATGGCCCTGTAGCAAACCGGCAAAATGATTCCAGTTTTGCAGGGAGGTTGATGGAGGGAAAACGCCATATTTGGCATGTTGTTGCAGTGTGGTTTGGAGATGATATAACCGGCCAACTTCCACTTAGACTTGCATGGAGTCGTCGAATATAGCTTAATTCACGTAAACTAAATATGGGAAAAAATACCTAATTAAATGTCACATCATCTACCAACTAGATTCAATGGGGTTGGATAGTGGGGTGTCGAGACTCGAGAATATATTGTGGGGCCCGCTAAACAATATGTGGACCTTCGCGTTCGAATGTTGTTAACTGGGCAATTTGCAGTAGGTTTCGCGTCGTTCCGCTGTGCTGCGTTGAAAAATTCTATCTTTTTCCCTCTGTGGGCTCCACTTTCATGTGTTACTATTAATAAGACGAAAAGAGATGGTACGTAGAGATGGATGAGGTGGATGAGGTGAGAGGTTGGTGGGACCACAAACAAGAATTCGACCGGTCATCTACTCATCCAACTGCCGAATTTGCTGGTACTTTGTTTGAGAAAAGTTTTTCACGTAAGCACCATATCAGCGAATATTTGTATCCATTCTGACAAGTAAAACATTTTAGTCGTTTAATATATCTCCTCACACAACTGTATACAGTAATGCCATTTGTGCGCGATGAGGAAATTCGTATAATAAATCCAAATATTCGACCGCGCACAACTATCCCTCATTTACGCATATACTGCGCGTGACTAAATTATGTTTGCTCACCGCGCACAACGGTTCAAATTTTGCCCCGTTTTACGCGCTGAGTAATTAATCCGCCGTTTATTTATACTTGTAATAACAAACGGAAGAGCGAGAGAGTCAAGAAGCAAGATGGCCACCCATAATGTAGGACCCGGCAAAAAATTTGAGTTACCGCCAAACTCGGAGTATTGATGTAGCAGACCGCAAAAAAACCCCGCGAAGACCCCAGAAAACCCCGCCATGCGTCCGGTCAAGTGAAGGATATTTATCCCGCCAAATTTGAGGATATATCACCATTCGCCATAATTTGTGCCTTCACTGCAGATATGGCTGAGAAATCGTGTCAGTGGGACGAAGAAACTTTGCAAGGCCAGTCTTCAGAGGGAAGAAGAGACGGTGACGTAGATGATAACTGTTCCCTTCATGATAGGGGGGTTGTGCGGCCGCAGTTGCCTGAGACTCCCCTAAGGGATACGTGGCCATGGGGAGGTCTCGTTCCGGCAGGCTATGTCCCCCGGCGTACGAGGGGGCATTGCTGTTGAATCCGCCACTGACGTTCCATCGGAAGGTACTAGGGGGGACCATCACCGACCCTTCTTCCCCGTCTGGGACGGCGAGTCTGCATTGGTGGATAGGGGCGTGGCCAGCCGGCTGGTGGAGAACTCCATCCTTCCCATTGACCAAAGTGCCCTGGGTCAAATTGACATTGAAAGGCTCGCTAACTCAGTCGTTTATGGCAGTTACCAGGTTAAGTACTAATGTCGTCTCGTTGTGTTGTTGCCTTACACTTACAGTCTTATCCATGATTCCCTGCAGACATCATTGGTCGGGGCGGAACTGCGTCGCCGAGTGGTGCAATTGTTGATTGCCGAGCGGAAAAAGGCGGTTTCCTTCGAATCTCAACTTAAGGATTTGAAGGAGCAGCTGATGAAAGAGAGAGACCGCAGATCTCAGGCGGAGTGGGAGGTTGTGAAAGCTAAAGATCGGGTGGCCTCTATGTCAACGGTTCGGAAGAGCTCCGAAGAGCGATGGTACGTAGAGAAGAGCAGTCTCCTGGCTCGTATAGCCGAGTTGGAGAGAAACTCGCTTCCTCCAAACTCGATTGCAGACATGAGGCATGAGGCTGAGGCGAGGAAGCGTCAACGATCTGGTCGGGAGTCCGGTGGAGGATCGGCCCAAACGTAGGACGGTTGGGCTACCAACGCCCCCTCCAGCGAGGCGTCTGTGTGAATCGTGGCCATCTTAGTACCCCAAATGGTTTTCATATTTTGAGAGGTGAACATGTGATGGTTTATGCGTTAGTAATGAACCCCGAACATTCAATTGGCAATGAACTCCGTCTGGTGCAGTCTTTTACCGCTTGTTAGTTTAAATATCTGTTTGCCAACCATTAGCGATCTTCGTACACCGATTGCTTAATTTCTTGTGGATATTAAAACTATTAGCATACATCCATCACAGAAATGGTCAAGGATGGTATGAAATATCGAAGTTTCCCGGGAATATACTTAGTGCACGTGAACTGCGTTGGAATTGAGCTTAGCATCACAGTGTACCAGATATACAATTTTTTTCTCATTGCTCACACCGGTCCCACCTTTTACCTGATGTGTATGGATGAATCTGATTTGTCAGTGTGTTTCATTGGAGTCATTTTCTCCAGCATTCACATAGCCTCTACATGCATCGAGATTGTTACATGTAGAGTTTTCCTTTAAATGAACTTGGGATATTGGACTTATGCCATAGATTCAAGTAGACCATCGTCAAGGAGAGAAAGATTCAAGAATACGCAGAGGTGGAAATCACTTCATGCAACATAAATAACACATTTACTGCAGTATACGGTCTTCAACATCAATAACATACCAAAGCACACAATTATGAGTCCAACTCTCAGCATTCTCCTTTATGTCCGTTGTGCGCGGTGAGCAAATTTTTAATGTTGTAACATAAATTTCTCAAAGCTCACAACGGGCAAAATTATGCCAGTCGTGCGAATTTAGCTACTGTATCCCATCACATAAATGTTCAAAGCGCACAACAAGCAAAGACATGATGGCGCGTTGAGTTCCTGTTGTGCAGAAATCCCATATATTTTGTACAAAAATCCCAAAACATTCAGTATATTCTTTCATTATAAACTCAGTCACTACATTTGCACAAAATTATAAATTCAATGCTCTGATGATACGGTAACTACAGTGGGAGATTTGCCTACATCTTTATAGAATAATGTCTCGAATTGTCGCATCCTCTCTTCAAGGCCTTCCACCCATCCTTCGGCCGCAGGCAGGTGGTTAGCCTTCCATTGCCTTATTACCGGTGGGACCGGGCTTCTATCTTTAAGTTGAATATTTACAAAGTGATTATTATTTACAAAACCTATGGTGAAGGGACCACGTTTCGTACCTTGGTGTGGTCCTGATCTTAACGGAAAAAATGAAAGACATTGTTGTATTGACAGCAGATGTATTACACAGTTATAACGACTTGAGATAATATGTCCAACTTCAGGGAAGGTCATCCAATATTGCATCGGGGGGTGGTCACCCATATAGTTAATTGACACTACCTGTTCTTGTGCACTTTCCTCACCCATCACCTTTGAGTACACATCATAGTGGTCACGCAGCTCTTGAAGCAACTCTCTTCTGACCACCTTCCACTGGTCCTCTCCCATCCCTAGATGTGAAGATATAGCCCTGTAACCACAGTTCCCATCTGCCGTCACATCTGTGACGTTCGATATATATTTGGCGATTACAGCGGGGAATTGATCAAGATAAGGTATGCCTCCTTGAACGGCTCTAGCGTCCTTTGCTTCATAATTTGCTGCTGCAAATGAAGCTGTAGCAGAAACCCCAGTCATACTGCCAGATGTCGCCGCTTTGCCAGTTGGTTTCTTTCTAGCAAGTTGAGGAGGAATGGGTGGGGCAGACGTATTTTTGATCCTTTGGGACCGTCTCGGCTGGACACGGCCGACGCTTTCTTGTTTCGATGAGACTTCAGGTGGAATTTGAGCAGAGCAACTAGCCGCATCGGCGAAGTCATGATCAAAATGAGCAGGATGAATGGGGGTGGCTGTATCTTCATTTGTCAAATTATTATCCCTTTTTCTTCTTCCATTGAACACGACATTAACTTGCGGCTCTGTAATCAGATTTGTCGCCGGGGTAGCTAGCTCCTTCAACTTAATTAACAACTCCTGCTTCATCGGCCCATCAAGTTGAGCATAGAGCATGTGTATGCGCTCTAATTCAGCATGTATAAGCCCATCTTCTTCAGACATCAATTCCGGCTTAGCCTCCATGTCTAGCTGCTTCCAATGAGAATTTACGGCATCTAAGGGAATGGGGAGATTTTCCCTTGTGTATTCGCCAATCTCATTGGCACATGGTACACCATAAATCATTCTAGGTAGACAATCACCTGTGCATTGGTCCGTTCCCATAGGGTCAGATTTATCAGCTTCCACAGACATTATCTTCAACGCCGCAGCGGCTGTAAATCCTATCAGCTCCCTGAACAAGAACCCATGCACATTATGTTGCAACATGATCTTAGATTTCTCGAATGATGCCTTGATCTCGATATGCTTCCCCTCTAATGATTCATGTATGGTTGGCCAAGAAGCGGATAAACTGAAGGCCGATGAACCCAATGCCCTTTTAAGCTTAGAATGTTCAGTCTGGGCACTTTTGGTCTGCCCTCTGTTGGTACTGACATTTCCAAAGTGGATATTGCCATCTGTCCATACAGAAATAAACTTCTCCTTGTACTTGTCCAACCAAGATGTCTTCACATAGCTCACGACCCTTGTGTAATCTTTGTACTCGGTCTCCAATGCCTTCAGTTTAGCAACATACTCCTCCTCCTTGCGTGCCCCCACCAATAAATTCCAGCTAGAGATGAAACCTAACCATTTTTCTTGATCTTCAAAAGAGGGCTGGCAATTTTTGGTAATATTTTTGGATATGTGCATTCTACATATTTGGTGAACCGCATGGGGAAATTCATGGCCAATGGCATTCATAAGTGCTGGCTCCAGTGCTGACAAAATTACACGTGCCATCCTGTATCCATGCAGCAAAGAGCTCAACTTCCCCAAGGCCCATAAGTAGTTCTCCTCACGTACGGCCTCCGTGTAACAAAATGCCGCTGCGAACTGAATATCTGTGGACGTCACCCCATACATCTCCATCAATGGTGGCCTGTTGCGGTTGGTCTTCAACGCGCAGTCCATAACCAGAATCTCTGGAAATTTTCGTAATAACTCAACCGACTGTGGATGTGCCCAAAATATAGTCCTCACTGCAGTTGTCACTTCGTCCACTTCATGATACATAATGTAATTACGCTGTGTCAGTAGATTAATGAATAGCTGCATTTCTGCTCTCCAGGCCATTTCCCCTGCCTTCATCCTCTGTCTGGCTTTATAAATAGTGTTGATTGTGGTAGATGTTGCATTACCCTTTTCTATCAGGTATTTCAAGATTTCTCTTGGCCTAAGCAGTCTATGTGACAAGTCTCTCACCGTGGCCATCTCCCCACCTACGAACCTCCTCTCATCTGGATGTCGCTCGATGTACATTGCGGGTTTATGGTTGTGATTGCCACGTACAACTGTCAAAATCCACTTATCTGTTGCCACACCATTAGCCCTCAAGTAGAAGGGACATGAACACTTCTTGCTTCGAGTTGATTTTTTGGCCGATATATCCGGCCTGTGTGGCCGATATGTCCCACTTCTTTCACAACAAAAATAATAAGTTGGGACCCTATTGCCCTTTGTACTCATATTTGATGATTTTGTAACAACCAAATTCCCGGTTTTCACACCGACCCCTTTTACCCATTTACCAAGCTCTTCTATGCTGGGGAAAATTTTATTTGTTGTGAACTGATTTGTATAATCTTCATTAACCTCTGAGCCTTCAACAATACGCTGAATTAAGTACCAGATACCAATATAGTCACTAAATGTTAAGCTTTATTTTCTAGTAAATTAGTCAGTTAACAAAGCAAAATAATTTCAAACCTTTGCTTCTTTGTCCGCTTCATCCCAGATCCCCTCAATGTGTACCGAGCCCATCTCAATCTTCGTAATTTCTACGCAATCATGTTCCAAATGTACATTGCAGCAATCAATTTCTGAAATTATTAAAAAATACCAAATTAATTAGCATCAATTAATGGCTTACCAACTTTACGATGCAATGCGGCCGCAGTCGACTATTTTAGGGCACCCCAACCCAATGACACAAATCTTTTGCACTGCCTTAAGGACCTTCGTTTGATATAAGCAGGAACTCTTATAGTCTATATACCTCATCGAATTAGAATAATTTCTGTTGATCAAACCCTATCTCGTTAGCTTTTCCCGCCTTAGGTCACAAAACTAATCGCATATGGAAGCTGTTATGATGCATTTGTATATACGGATGCGTAGAAATAGTGGTTCATAGTGTAAATTACTCATCACGAACAGTGGGAGGGCAAAAATGTAAATTGCTCTCCTCTGTGAACCGTCTAGCAGTTTGCCCACCGCACACAACCGCGCAAAACACGGAATTGCTCAGCGCACACAACCACGGAAAACTGGGAATTGCTCACCGCTCACATCCAATCAAAACACGGAATTGCTCAGCGCACACAACCACGCAAAACTCGGAATTGCTCAGCGCACACAACCACTCAAAACCCGTAATTGCTCACCGACCACAACCGTTTTGGTCAAGTCCACGTGCACATGTGGACGGGTTATTTGCTAGTAATATTTCAAACTAGACTTGTTTACTCAACCAGCACAACGAGTAAATTATTGTAGACCCGATATGACCCGGTAGGACCCAAAATTGTCCTGTGATACCTTCTGCTCGCAGCGAATTGACAGACAATTACACAGATTGCTCACGGCGGAATTTCAAACGGCAAGTATTTTCAAAGATCGCTCCAGTCGCCCAGACCAAAATCCAAAAGCTTTGATTTTTATTTAATTGCTCGAAGGATACATCACTTAGTCAACTGGTGAGATCAAACAAAGAGCTGAATCGAGAGAAATCGATTTAGGGGTTTTTGACCTAAATTTATCAACATCGACTCTTTGGTACGTCTATACTTTTAAGTACAGTTTATCTGCCTTTCTTATTTTGATTTTACATGCATTCATCCACGGTTGAGGTTGATGAAGTCGGTACAAAAATCCAAGGTAATATTGATTTATCTTCTCGGTAATAATGCATTAAATCTTTGAGGATCAGGTTATGAATTATTTGATACATAATACTATGGATTTTACAACCGACTTTACCACCAATCAACTGTTCAAGGATAGAAAAGAGCTGTTTCAGTGGATACAAAACGTCGGGTTAAGTCATGGGATGCATCAATTCAAGGATAGAAAAGAGCTGTTTCAGTGGATACCGTTCCAATGTGTCAGCCGGATGGCCGGCTGCTTATGAGGATAGGATGCATCAATTCCAGTCAATAGTATTTGGGCACGATATTGCAACCGTTGACGTTATTGAAATATTGTAGGATAAAACGTTGTATCATTTTACTGTGGATTGTTTATTTCATATTGACAGATTGGTAGCATGAAATTTTATCATGTCTGCCTAAATGTGCAAATGTTATCATCTGTATGCCATGCTTTGGTGTATGGTATCTATAAGTTATGCTCAACGATAGACCTACTAATCAAGTTTGCCTCTTACTAACTTTTTGGTGAACGGGTACAAACTGATATATACTGGATTTTGAATGCTTAATAACACACGCAATCTATCCAGATTTTCTTAAGGGTGTTAATTAATACAACTAATGATAGTTATCACGTTGGTATTATATTATTTTATACGTATCAATAATGTTGTTAACATCGGCATAAGAATATGAGGAATCCAATAGAATAAATATTAAAAACAAAATTTAGATCTCCTCAGCACGCACCACGGTCAAAATCGTTCTCAGCGTCGCGATTAATAACGATTACCGTTACTAATGTCAAGCCTGACAATCCATGTAAGATTACTCAGCGCGCAAAACGGTTCGAATCGTGCTAAAATATAACCGTTGTGCGCGCTGAGTAAAATTAGCCAACTAAACCACCAAATTTACTCGAAGCGCGCAACGGGTTAAAATTTTTACCCGTTTTGACCCGTTTGGACCCTCTTTCATCCCTTGATAAATTCAGCTCACCGCTCACAGCCATAACCTTCCACAGATTGCTCAAGGCAGAATATCAAACGGCCAGTTTTTCGTAGATTGCTCAAGGCGCACAGACGAAAATTCCAAAGATTTGATTTTTATTACTGGGCTCGACATTTACATCACAGTGGCAACTGCTGCGTTCAAACAAATCGGTGAAGCGAGAGCAATCGATTTAGGGGTTTTCGACCTAAATTTGTCGAAATCGCGATTTGGTAAGTATACAATGTTAAGTACATTTTATTTGATATCCTTATTACAATTACAATGTGTAGAAAGAGGAGGCGAAATTTTTGGTTTTTAATTGCCTGCAGATACAGTTGAGATTGATGGAGATGCTAAAAAATTCGGAGGTAATATTGATTTTTCTTTACGTCAATAATGTAACTAATGTTTGGTTCCCGGTCCAATTAGTTGTATGAATTGTTTGATACAGGTGTATATGGATTATACAGCCGAATTTACAACGATTCAACGTTTTAAAAGTAGAGACGAACTCTTTCAGTGGATAAAGAGCGTCGGACGACAACAGGGGCATGTGATTGTTACCAGTGCGTCGAGTATGAATAAATCGTCCAATAGGACTCCCGCTGCCTACTATGCATGTGCAAGAAGCGGGAACTACATGGGACACCGACCAGTACGAAAGAGCAACCGGCCAGTTAGAACCAACAAGTGTGGATGCCCGTTCAAATTGTGTGGTAATGAGGTAGGCGATGACGGTGAGTGGAGTTTAACGGTCGTTGATGGCAGGCACAACCATCAAACTGCTAATTATGTCGCGGGCCATTCCGACAACGGGGTGTTGCAGGGAAAAGAGGTGGAAGCATTGCGAGACTTGGCAAATAGAAAGGTGCCGCCGTCAGCAATTTTGAAAGGCCTGAAGGAAACTAAATCCTTCAATGAAACACCAATCAAATCAATTTATAATGCACGTTCCCAATTACTAAGGGGGCAGAGTGTGGGTATGGTAAACAAGTTGAAGGAGTTAGCATCACCGTGTAGAATTGTGGGTGATGAGCTTGTGGTGCATGTGGATAATGTTGAGGAGGAGCAGAAGGGAGATGAGGAGAAGGTGGATGAGGCAGAGGAGGCGACTGCATTGGCTGCTTATTGGCAGGATGATGTGGTGTATCGTAATGTGATGGAGCAGGCTGCTAAGAAGTTGGCTCTTAGTGGGCAGGAGCATAATGCTGCGGAGGAGGATGAGGTTAATGCAGCGGATGAGAATGTGGAGCCGAGGGTGCATGATGTTTATGGGGATGATGAGGCTGAGAATGCAGTGGCTGCTGAGTTGACTGTAGATGATTATGTTATTGGGGAGATGGTGGAGACGGAGGAGACGGTTGCCCTTAACGTGGAGGTGCAGAATGCTGAGGAGGTACTGGTGGAGGATAATGCAGCGGCTGAGACTGTGGAGCCGAAGGTGTATGAGGAGAAGGCGAACGAGGAGGATGATGATAAGGAAGTGGCTACTGATTTGATTGCTGAGGAGTATACTGGGAAGTTGGTGGATACGGCGGGGACGGTGGAACGTAATGTGGCTGACCAGACTGCTGAGATGGATGAGGGGGAGAATGCAGCTGGGGAGAATGAGGAGCCGCAGGAGGATGAGGCGAATGTGGAGGATGTGGAGGATGAGAAGATAGAGGATGCTGGGTTGATGCAAGCTGAGCTTACATTGGAGTTGGGGGCGACGGTGGAGACGGGGGATCATAATGTGGATGCTCAGACTGCTGGGAGGGAGGAGGAGACGGCTGTGGCCTCGTATTTTGATGAGCACGAGGAGATGGATGGCATGCTTAAACAACTTTCTCCCCTGGTTGATGAGATTTCTGATCATTTTTCGGATGTGACGGCGAAGCCTACAGTTAGGAGGAAGCCTGTTAAGGCTCCACGGTTGCATTCAATTGCGGAGCATACGGCGGCGGCGAAGGAGAAGCCTAAATGGAAGAGGCGGCCTTCGAAGGAAAGTAGTAGGCGTCCGAAACTTCAAATAAAGAAGCCGAAACCTTCGTTTCCCCCTGATGATTATGTTGATGATTTGCCTGCCAACTTCCTCATACCATATTATTTGGATTTTCATCACACGCTACAACCCCTCATGGCGGGCGGCGTAGACGTGGATGCAGATGGCAACTGTGGGTACAGGGCTGTGGCAGTTCAGTTGGGCTTGAAAGATTCCGATTGGCGGACTGTCAGAGCTGATTTGCTCTGTGAGATGCGGACATACAGCGGCTTGTACATGCGTGTTCTGAGTGAGGTTTCATATAATAATAATTTGAAGGCAGTGAACTATTTTATTACTGATAAAGTTGCAGGACGGGAAAATTGGCTGCAGATGCCAGACATGGGACATGTCATTGCCTCATGCTACAACTGTGTAGTACATTTGATTTCAAATGATATGTGTGTGACATTTTTTCCATTGAGAAGTCCTCCAGTAAACCGAGCATCCAGACTCCACATAACGTTGGGTTATGTGAACGGAAATCACTTTTTTATCCTTCAACTTAAACCAGCAGGTGACGTCCCTCCGACTTCAGTTGTGTGGACAAGATCGCATGACCCTGTGGCCGATGGATGGCCGGCTGGTTACGAGCAGAGGATGCATTCATTCGTTGATAGTGTAAAAGGTACGGATATTGCTACCGCTGATGCTTTTTAGAATCTGTAAGATAAAACGTTTATCAATGTAATAAGTTTTTTTTGGTATAAAAATGGACCACTTTGGCGGATGAAATTTTTTCATGGCTTCCGAAATGTGCAAATGTCATCATCGGTATGGATTGATGTTGTGTATCATACCAATTACACCGAGCGCAACACTGCAGTAATATTGCCCGTTTTGCGCTTTGAGTAATTATGTCTTTACCTACCAAATTGCTTAACGTGCAAAACTGGCAATATTAGTGCCGGTTTTGCGCTCTGGGTATTTTTAATAACATCAACCTGTGTTCCAAATTGTTATGCGATGAGAATGTGTCATTGTTAGTGTGTCCAATACTCCAAGTGAGAGTAGGGTTATTGTATCATATATGTTATTGTCTGACAAAATTGCTTACCACAAACTCCCATTGATAAGTTTTGCCCGTTGAGCGCCTTTATTAGCCAATTTGTTAGTGGTTACTACAATTGCTCACCATTCACCACGATCAGAACAAATAATTTTGGCCGGTTGTGCGCGATGAGCAATTTTGTTAGTGCGAAAAAAAAACTCCTACTCGTCCACTCAATAAAATTTGCTGATATATCCACATTTATTGCTGCTCGCACCGTGCAAATTTTTAATGGTTAACAGAAATGCTCACAGCGCACAACGGCGATATATTGGAACCTTTGGTCTTACTAATAGTCTAAGAGACCCCTCGAGTCTGCAGATCAGTGTTGGTGAACATACAGAGCAGGGATCGTTAATATACAGCGGATTGCTACCAGCCGGATGTTCTGCTCTATAATGATTACTGCCTGCCTAAGTTTTGCGCGTTGGGATAAACTGTAGTTATTAAAAAAATAGCCCAACGCGCACAACGGGCAAAATTATGCCCTTAGGCTCGGGCAAAATTACGAGCACAACGGGAAAACAACGCGCACAACGGGCAAAAATTACGCGCACAACGGGCAAAACAACGCGCACAACGGGCAAAAAGGAAAGCCGGTGGTTCGCTTTTTGAGCATATAAAAGGTAGTTTATCAACAATTGTTAAACGCGCACACACCTAGTATCCTTATGCCCGGTGTGCGTGTTGAGCAAAGTTGCGACGATAGCCCATTTGCTCAACGCGCCCGCACGGACTAATTTTGCCCGTTGTGCGCTTTGAGCATATTTGTTGGATGCTGTAATTTTTGTTCCCACGGTCAATCATTCACACTCCTAATTTCATCATACTAAAATTGTGATTCCGCAATATGCCAACAGTCAAACTTCGCTTAGAAACTTTACCTAATCAATCTGATTCAGAAACTGCATGCGAACCTTTAGATTAACGCTGATACATATTCAAACGGTGACCATTCCAAAATGGCCAACCCATTCTAACATACTGAAGTACGTACAGATACAGATCCAAACAGATACATATCACTTTACTCTTACAAACTGATACATTTGAGTGTCTTCACAGATGTTTGCAATGAAGTGGCGCGTGATCTGCGTGTTTCCCCCTTCAACTTCCGCGAGTTCATCGGGCACACATCTTCGTTGCGTTTATTAACGTCCTTGGATAGTTGGATATGAGAGTCGCGTCGTTGTAACATGCAGTCAAGTATGTAGCTGTGTCAAACACAACGCCTGGAACCCCGATTCCCCTGTGGCGATGTACGACACGGGCAATGCGCTCCACATCTACGTTCCACTTGCCGAATTTCTACCCTGATCTGCTCAAGATGATTGTCATACCTGATGTTTGCAATGACGTGGAACTTTGTCCTTTGTAGGAGACACCGTGAATTGGAAAGTCGGCAGACTGTTTCGCGTATTACCGTCATTGCTGTCGTCGTTGTAACATGAAGTCAGGACAAAAGACACCGATTGGAACTCCGTTACCGGAGAAGATGTAAAACAATACAGGGTTGCATAAGAAGTTGTGTTTGGGAGTGTAAGAGATCGGAAAGGATAGGATGGAGTGTCTGTGCGTGAAAGATAATGTATAGTGAAACGATGAAGGGTTTGATGGAGGAGATGGAGTGTATAAAGAGGAGATGGAGATGGATATGGAGTGTATAGCAAGACACGCAATACAAATACATAGCCACAATTCATAATAGGAGGGAATAACAATCTATCATGGTACAACCCCCAGCAGGTTTCCTGAAACATGAGAGATAGCATAGCCAATATCACCCCAAAAGAATATGGTATGATCATCGTACACATTTTTCATAGTGTTGTTTGGGAAAAATTTTCTCAACGCAGTTGCGTCACCCCCCAGCATTGTCGGGGATGCTTGATTATAAATGGACGATAGCCCTTCGTTGCATAAGTTTCCAACATGAACAATTTACCTTTACGTGAAAAGAGTACTAGATGAATGCTATCGTCCATATCTATATCAAGCATGCACGAACAGGTGAAGGACTTATTGTTTCCATACGGAGGTTGTGTGGGCAAATAAAGAAGATGATAGAAGAAAGTAGACGAAGTTTAGAGAAGATGAGTGCTCGTTGTCCGCCATTTATAGGGGAAATTGGACCAATCATAATGAAGCGTATAAAAAGTCCGTGATCCTACAGTAATGCAATGGATCTCGGGAATCAACATTTAGAGCATCTCCAAAGGGGCTCCCTAAATTATTTTAGAATGTGGAAAAAAATAGGTTAATTACTCTCCGCGCAAAACCATGAAACCCTACGGTTTTTCGCCTTGATCACATAATAGGAAAATTACACTCAACAATACTACTCTCCACTAAGATTTTTTAATACATTATATTCGCCGTGCACACCGGGCTAAATAATACAGAGGCGAGTAACTATCATAATTGCTCACCGCGCAGAACGTTTAGAAAACGAGAATTGCTCAATGCGCAAAACGCAGAACGCATGACAGAGAATTGTATTGATGAGAAGAAGTAGAGTTAATGTGTGGCTACATCGAAGGCCCCGTCATGCTACAGAGGGGTTCTCGTGAATATACAAATGACTGCTCATCTACAGCGGATTGATGTCAGACAGATGAAGAGACGTTAATTGTGATGGGAGAGAATTGATGTAGCTGGAGCGATTTGAAAGCTCTCAGGGAGACCTTTGACCCGGAAAATGACACAAATGTCCTCAAAAGCAAGAGCAATTGTGACCCAGTGGAGAACTGTGTGGCAGTTCACCCTCACTACGACAAAATTGGTTGTGTGTGGTGAGCAATTCTGAGGTTTGAGTGGTTTTGTGCGCTGAGCAATTCTGATTTTTGAGAGGTTGTGTGCGGTGAGCACTTCTGAGTTTGAGTGGTTCTGTGCAATGAGCAATTTTGAGTTTTGAGTGGATTTGTGCGCTGATCAATTCTGAGTTTTGAGTGGGTTTTGTGCGGTGAGCTTATTCTGAGATTGAGTGGTTGTGTGCGGTGAGTAATTCTGAGGTATGAGTGGGCTTACTTAATTGCTCAACGCTGAGACATAATTGATCAAAGCAAAGAAAGAAAAGCCCCCGTATTCGATCTCTCCTCACAATCCCAGGGTGTTGGGACGATTTGCCTCTAGACACTCCTCCCCTCTCAAAAGAAACCTCCCGTTGGCCCGATCGTTGGATAGGCCCTCCTTTGATACCGGACCTCTCCTTCCCGACGAATTCTTCCTCTTACAGGCGGATCGCCAACGAGTTATTACTCTTACACATGGAGCGGCCCGCCTTCCACTCCCCGACTTCCCTTGTAGAACTTACACCAGGGGACTTAGGGCGGACCGCTCCTCCCCTCCAACGCCTACTCCGTGACGACCTCCACCTCCGGGGGCGGCGTCGCCGAAACCTCCCGTTGGCCCGATCGTTGGATAGGCCCTCCGATGATACCGGACCTCTCCTTCCCGACAAATTCTTCCTTTCTCAGGCGGATCGCCGACGAGTTATTCGTCTTACACATGGAGCGGCCAGCCTTCCACTCCCCGAATTCCCTTGGAGAACTAACGCCAGGGGACTTAGGGCGGACCGCTCCTCCCCTCCAGCGCCTACTCCGTGACTACCTCCACCTCCGGTGGAGGCGTCGTCGCCCGCGGGGTGTCGGTCCAAATCACCGGTGAAGGCATCGCCATGCCAATCACCCCACTGGGCACCACCGTTCCCAGACAACGGGTCCCTCCGCCATCCAACGGTCTGCCTTCCACTCATCGACCTCCCGTCGCACATCCTGAAGTGGAACGAAACCCCAGCCCGCCATCCAACGGCATGCCTTCCACTCCTTGACGCCCCGTCGCACATCCTGGTGCAGGTTATAGTAAATTGGAACGAAACCCCCGACCGCCATCCAAAGGCCTGCCTTCCACTCCTCGACCTCCCGTCGCACATCTTGATGCAGTTTACAGTAAAGTGGAACGGCCAGCCATCCAACGGCCTGCATTCAACCACTGGCGTCTTTATCGACGTATTGTAAAGAACGCGAAAATGTCCCTCTAAGCAAGTTGTTAAATTCCGTATATGATAAAATTAACTTGTTTACATGGAAACTTTTAGATTATCTCTGATACATAATCAATCTGAAGGAATTTTAGATTAAATCGGCTACATATTCAATCGACTTCGTAAACTAATTGAAAAATTTTAGATTATATCTCAGACATATTCCAATTGATGACATTTTCAAAATGACTCCGCCATTCAACTATATGGATGTACATACTGATACAGAACAAAACATATTCATTACCCCATGCTCTTTACAAACTGATACATATGATTGTCTTCGTAAAATGTTTGCAATGAAGGTGCTTTTTGCCGGATCTATTGTCAGCGTGATCTGCGTGCTTCACCCTACAACGACGCCTGCAATGACGACACTCCTATCCTGCCTACGGTTGCCGTAAATAGGCAACGACGTTAACTAACGCAACGAAGCGGCCATCTTCGTTGAGTTTATGGACGTGTTTGCCAACTATCTGCCACCGTAGCCCTTATAGGAGTGTCGTCATTGCAGGCGTCCTTGTACCCGGCTGTCAAGTATGACGACGGTTCAAAGACACCGAAAAGAACTCCGATTGCCAAGAGGCGGTGAACACCGACACATGGTTAGTTATAAATAGAATGAGATTTTCATTTTCGAGATCGGAAAGGACAGTAGGAGGAGGTGTTTGTGTGTCTTAGACGATCTATAGTACAAATAAGAAGGGGATGGAGGAGAAGATAGTGTAAAAGAGGAGATGGCCGTTCCACGTGAATGCGTGAAAAAAGTACTGGTTGAATTCTATCGTCCATTTTTATCTCAAGCATCAGGCCCGAACAGTAGAAAACCATCTCATCTTTACACCCCATATCCATCTCCATCTCGTCCATTTCTACCTCATGCATCATGCTCGAACAAAAGAAGACCTTATTGTTTCCAGACGGAGGTTGTGTGGGCAAAAAGTAGAAGATGATATAAGAAATTAGAGGAAGTTGTGAGAAGATGAGGGCTCCTTGTCCGCCAATTTATAGGGGAATTGGACCAATCAAAATGAAACTAAACGGTTTTTCGCCTTGATCAACAATGATGCCAATTGGAAAATTACTCCCAACAATACTAATCTCCACTAATCCTTTTAAAAACATTTTATTCGACGCGCACGCCGTGCTAAATAATACAGGAGCGAGTAACAAACTAACAATCAGAATTGCTCACCGCACAAAATGCATGGAAAATGGAATTGCTCAAGGCGCACAACGCACAACGCATGGCAGCGATTTGTATTGGTTTATGAGGATGCAACCGAAGTAGAGTTAATGTGTGGCTCCATCGAAGACCCCGTCATGCTACAGGAGGGGTTCTCGTGAATATACAAAAGACTGCACGTCAATCTACAGCTGATTGATACCAGACATGTGCAGTTCTCAAGAATGTTTGACCGGCCGGTGGGATGTGAGCTGGAAAAATTAATAGCCGCTAACATAATTGCACAAAGCTAGGAACTAACAAATTTATGGCCGTTGTGCGCGATGAGCAAATTTTTAATGGTTTAAATAATTGCTCATAGCGATCAACAAGAAACGACAGGTGTAGACGCTTTGAGTCGTTGTGCGCTTTAACATGTGTTCGCTTTGAGCATCTAAGGTATTTTATAGACAATGGTTTAACGCGCACAACCAATCTGAAGACATATTCAATCGAATTCAACTATATTGATGTACATACTGATACAGACCCAAACTGATTCATTAGCCTATGCTCTTACAAACTGATACATATGATTAAGCCTGGATGGCGGCCCTTGGTCACATAGGTTGGCGGTGGATGGCTACTGTCCCTCTGAGGCAAAGCACTCCTTCCTGTTGTTTTTGATCGCTTGTCTCGCATCCAAATTGAAGAATAAAATGAAGAAGAATCGTGTCGAAATACAGAAAAAGGTGAAATTCGTGTAAGCATCGATCCAGATGTTCTCGAATGCTTCATTGGCTGCGAGCCCTTGCGGTGTACATCGACCACGTTTACAGTTACCGTGCTCAGCGTATTTGTCATGCAATCTGAAGGCATCTGCTGATCCCAGTATTCTAGCGCTGAAGCTTCCGGGTCTGGAAAATCAAACATTTCATCCTGGTAACAAAACAGAATGCTTAATGCCATCATACATACATACATAGTTTTGAATTATTCAGAGGAAATAATTAGAAAATTTGTACTTACTGTCACGACCCGCTTCCCTAAAATGGAGGCGAGACGTGAAAAGGTCCGCACGAGAGTGGAGCTGTGAAGCCCCAAACCCGATAAGCGTACAATATACATAATCAGGTCCCTGTAACCACAACGGAATAACAATAATAACACAAGAAGAAACATGAAATAAAATCTCACATCTCAAATATTGTCCAACATGAAAAATAAGTCCAACATCCAGAAAAGACACCAGGCTAAAAGAAAAGAGTCTAAGGCCCAGAACAAGGCCAACAAAAGCAACAACGACAAGGTATAGGTGCTACGCACCGATAACAAACAACTGTCTAACAAAAGTAAAACACAACGGAGACACTAGGACTGGTCCCAGTGTCCACGTACTCCCCGTCAAACACAAGCTCGGGCTCGGCGTCAGCAAACACCTCGTCCTCAACGAGGTACTCGGGCTCAGGATATAACATGTGTCACCCAAAAGAGTAAAGGGGCACATGTCAGCAAGTCTAAAAGACTTGGGCAAGGAAACTGAAAGTAAGGCAACTAGCAACCTAGCAGTTTAGTATGCATGACATGGCAGTTATAACATGAGTGCACAATTTAAAACATGGCAAGACGATTTGTACAAGAGAACAATCATCGGGACAAGACAAGACAAGACAAGACAAGACAATAGTAGCCACGCTACTAACATTCTCAATCAATTCACATTGTTGTAGGTGTTTACGCCCTTCGCTGAATGGCAAGCATTTCAGACCGATCGGCACTAAACACAAATCACATTTCACGGTTGTTTTGTAGATGTTTGCACCCTTCGCTGAATGGCTAGCATGTCAGTCTGATCGGCCCCAAACACTACCCCACCCCAAAGAGTTTACGCCTTACAACTGCAGTTGTTGATCAAACAGACTCCCAGTTGAATGGCCGCTTAACCCTTACCCATCCCGCACTAAACAAGCCAGGGTCCTTGAACATGAGCCCAGCAAGTGAGCCAGGGTTGCCTCGCACGAGAGCTTGTTTCTTAGTTCACAATTCAATATCGAGCGTTGGGGTTTCCAACTACAGGGCTCGCTTCTGGAACACGAGCCAGGTAACACAAGTAGTGTAGCAAAGCTACGCAATCACGGGATCACCAAAACAATGCAATGACATGACATTTAATTTGCGTACTGTTAATGGAAAGTAAACATTACATGGTAATTGTGCAACATGCTAAATGTCGGAATTAGCTTCGTTGTCAAGCTAATTCCCCAATTTGCGCCTAGGCGAGTATCATTTCGTCGCCTAGCCTCTTTTACGCCTACAATAAGAAGATGGCCTAAAACATGGCCTAAACCCTAGGTGGCAAGTTTCACTTGCCTAGCACCGGGGATGACGATCAACCTCGTCTCACGGATGCTAACTACGGGGGAATCGCTGTTATGGGGGAAACAAACACCAAACACTTGAAATTAATTAGGGTTTCACCAAAATTATAAATAAGTTATGAAAACAACGGTAGATCGATTTCTTACCGAGAGAAGGCGGAAGAAACACTCCGGGGAACCTTAGGATCAGATCTGGAAAAGATTGGAGAAGTTTGGGGAAACTAGGGTTTTGGGGGATTTTGGGGATTTGATGGATTTGGGTGAGATTTTGGGGAAGATGAGAGGTAGATAGAGTGAATGGATGGTTTGGATGATGGATTTAGGGCTTGGAATGAAGGATTGAAGCTTGGAGGAAGATGTGGGCTGAAGAGGGAAGATTTTAGGGTTTTGGGTCGTGTTGGAGAAGATGAAATCGTTTGGGTTGGGTATAAATAGGTTGGGCTGGCGGCTGCCCAGAAATTAGGGTTTTAACACTGGTTAGTCGGTCAAAGAACAACCACTGACCGACTAGTTTGGCAACTAGTCGGTCGGTCGACCAACGCAGACCGACTAAGTGTAAACAGTAACTCCTGAACGAAAATAGGATTTAGAGTTAGTCGGTCCATGAACAAGTACTGACCGACTAGTTTAGCATCTAATCGGTCGATGAACGTTCTTAGACCGACTAAGAGTAAACAGTAACTCCTGAATAATTTAGAAAGCTAACTAGTCGGTCCAAGAAGGATTGCCGACCGACTGGATCGTCATCTAGTCGGTCGGTGCCCCTTCTTATACCGGCTAATGAGCACAAAAAGTTCCGATATGGGGCGCGGGGCCCCGGGATCGATTCCTAAGACTCCTAGGCTTGACCTAATAGTAACATACGACCGTTATGAAGTCTGTCACGAATGACACACTTCGAAATCGACGATCCTAAGGAAGAAACGAGAAAATACGACGAATCGATCGAAAATGAAAGCTACGGAGACGAAAACCACACACGAGGAGAAAATCCACCAAAACATATATTTTAATATAGATAATTCAATTACACGAAAACCAGTCGTTACATCCTACCCACCTTAGAATAAAGTCCGTCCTCGGACTTTCTAACTATAGCTATATCTAGTCACCCTAGTAATTACCCTCAATCAATATCACATCACAATTTCAACCAAGTACATTTATTTCAAGTGCTTATATATATATACCCTAGGTAATCAATTATTAACACCACGGAAGTAAATATATATTCACGCACATAGTACTCTTATACTTATTATAATCAAACAACTCCATTCACGTATTCAAATCATTCATATGGCAAGTTTATTCCATATAGCTACAAAACACTTATTACACACTATGTGAAAATAACCAAGTCTCTTACTTATTTGAAAATAATTTCACACTAGAAAATACCATCGGAAACTACGCGTATGAGTAACTATCTATGGACATGACAATAAGAATACTCTAACCCCTATACCTCCTAGTATGCGCCAAAACAACCAACATGCGAAATCACACCATACAATTGTTAAAACAAGTTCACTATATCTAACATTCATTCATCATCGTTATGATTCCACCATTTATAATCATTCCAATACATGCACACATTTCACCGTATTACCACTTCATATATATATAGTCCTATAGCTATAATTACGACACGCCATACACACCATAGCCACCAAATCCTATAACTATCACATACTCACCCGTGCATGGTGCACACCCACACACGCTAATATTTCATTCATATATATATACCAATCACACCACTATATGCTTAGCACATCTACGCACCTAATTAGCTAGTGCACATATACTCACGCAACCAAGTCCTTAGTGAAAACTATAGCACAAGACCAACTCACATAACTATATATTGGTATGGCCACCCACAATCGTGTGCGTAACACAACCGGCACAAACAATCCTGACACTATACATACATCATTCATCACTATACACCAACCACATACAATACACCAATGTACATAGAGTGTACCCACCCAGCTTGAGTGAGACTCAAAATCATAGCGGAATAATTCCATATACGTAACATAGCATCCATATATATATGCCAATACTAGCCAATGCATACACGTCTACCAACATAACCACATACATATCTAAATGCCAAACACCCTTAATATCTAACCAGGTAATATCACATATTTCAACCACTTCATATATCCTGATATTCTTACAAACATCAGCACACCTATAATTACAATACTCTCCCAAATAAAAGTATTTACCCATAGTCACACCCAAGCATCGTATCTTCATACCATACCCATCCACCCATAATTGGCACACCAATACACTTACTTCATCCATTAGTCAAGATGTGCGATAGCCATGTATACCTCATGGTATACACGCATACGACATCCAAATAGCAAGCAATACCAATCAAAATTATATTTCTAATACCATATATATATATCACATATATACTCACGCAGCAATTTCATAACTACTCACGCATACGCACAATATGTAACTACGTACGAGCACACTCTCACGCGTACAACACATAGGTCACATAATAGGCCTACCCACTTTAACTATACGTACACCCATTATTATCACACCCAGCATACATATAGTTTCACCAATCATATTAGTTCAACCATCATAAGTATCTCCAACTACGTACACCATATTCAGACATTCCAATACAGAATCTTATATACATAGACGCCCCTAGAGTGGCATAGCTATCCTCGCACATATCCATAAATATTAACACACTTACAATTTCATAATATCACGAATAACTCTAAGTATGTATATATCACACAATAGACAACATCACCAAAAACACTAGAAATATAAAACGGTCATATTTTGAAAAGTTGGGGTTCCCCTTCATATAAACGATATTTGAGGATCGATAAAATCACTTGCTCGAAATAAGTTTGAGTTGAATGCTCATAATAAGGGGAAATGGTTTATTGGTTTAACGGAAATCATTATGCAGGGAAGTAGGGCGTTCATACGCACATTAAGGACGTAGTTTTAGAAAATATTATACGGCAGTGATTTAACAATGTTGGCAAAAGTCTTGAAACGAATTTTAATTAACGAAAGAATTCTAAATTCATGCCAAATACTTTCAAAATCCTTAAGCCAGGAAAAGCTCAAATAATCAATATTGAAACCACCTTTTAGTGCAACCGGGATTTGCCAAAAGAAACCGTTTTTCACAAAGCTATTAACATACAGGCTAATGAGCCTAATACGGATATATGAAAACATTCGAAATTCAACTTAGTTTAGAAATTATTCTAAAAGCGTGTGTGGTGAACGGAAAACTTAGTAGTAGGTTTGTCAAAATTTGTAATAAGCTTTAAAACCACACTATGAATGGTCTAGATCGTGAGAAAGTTATGAAGATGTAATTTTCCAAAAATTGTAATAGGGAAAGATGTTGAACATATCCTTGGTTGGTTGAAAGTTGAAATCATGTGTAACTTGAAAAGTATATTAAAGGAAACACGATGAGTCAATTGTGTGGCATACGTAAGATAAGGAAATTTATAAATCGAATTGGGCAAAAATAAAGATACAGTTCGGAATAAAATTTATATAAGAGGGGACAAGGTATTTTCATGGGTACGGAAGGTATAGGCTGGCAAAACACAAAATGGGTTAGTATTCCAAATTTTCGACAAAGTTTTAGAGATCTTTAAGTCAACGAAGGAGCATGAAGTATAAATATATAAATATTAAAATTTTGTACGAATTTAAACTTAGGAAAAAGGAAGTCGAAGGGATACCTTCAGAAAGGTCAAGATTTGCAACGGAGAGGTCCGAAAATATTTTACGGCAGTAGCTTAATATATTATTTCGGTGAAATTTTGAAATTCGAAGAATGAAATCCGATCAACTATAGTGTGAAAATTTAGGCCCATGCTAAATGCTTACAAGTTTTAAAAAAACTGAAGAGAAATTCCAAATAAATATCTTTTTTTAAAAAAAAATACTTTTTAGAAGGACCCGGATTTGCCAAATAACTGATTTATACAAGACCTTAAAGTACGAGTTCAATGAACCTAGAACTGATATATGAAAATAATTGAAATCCTACTTATCTGGGAAGATATTCTAAAGTAATCAAAATAGTGGTAAGCTCTTAAAACCAAAATACGAGGAATATCGGTTAGCAAAAGATACGAGATTAAAAATTTCAACCAATAGACTTCAAAATCTACGAAGGGATTTTAACTCGATCGAATAGGAAGGAATTAAATATTTAAGGAAAAAGGGGGCCATCAAGAATTGCTTCTACACGAAGCACCAGGATGTAATGCACATTGATGCACCAGAGTCAAGAGGACTCGTGCCAGAAACGTGCAAACCCAAATCACACTCAACAACCAACCCAGCAATCAAACTCCATTCTAGCAGCATAACACATTCAAGCAACCAAACATGTTCAAACAAACAAGACTGTCAAAAAGGAAGAAGGTAACTAAACTGAGGGTTACCTGCAATAACCCCATCCACAGTCTAAGCCTCAACTACGGCCATCGGGGAAGCCTGCCTCCTCAGCGGAAAAGCTTGCCGAAAAGCCTGCCTCTGTGGGACAAGGGGTACCCCACGACCAGCGGGCACCGGGGCTCTCTGCTGCAACGGCGAGGCAGCAATAGGTGCCTTCCAAGGCTGCTTCAACCTCAGGCACTCTCTGAGAACATGGGCGGGATCTCCACAGGCAATACATTGCCCCAAGAACTTCCTACACTGTTCCTTCTTATGACCAATCTTGCCACAATGATGGCACACCTTCCGACTCGGCCCAGCTTCCGGTGCTTGCTGCTGCGGAACTACATCCAACGCCTTCCGCAGCCGATTTGCATGCCGACAATCTTTCACCGAATGAGTAGCACCACCACAAACCAAACACTGACCTAGAAAACTTCTGCACGACCCCTTGAGGTGCCCGATCTTGCCGCAGAAGTAGCAAGCCTTCAGAGCAGATCCACCACCAGCGCGGGTCTGACGTCTTCTAGCCATCTAGCGCCAGAGAAACTGGCCAAAATTAGACTCACAGCTTAATGACTCGGATGTCGAACTTAGTTCACCGGACATTCTAATATTATTATCGTTATTCCGATAATAGCAGTTACAGAAGGACCTGCATGGGCCACCACTAAAACCTGTCACGACCCGCTTCCCTAAAATGGAGGCGAGACGTGAAAAGGTCCGCACGAGAGTGGAGCTGTGAAGCCCCAAACCCGATAAGCATCCAATATACATAATCAGGTCCCTGTAACCACAACGGAATAACAATAATAACACAAGAAGAAACATAAAATAAAATCTCACATCTCAAATATTGTCCAACATGAAAAATAAGTCCAACATCCAGAAAAGCCACCAGGCTAAAAGAAAAGAGTCTAAGGCCCAGAACAAGGCCAACAAAAGCAACAACGACAAGGTATAGGTGCTACGCACCGATAACAAACAACTGTCTAACAAAAGTAAAACACAACGGAGACACTAGGACTGGTCCCAGTGTTCACGTACTCCCCGTCAAACACAAGCTCGGGCTCGGCGTCAGCAAACACCTCGTCCTCAACGAGGTACTCGGGCTCAGGATCTAACATGTGTCACCCAAAAGAGTAAAGGGGCACATGTCAGCAAGTCTAAAATACTTGGGCAAGGAAACTGAAAGTAAGGCAACTAGCAACCTAGCAGTTTAGTATGCATGACATGGCAGTTATAACATGAGTGCACAATTTAAAACATGGCAAGACGATTTGTACAAGAGAACAATCATCGGGACAAGACAAGACAAGACAAGACAAGACAAGACAATAGTAGCCACGCTACTAACATTCTCAATCAATTCACATTGTTGTAGGTGTTTACGCCCTTCGCTGAATGGCAAGCATTTCAGACCGATCGGCACTAAACACAAATCACATTTCACGGTTGTTTTGTAGATGTTTGCGCCCTTCGCTGAATGGCTAGCATGTCAGTCCGATCGGCCCCAAACACTACCCCACCCCAAAGAGTTTACGCCTTACAACTGCAGTTGTTGATCAAACAGACTCCCAGTTGAATGGCCGCTTAACCCTTACCCCATCCCGCACTAAACAAGCCAGGGTCCCTGAACATGAGCCCAGCAAGTGAGCCAGGGTTGCCCCGCACGAGAGCTTGTTTCTTAGTTCACAATTCAATATCGAGCGTTGGGGTTTCCAACTACAGGGCTCGCTTCTGGAACACGAGCCAGGTAACACAAGTAGTGTAGCAAAGCTACGCAATCACGGGATCACCAAAACAAAGCAATGACATGACATTTAATTTGCGTACCGTTAATGGAAAGTAAACATGACATGGTAATTGTGCAACATGCTAAATGTCGGAATTAGCTTCGTTGTCAAGCTAATTCCCCAATTTGCGCCTAGGCGAGTATCATTTCGTCGCCTAGCCTCTTTTACGCCTACAATAAGAAGATGGCCTAAAACATGGCCTAAACCCTAGGTGGCAAGTTTCACTTGCCTAGCACCGGGGATGACGATCAACCTCGTCTCACGGATGCTAACTACGGGGCAATCGCTGTTATGGGGGAAACAAACACCAAACACATGAAATTAATTAGGGTTTCACCAAAATTATAAATAAGTTATGAAAACAACGATAGATCGATTTCTTACCGAGAGAAGGCAGAAGAAACACTCCGGGGAACCCTAGGATCAGATCTGGAAAACATTGGAGAAGTTTGGGGAAACTAGCGTTTTGGGGGATTTTGGGGATTTGATGGATTTGGGTGAGATTTTGGGGAAGATGAGAGGTAGATAGAGTGAATGGATGGTTTGGATGATGGATTTAGGGCTTGGAATGAAGGATTGAATCTTGGAGGAAGATGGGGGCAGAAGAGGGAAGATTTTAGGGTTTTGGGTCGTGTTGGAGAAGATGAAATCGTTTGGGTTGGGTATAAATAGGTTGGGCTGGCGGCTGCCCAGAAATTAGGGTTTTAACACTGGTTAGTCGGTCAAAGAACAACCACTGACCGACTAGTTTGGCAACTAGTCGGTCGGTCGACCAACGCAGACCGACTAAGTGTAAACAGTAACTCCTGAACGAAAATAGGATTTAGAGTTAGTCGGTCCATGAACAAGTACTGACCGACTAGTTTAGCATCTAGTCGGTCGATGAACGTTCTTAGACCGACTAAGAGTAAACAGTAACTCCTGAATAATTTAGAAAGCTAACTAGTCGGTCCAAGAAGGATTGCCGACCGACTGGATCGTCATCTAGTCGGTCGGTGCCCCTTCTTATACCGGCTAATGAGCACAAAAAGTTCCGATATGGGGCGCGGGGCCCCGGGATCGATTCCTAAGACTCCTAGGCTTGACCTAATAGTAAGATACGACCGTTATGAAGTCCGTCACGAATGACACACTTCGAAATCGACGATCCTAAGGAAGAAACGAGAAAATACGACGAATCGATCGAAAATGAAAGCTACGGAGACGAAAACCACACACGAGGAGAAAATCCACCAAAACATATATTTTAATATAGATAATTCAATTACACGAAAACCAGTCGTTACACTTACTCCAATGACTAGATCCTCCAGGTTCGGGCAGCTATTCAGCAAGCATGACAGGATTGAAAACGTCGTTGTTGTGCAGGGTATCCGTCTGAGGGTGAGTTCTTTCATCTTCGACAAGAGACACCACAGAGTAACGTGCATGATATAGATATCTGATATGGACGATAGCATTCATTTAGCTGTTCGTCCATTTATAATCAGGCATGCCCGAAAAAGGGTTTCCAGATGTGAGGATTTCGCCTTCCACGAACAGCTGAAGGACTTAATGTTTCAATAGGAAGGTTGTGGGGGCAAATAAAGAAGAAGATGATGGAAGAAAGTAGATGAAGTTGTGAGAAGATGAGTTCTCCTTGTCCGCCAATTTTATAGGGGAATTGGAGCAATCAAAATGAAGCGTATAATAATTCATTGATCCTACAGTAATGCAATGGTGTCACGACCCGCTTCGCTAAAATGGAGGCGAGACGTGAAAAGGTCCGCACGGGAGTGGAGCTATGAAGCGCCAAACCCGATAAGCGTCAATAAAACATAAGCAAGTCCCTGTAACCACAACGGAACAACAATAATAACACAAGGAGAGACTGAAACAAAATCTCATATCTCATAAATTGTCCAACATGAAAATAAGTCCTACATCCAGAAAAGCCACCAGGCTAAAAGAAAGAGTCTAAAGGCCCAGAACAAGGCCAACAAAAGCAACGACATAACAAAGTATAGGTGCTACGCACCGACAACAAAACAACTGTCTAAATAAAAGTAAAACACAACGAAGACACTAGGACTGGTCCCCAGTGTCCACGTACTCCCCGTCAAACACAAGCTTGGGCTCGGCTCAGCAAACACCTTGTCCTCAACAAGGTACTCAGGCTCAGGATCTAACATGTGTCACCCAAAAGAGTAAAGGGCACATGTCAGCAAGTCTAAAAGACTTGAGCAAGGAAACTGAAAGTAAGGCTCTAGCAACCTAGCAGTTATAGTATGCATGACATGGCAATTATAACATGAGTGTACAACAAGACATGGCAAGACAATTTGTACAAGAGAACAATTATCGGGACAAGACAAGAGTAGCCATGCTACTAACAATCTTAATCAATTCACTAGTCACGTTTCACGTTGTTTTATAGATGTTTACGCCTTACAGCTGAACGGTTTCACATTCACGCTGAGTGGCCGCTTAACAACTACCCCAAACCCAGAGTTTACGCCTTACCACTGCAGTTGCTGATCGGGCAGACTCCCAGTTGATTGGCCGCTTAACTCTTATCCCCAATACCCACACGTAATCGAGCCAGGGTCCCCGCACATGAGCTCAGTAAATGAGCCGGGGTTGCCCCGCACAGGAGCTCGCATTCTAGTTCACGATTCATAAACATTTGACACACGTAATGGAGCCAGGGTCCCCGCACATGAGCTCAGTAAATGAGCCGGGGTTGCCCCGCACAGGAGCTCGCATTCATAAACATTTGGCGTAGGGGCGCACCTAGCCGGAAACAAGCAATTCGGGCATTGGCTATCAACCAACACATGGCCCGCTTCTGGAACACGAGCCAGGAACACAAGCATTGTAGCGAAGGTACGCAATCACATAAACACTTAAAGAATGCAATGACATGACAATTAATTTGCGTACCGTTAATGGAAAGTAAACATGACATGGTAATTGTGCAACATGCTAAATGTCGGAACTAGCTTCGTTGTCAAACTAGTTCCCCAATTTGCGCCTAGGCGAGTATCATTTCGTCGCCTAGCCTCTTTTATGCCTACAATAAGCAAATTGCCTAAAACATGGCCTAAACCCTAAGTTGCAAGTTTCACTTGCCTAGCACCGGGGATGACGATCACGAAGGTTCGTCTCGCGGATGCTAATCTACGGGGAAAATCGCTGTTATGGGGAAACAATCATCAAACAACATGAAATTTCATTAGGGTTTCATAAAAATACAAATAGGTTATGAAAACATCGGGAGATCGATTTCTTACCGAGAGGAGGCGGAAGAAACACTCCGGAGAACCTAGGAACCAGATCTGGAAACGAATGGAGAAGTTTGGAGAATTAGGGGTTTTGGGGGATTTTGGGGATTTGATGAGATTTTGGGGAAGATGAGAGGTAGAAAGAGTTGATGGAGGGTTTAGATGATGGATCTAGGGCTTGGGATGAAGGAATAAGGCTTGGAGGAAGATGGGGGCTCAATGGGGGAGGAACTAGGGTTTTGGGTCGAGTGGAGGAAGAAGAAAACGTTTGGGAGGGGTATAAATAGGTTGGGCTGGCGGCTGCCCAGAAATTAGGGTTTTAACACAGATTAGTCGGTCAAAGAGCAACCACTGACCGACTAGTTTGGCAACTAGTCGGTCGGTCGACCAACGCAGACCGACTAAGTGTAAACAGTAACTTCTGAACGAAAATAGGATTTAGAATTAGTCGGTCGAAGAACAAATACTGACCGACTAGTTTAACATCTAGTCGGTCGATGAACGTTCTTAGACCGACTAAGAGTGAACAGTATTGATACCAAAAATAAGTTGAAGAGTTAGTCGGTTAAAGAAGCATTGCTGATCGACTAGTTTGCAACCTAGTCGGTCAACCAACGTTCTTAGACCGACTAACGATAAACAGTAACTCCTGAATAATTTAGAAAGCCAACTAGTCGGTCCAAGAAGGATTGCCGACCGACTGGTTCGTCATCTAGTCGGTCGGTGCCCCTTCTTACACCGGCTAAAGTGCACCAAAAGTTCCGATACGGAGCGCGGAGCTCCGAGATCGATTCCTAAGATTCCTAGGCTTGATCTAATAGTAAGATACGACCGTTATGAAGCCCGTCACAAATGACATACTTCGAAATCGACGATCCTAAGGAAGAAACGAGAAAACACGACGAAACTACCGAAAATGAAAGTCACGGTGACGAAAACCACACATGAGGAGAAAATCCACCAAAACATATATTATAATATAATAAATCCAGATACAAGAAAACCATTCGTTACATCCTCCCCAACTTAAGAAAAATTCCGTCCTTGGAATTTCCAAATACTCACGAGTCCGGAAACAAAAGTGGGAAACGCTCTCGCATCTCATCCTCATTCTCCCAAGTAGACTCTCCAGGTGAGCCGTGTCGCCACATCACCCTCACAAGATTGACAATCTTGTCCCGAAGCGATTTCTGACGCCTGTCTAGAATCTGCACTGGATGCTGGTCATACGTCATATCGGGGCGAACGGTAATCTCCGAAAAATCCACAGCATGAGATGGATCGCTAATGTATCGACGAAGCTGTGACACATGGAAAACATTGTGAACTCCTTCCAAAGATGGCGACAAGGCCAAGCGATAAGCTACCTCACCAACCCTCTCCAAAATGTCAAACGGTCCAATGTATCGCGGGCTCAACTTCCCTCGCTTCCCAAAACGAATCACACCACGATTCGGGAAAATCCTCAGAAACACATGATCTCCAGGCTGAAACTCCAAAGGACGACGTTTAGCATCCGCCCAATGCTTAAAACGGTCCTGAGCAATCCTCAACTTCTCCCGAATATTCCTGACGATATCCACGGCCTCCACAATCATCTCAGGTCCCAACAACTCCCGATCACCAACGTCATCCCAACTCAATGGCGATCTACATTTCCTCCCATAAAGAGCAGCGAAAGGCGCCAAGACAATACTTGCCTGGAAGCTGTTGTTGTAGGAAAACTCTACCAGATGTAGATGGTCCTCCCACGAACCCTTGAAATCCAACATGCACGCCCTCAGCATGTCTTCCAAAATCTGAATCGTCCTCTCGGACTGGCCATCCGTCTGCGGATGGTACGCCGTGCTGAAACTCAGACGCGTTCCCAAACTCTTCTGCAAAATCTGCCAGAACTGAGATATGAACCTCGTGTCTCTGTCCGACACGATACTCACGGGGACTCCATGAAGTCGCACGACCTCCTCCATATATCTCCTTGCTAGCACCTCAGTGGACTGTCCCACTCGGAATGGAATAAAGTGCGCGGATTTGGTCAATCGATCTACGATCACCCAAATCGCGTCATTCTGCTTTGGACTCTGAGGTAGTCCAGTCACGAAATCCATAGTGATGTGTTGCCATTTCCACTCCAGAATCGGAAGCGGTTGTAGCAACCCGGCCGTACGCTGATGCTCCGCCTTCACTTGCTGACAAACCAAGCACTTGGCTACACTCCGATCCACACTCCTCTTCATACCATGCCACCAATAATTCAGACGAAGATCCTGGTACATCTTGGTGCCACCAGGATGCACAGAATACTGCGAACTGTGTGCCTCCACCATCAACTCCTCTCTAATATCCCCAGCTGGCACACACAGCCTGGCTCCAAACCTCAGCGAGCCATCCTCATGAATCAAAAAGTCAGTCCACAGACCGGCTTCCACCTGCTCCCGAATCTTAATCAGCTTCAGATCCTCAGCCTGGCCAGCCTTAATCCGATCCACGATGGTCGACTGTACATGCATGTACATCAACGAAGAAGCCTCCCCAGGAAGAACAATCTCCACACCAGACTCGCAAAAATCCTGTCGCAATCTCCACTGCGAGGTCAAAATCATCACCGCTGGAAGCCTACTCAAAGCATCCTGAACCACATTCACCTTGCCAGGGTGAAACTGCAAATCAATCTCATAATCGGCCATAAGCTCCAACCATCGACGCTGTCGCATGTTGAGCTCCTTCTGAGTGAAAATATACTTCAAGCTTTTGTGATCGGTGAAAATCTTAACTTTCTCACTCAGCAGGAAGTGCCTCCAAATCTTAAGAGCAAACACAACGGCAGCCAACTCCAAATCATGCGTCGGGTAATTCTTCTCATGAACCCTAAGCTGACGAGACGCATACGCCACAACATGTCCATGCTGATGCAACACACAACCGAGATCCTTGCCAGAAGCATCGCAAAAGATCTCAAATCCACCGCTGCGATCAGGCACAACAAGAATAGGGGCAGTCGTCAACCTCTCCTTCAGAATACCAAAAGCACTCTCACAATCACCCGACCAAACAAAAGCAACATCCTTCCGCGTCAACCTGGTCATCGGCTCAGCAATACGAGAAAAGTCCTTAATGAATCGCCAATAATAACCAGCAAGTCCAAGGAAACTCCGAATCTCAGACGCAGACGACGGAACAGGCCACTCCCTGATGGCCCTAATCTTCTCGGGATCCACTGAAATACCATCTCCAGTCACCACATGCCCGAGAAAAGCAACTCTATCCAGCCAAAACTCGCACTTTGAAAACTTAGCATACAAACGATGCTTCCTCAAAATCTCCAACACCGTCCTTAAGTGCGAGGCATGCTCTTCCTCCGACTTCGAATAGATCAGAATGTCGTCAATAAAGATAACGACAAACTTATCCAAAAAGTCGTAGAAAATCAGGTTCATCAGATTCATGAAAACTGCGGGCGCGTTAGTTACGCCGAAAGGCATAACCACAAACTCATAGTGTCCATACTTCGTCCTGAACGCTGTCTTCGGAACATCATCCTTCTTCACCTTCAACTGATGGTAACCACTCCTCAAATCCAATTTAGAAAACACCCTCGAACCTCCAAGCTGATCAAAAATATCATCGATGCGAGGCAACAGGTATTTCTTAATGGTCACCGCATTCAACTCCCGATAGTCCACGCACATGCGACGCGAACCATCCTTCTTCTTCACCAGTAGCACCGGTGCTCCCCACGGAGACACACTGGGATTGATATAACCCTTTTGCAAGAGCTCATCCAACTGCTTCCGCAACTCTTCTAATTCTGCAGGTGCCATACGATACGGTGCCTTCGAAATCGGCTGCGCACCTGGAATGAGATCGATAGAAAATTCTAGGGCTCGATCAGGTGGCAAACCAGACATCTCTTCGGGGAAGACGTCGCCAAAATCACGCACCATAGCTGGCCACTCCAGCTCCATCTGCAAAGCCACAACCTCCACCGGCCTGGCCCGAAATCTGACAGGACCAAGCGAACTGCTACCACTACTGAACTCAAATACTGGATGTCCGGGGATCTCGAACATCACCTTCTTCCTTCGACAGTCGATCGTAGCATAGAAGCTCACAAGCCAGTCCATCCCAAGAACTGCATCATAGTTGATGATGTCGTGGACAATAAAATCAGCGAAAAGCTCATGTCCACAGACCACCAACGAGCAAGAATTGCAACCACGATGCACCGAGACCATGCCATTCCCTGTAGCGATGTTCCAACTCTTGGGAAGAGGGGACGTCGACAAGGAATGCCTCTCCACGAAGCTCCGAGAAATAATGCACATCGATGCACCAGAGTCAAAGAGGACCCGTGCAGGAAATGTGCAAACCAAAACCACACCTTACAAGCAATTAACAATCAAACCCTAGTCTAGCAAACAATCATGTTCAAGCAAACAACACAATCTAATCAATCAAAACCGACTAGGAAAGTAACAGCTAGATTGAGGATTACCTGCGATAACCTCATCCACAGCCTCGCTCTCCACAGCGGTCATCAGAAAAGCCTGCCTCCTCGGCGGAACAGCCTGCCAAAAAGCCTGCCCATGTGAAACAAGAGCTGCTCCACGTCCAGCAGGAACAGACGCTCGCTGCTGCAACGGCTGTGCTGTAACAGGTGCCCTCCGCAGCTGATTCGCATGCCGACAATCCTTCGCGGCATGGGAAGCATCACCACAAACCAGACACTGGCCCAAAAACTTCCGACACTGATCCTTGATGTGGCCAGGCTTGCCGCAGAAATGGCAAGTCTTCAGAACAGGCCCTACTGGCCTCTTAAACTGAGCTGGCTGATTAGGCTTGAAACCAGGCCTAACCACCGCCCTGGCCTGCTCCATAAGCCTCTTCCCAGCACCAACAATAGACCCCCTCCGCTGACTCAGGTTCAGCTCCTGCCTCCTCACAGCGACTAGAACCTTCTGAGAAGAGTCCAGATCGGAGGAAGACACAAAACTCTGGAGCTCCAAAGCAAGTCCCTGCAGGAACCTCTGAGCCCGCTCATCAGCATCCTGCACCATCTTCGGTGCGAACCGACTCAGCCTAGTGAACTCTTGGTGGTACTGGTCCACCGTCAAGTTCCCTTGCTTCAGATCAATAAAGCGATGCAGCATCTCCTTACTAGCAGCCTTCGGAAAGAACTCCTCATCAAACCTGGAATTAAAGGTAGTCCAAGCTATCGGCTCCACCAACATCTTCTCTTCCGCATCCCACCAGTTCCGAGCATTATCCTTGAGTTGCCTCCTCGCCAAATCAACCCATCCAGCCGGGGTGATCCTGGCCATCTTCAGATTGTCCTCGATGTTCCGAATCCACTCATCGGCAGCCATAGGACCCTCAGACCCATCAAAATATGCGGGACCCAGCTCCCGAAATTGCTTCGCTCCCGGCTCAGAGTGAGGGGCATCCGGAAGAGCCCGGGCAGCTCGAGCAAGTGGAGCATTCTGGACTTGCAGGAGCACGCCTTGCTGCACTTGCATCATCTGGAGCATCATCCTCATCATCTCACCGTTGGTGGGTTCCCGCTCAGGCTCCTCATCATGAGGGAGCGCACCACTACCCCCACCACGGGTGAAACGCCTTCCTGCCATCTAGTGACACAGAAAACGAAGCAGATTAGACTCATAGCTTATGACTCGGACGTCGAACTTAGTTTATTGGACATTCTAATATTATTATCGCTATTCCAAAAATCGCAGTTATAGAAGGACCTGCATGGGCCACCAACAAAACATGTCACGACCCGCTTCCCTAAAATGGAGGCGAGACGTGAAAAAGTCCGCACGGGAGTGGAGCTGTGAAGCGCCAAACCCGATAAGCGTCAATAAAACATAAGCAGGTCCCTGTAACCACAACGGAACAACAATAATAACACAAGGAGAGACTGAAACAAAATCTCATATCTCATAAATTGTCCAACATGAAAATAAGTCCAACATCCAGAAAAGCCACCAGGCTAAAAGAAAGAGTCTAAAGGCCCAGAACAAGGCCAACAAAAGCAACGACATAACAAAGTATAGGTGCTACGCACCGACAACAAAAAAACTGTCTAAACAAAAGAAAAACACAACGAAGACACTAGGACTGGCCCCCAGTGTCCACGTACTCCTCGTCAAACACAAGCTCGGGCTCGGCGTCAGCAAACACCTCGTCCTCAACAAGGTACTCAGGCTCAGGATCTAACATGTGTCACCCTAAAGAGTAAAGGGCACATGTCAGCAAGTCCAAAAGACTTGAGTAAGGAAACTCAAAGTAAGGCTCTAGCAACCTAGCAGTTATAGTATGCATGACATAGCAATTATAACATGAGTGTACAACAAGACATGGCAAGACAATTTGTACAAGAGAACAATTATCGGGACAAGACAAGAGTAGCCACGCTACTAACAATCTTAATCAATTCACTAGTCATGTTTCACGTTGTTTTGTAGATGTTTACGCCTTACAGCTGAACGGTTTCACATTCACGTTGAGTGGCCGCTTAACAACTACCCCAAACCCAGAGTTTACGCCTTACCACTGCAGTTGCTGTTCGGGCAGACTCCCAGTTGATTGGCCGCTTAACTCTTACCCACAATACCCACACGTAATCAAGCCAGGGTCCCCGCACATGAGCTCAGTAAATGAGCCGGGGTTGCCCCGCACAGGAGCTCGCATTCTAGTTCACGATTCATAAACATTTGGCACACGTAATGGAGCCAGGGTCCCCGCACATGAGCTCAGTAAATGAGCCGGGGTTGCCCCGCACAGGAGCTCACATTCATAAACATTTGGCGTAGGGGTGCACCTAGCCGGAAACAAGCAATTCAGGCATTGGCTATCAACCAACACATGGCCCGCTTCTGGAACACGAGCCAGGAACACAAGCATTGTAGCGAAGCTACGCAATCACAGAAACACTTAAAGAATGCAATGACATGACAATTAATTTGCGTACCGTTAATGGAAAGTAAACATGACATGGTAATTGTGCAACATGCTAAATGTCGGAACTAGCTTCGTTATCAAACTAGTTGCCCAATTTGCGCCTAGGCGAGTATCATTTCGTCGCCTAGCCTCATTTACGCCTACAAGAAGCAAATGGCCTAAAACATGGCCTAAACCCTAAGTGGCAAGTTTTACTTGCCTAGCACCGGGGATGACGATCACGAAGGTTCGTCTCGCAGATGCTAATCTACGGGGAAAAATCGATGTTATGGGGAAACAATCATCAAACAACATGAAATTTCATTAGGGTTTCATAAAAATACAAATAGGTTATGAAAACATCGGGAGATCGATTTCTTACCAAGAGGAGGCGGAAGAAACACTCCGGAGAACCTAGGAACCAGATCTGGAAACGAATGGAGAAGTTTGGAGAATTAGGGTTTTTGGGGGATTTTGGGGATTTGATGAGATTTTGGGGAAGATGAGAGGTAGAAAGAGCTGATGGAGGGTTTAGATGATGGATCTAGGGCTTGGGATGAAGGAATAAGGCTTGGAGGAAGATGGGGGCTCAATGGGGGAGGAACTAGGGTTTTGGGTCGAGTGGAGGAAGAAGAAAACGTTTGGGAGGGGTATAAATAGGTTGGGCTGGCGGCTGCCCAGAAATTAGGGTTTTAACACAGATTAGTCGGTCAAAGAGCAACCACTGACCGACTAGTTTGGAAACTAGTCGGTCGGTCGACCAACGCAGACCGACTAAGTGTAAACAGTAACTTCTGAACGAAAATAGGATTTAGAATTAGTCGGTCGAAGAACAAATACTGACCGACTAGTTTAACATCTAGTCGGTCGATGAACGTTCTTAGACTGACTAAGAGTGAGCAGTATTGATACCAAAAATAAGTTGAAGAGTTAGTCGGTTAAAGAAGCATTGCTGATCGACTAGTTTGCAACCTAGTCGGTCAACCAACGTTCTTAGACCGATTAACGATAAACAGTAACTCCTGAATAATTTAGAAAGACAACTAGTCGGTCCAAGAAGGATTGCCGACCGACTGGATCCTCATCTAGTCGGTCGGTGCCCCTTCTTACACCGGCTAACGTGCACCAAAAGTTCCGATACGGAGCGCGGAGCTCCGGGATCGATTCCTAAGACTCCTAGGCTTGATCTAATAGTAAGATACGACCGTTATGAAGCCCGTCACGAATGACATACTTCGAAATCGACGATCCTAAGGAAGAAACGAGAAAACACGACGAAACGACCGAAAATGAAAGTCACGGAGACGAAAACCACACATGAGGAGAAAATCCACCAAAACATATATTATAATATAATAAATCCAGATACAAGGAAACCAGTCGTTACAAATGGATCTCGGGAATCAACAATTATTTACTCAACGCGCAAACCGCGGAATACCAACGCGAAAATCGCGTAATCCCAATTATTTTAGCATCTGGATCAAAATTGGTTAATTACTCTCCGCGCATAATAAGGAAACTCATCGATTTTTCGCCTTGATCAACATTGATGCTAATAAGAAAATTACTCCCGACAATACTACTCTCCACTAAGATTTTTTAATACATTTTATTTGACACGCACCCCGGGCTAAATAATACAGAAGAGAGAAACTATTATAATTGATTCTCGCGCAAAACGCATGGAAAATGGGAATTGCTCAATGCGCACAACGTAGATAGGTCAATGAGGATGTGACTGCTGCAGTACCATATTAACTGTGTGGCTACATCGAAGACCCCGTCAAGCTACAGAAGGGTGCTCGTGAATAAGAAAATAATGCTCCTGAATCTACAGCTGATTGATACCAGACATATGATTTTCCCAAGAATGTATGACCAGTGGCAAGTGAGCTGGCAAAATTTATATTTTGGCCGTTGTGCGTGGTGAGCAAATTTTTAATGGTTTAAAAATTTGCTCAAAGCGCACAACAAGTATCGCCAGATGTTCACTTTGACCCGGTGTGCGCGTTCAGCAAATTTGTTATGGCTAACATAATTGTGCAAAGGGCACAACATGCAGAATTATGACTGTTGTGCGCGTTAAGCTCTATAGTTGCGTCGATGACAAATTTGCTCAACGCCCGCACGGGAATAAATTTGACCGTTTTGCGCTTTGAGCATATTTGTGAATTGCAATAATTTTAATTCCACCGCGCACCAGCGCATTGAATCAATCACATTCCAAATTTCATCATACTTAAACACGCACAACCAGCAGAATTATGACCGTTGTGCGCGTTTAGCTAAAGTGTAGATTAAATCTCATACATATTCTAGTTGATGTTATTTTGAAAATGACCCAGCCATTCAAATATATTGATTTACATACTGATACAGATCCAAACTGATTCATTAGCCTATGCTCTTACAAACTGAAACATGTGATTGTCGGTGTGATCTGCGTGCTTCCCCGTCAACTTCCGCGAGTTCATCGGGCGACCATCTTCGTTCCGTTTATTACCGTCGTTGCCGATTTTCTGCCATCATCGGCTGGATATGAGTGTAGTCATAGCATGCGTCGGTGTAACGTGCAGTCATGTATGTAGCCGTTTCAAAGACACCTAGAGAAACTCCGATTCACATGAGGCGTCGAACAACACCAACAGATCAAAATACTAAACACCGCTGGTCTTTGAACAACTTACAAGCTCAGATGCAGAACTGCCTGCGGCGATGTGTTCCAGTAAGAGAATACTAAACCCTGCATGCGGCCCCAACCTCGTCGCATCTCTTCGTTACAACCTCCTCAAGATCTGCTAAGGCGCACGTAGGTGGAGGATCTTCGTTGTTGACAATGAAGGCGGATCCTACGGAGAACACACTGGCATTTGATGCGTCCATCACCTGGTCAACATTCATCCGGACGGTTCGACCGGCAGCTAGATCCACCTTTTCGAGGAAGCCCCTTTAAGGAGGCTCGAACTGATCGGTGAAGTAAAAGCTTAATCCAGAGAAGATCTTCACCGCCTGTAAGAGACCAATATAAGAGACCAATATGATATGTGCACTACTGGACATGGGCCTCCGCACACGTATACACAAGGAAAAGTGTTCATAAGATGGCTTCCTCCGATAATTATCCAAAGACTCAAATAGTTCAAAACATTTTCCAATTCAAATAGTTCAAAGGCGCGACATGCCGTCATTGGCGTGTTATTACAGTCACTTCCCTGCTCGTTTTGTAATTTCTGTCGCTTTACTTGAGCATCATCAACATCATCTGTTCGGACGAGGAAATGGATGTGTGACTCTTCACATCATTTGATTTTCTGGAAATCTGAGACAACCATGCCTTTTGTGTTTCCGCCCAGGTTCCAGGCTTCCAGCTTCTGCATTATGAGACAATTATGATCTGCTTCATCCACAGTCAGATTTGGCCAATTTGCCTGCGAGCCAAGATATCGAAAAGAAAGGAGGGAGTGCTTGTGCCTCAGAGAGACGGTACCCATGCACCGCCAACCTAATTGACCCAGAGCAGCCAATCAGGGCGCAAAGGCCCAGGGGGGCCATTCTTCTCTTCGCAGACCAGGGAGAGAAGCATATTAGGGAGGCGACTGCATCAGCCTGTAGTCCTCCGATTTCATACGTTTCTCCAGGGCATTCACGGCATTCACGATCCATTTATCCTACAGTAATTCTAGGGATCTCGGGAATGAACATCTTATTTACTCAACGCGTAATCCCACCGAGAAAAACGAGTAATCCTAAGTATTTTAGGCTCAGCTGAAAAAGAGGCAATTTACTCTCCCCACACGATAAGGAAACTGAACCGTTTTGCGCCTTGAATTACTCTCCGTCAAAGACTCGAAAAATTATTTATTTTCCAGCGCAACAAAAACAATCAAATTGTTTCTGTTGTGCGTGCGGGTTAATTGGTTCCACTATAAGCCCTTGTGTGTAATGTGGAGTCCTCAGATGTGAGACCGTGTGTGTACAGCGGATGGATATTGATTCACACTATGACTTTTAACCACCTCGCACGACGCGCACGACGGCTAATTGATATCAGCCCTTTGTTGCGTTTATTAACGTCATGGATTGGTAACGTCTATTTATTACAAATGTATTTTACAAATCACGTGACCAAATTTAATAAGTTTAGTACCGATGGAAATATCTCAATTATACCTACTACATGAGACCAATATTGGATATTTTTCGAGCAAATTTAAAATATTTACAATATTACAAGAAATACTAAATACTTAAAAATTAAAGAAAATTAACATTGAAGAATAATATTATTTATAGTTTTCTTTCATGCAGGAACACTGTATTAGATTAACCCATTTTAATGATAAATATTTTTCATTAGTAAAGCATAAACAAAGAGAAAATAGGATTTGAAGATGGTGGGTTGGAGTTGCCCATCCTCAAAAATAACATATTTTAGAGATATTCCATTTTGAAGGGTGGTTTTTAGAGATTTGTGGTGGAGTTGCTATATGGAATTGGAGCAATCAAAATGAAGCGTATAATAAGTCCTTGATCCTACAGTAATGCAATGGATCTCGGGAATCAACAATTATTTACTCAACGCGCAAACCGCGTAATACCAACACGAAAATCGCGTAATCCCAATTATTTTAGCATCTGGATCAAAATAGGTTAATTACTCTCCGCGCATAACAATGAAACTCAACGATTTTTCGCCTTGATCAACATTGATGCTAATAGGAAACTTACTCCCAACAATACTACTCTCCACTAAGATTTTTTAATACATTTTATTCGACACGCACCCCGAGCTAAATAATACAGACGAGAGAAACTATTATAATTGATCCTCGCGCAAAACGCATGGAAAACGGGAATTGCTCAATGCGCACAACGCACATGGGTCAATGAGGATGTGACTGCTGCAGTACCATATTAATTGTGTGGCTACATCGAAGACCCCGTCAAGCTACAGAAGGGTGCTCGTGAATAAGAAAATACTGCTCCTGAATCTACAGCTGATTGATACCACACATATGATTTTCCCAAGAATTTATGACCAGTGTCAAGTAAGGTGGAAGAATTTATAGCCGTTACATAAGGGCTCAACGTTCAGTACCAAAAAATTGCTCACAGCGCACAACAAGTAACGCCAGGTGTTCATTTTGAGCCGGTGTGCGCGTTCAACAAAATTTGTAATGGTTAACATAATGGCGCAAAGCGCACAACATGCAGAATTATGTCGGTTGTGCGCGTGACGCAAAAGTTGGGTCGAAGACAAATTTTCTTAACGCCCCCACGGGAATAAATTTACCCGTTTTGCGCTTTGAGCATATTTGTGAGATGCTATAAGTTTACTCCCACTGCGCGCCATCACAGTGAATCAATCAAATTCCAAATTTCATCATACTTAGTCTGAATTCCAACCAACCCTACATCCAAACTTTTAGATTTAAGTCTTATTATACTTGTTCAATCTGAAAACATTGTAGATTAAACCGAATACTTATTCACTCTGACTCAGAAACTACATACAAACTTTAAAAATAAATCTGATACCTTTTCAATCTGAAGGCATATTCAATAGAATTCAGAAACTGCTTGCAAAATTTTAGATTAAATCTCATACATATTCAAATTGATGACATTTTGAAAATTAACCAGCCATTCAAATATATTGCTGTACATACAGACTTATACAGATCCAAACTGATTCATTAGCCTATGCTCTTACAAACTGATACATATGATTAAGCCTGGATGGCGGCCCTTGGTCACATAGGTTGGCGGTGCATGGCTACCGTCCCTCTGAGGCAACAGCAATCCCTCCTTTTGTTTTCGATCTCTTGGTTCGAATCCAAATTGAATAAGAAAATGAAGAACAATCGAGTGGGAATATGGTGAAATTACTGTAACCATTGATCCAGACATTCTAGAATGCTTCGTTGGATGCGAGCCCTTGCGCCCGCCTATGTTCCAGGTTCAAAAATCCATGTTTTTGAACCTGGAACATTGGCGGGCGCAACGGCTCGCATCCAACGAAGCATTCTAGAACGTCTGAATCAATGGTTACAGTAATTTCGATACTTCCTGGGCCCGAGGCCGTTGTTCGTGCTTCAATCTTGAAGGGTATTCCGAAGGAGCGGACAAAGTTCGATGATCTTAAGAAGGATGAGATGATCCTCGATCGCTAAAAGCAAAAAAATGAACTGTTAAAAGCTTGGGGGAGGCGTCCATAACAATCTATAACCATCTAGTTACCTCGGTCGACCATCGTCGTTACGTTTATTATCGTCGTTGCCGACTGTCGGCAACAGTGAAACATGATAGGAGTGTCGTCATTGCACGCGTCATTGTAACCGGCTGTCAAGTATGTATCATACTTGACACAATGTGCTGGTTATGTCCCCCTGACCAGTACTTCTTGGGTGGTTGACCTGGGTGCCCAGTTTCGGGGACGGTCATATGGAAACCCTTTTTCGGGAATGCCTGATTATAAATGGACGAACAACTGAATGAATGCTATCGTGCATGCTTGATAGCAATATCTGATATTTATATCAAGCATGCACGAACAGCTGAAGGACTTAATGTTTCAATAGGAAGGTTGTGGGGGCAAATAAAGAAGAAGATGATGGAAGAAAGTAGATGAAGTTGTGAGAAGATGAGTGCTCCTTGTCCGCCAATTTTATAGGGGAATTGGAGCAATCAAAATGAAGCGTATAATAAGTCCTTGATCCTACAGTAATGCAATGGATCTCGGGAATCAACAATTATTTACTCAACCCGCAAACCGCGGAATACCAACGCGAAAATCGCGTAATCCCAATTATTTTAGCATCTGGATCAAAATTAGTTAATTACTCTCCGCTCATAACAAGGAAACTCATCGATTTTTCGCCTTGATCAACATTGATGCTAATAGGAAAATTACTCCGGACAATACTACTCTCCACTAAGATTTTTTAATACATTTTATTCGACACGCACCCCGGGCTAAATAATACAGAAGAGAGAAACTATTATAATTGATCCTCGCGCATAACGCATGGAAAATGGGAATTGCTCAATGCGCACAATGCAGATGGGTCAATGAGGATGTGACTGCTGCAGTACCATATTAACTGTGTGGCTACATCGAAGACCCCGTCAAGCTACAGAAGGGTGCTCGTGAATAAGAAAATACTGCTCCTGAATCTACAGCTGATTGATACCAGACATATGATTTTCCCAAGAATGTATGACCAGTGGCAAGTGAGCTGGCAAAATTTATATTTTGGCCGTTGTGCGCGGTGAACAAATTTTTAATGGTTTAAAAATTTGCTCAAAGCGCACAACAAGTATCGCCAGATGTTCACTTTGACCCGGTGTGCGCGTTCAGCAAATTTGTTATGGCTAACATAATGGCGCAAAGCGCACAACATGCAGAATTATGCCGGTTGTGCGCGTTACGCAAAAGTTGCGTCGATGACAAATTTGCTCAACGCCCCCACGGGAATAAATTTGACCGTTTTGCGCTTTGAGCATATTTGTGAATTGCAATAATTTTAATTCCACCGCGCACCAGCGCATTGAATCAATCACATTCCAAATTTCATCATACTTAAACACGCACAACCAGCAGAATTATGCCCGTTGTGCGCATTTAGCTAAAGTCATGACAAATTTGCTCAACGCCCCCACGGGAATAAATTTGACCGTTTTGCGCTTTGAGCATATTTGTGAATTGCAATAATTTTAATTCCACCGCGCACCAGCGTATTGAATCAATCACATTCCAAATTTCATCATACTTAAACACGCACAACCAGCAGAATTATGCCCGTTGTGCGCATTTAGCTAAAGTCTTGACAAATTTGCTCAACGCCCCCACGGGAATAAATTTGACCGTTTTGCGCTTTGAGCATATTTGTGAGATGCTATAATTTTAATTCCACCTCGCACCAGCGCAGTGAATCAATCACATTCCAAATTTCATCATACTTAAACGCGCACAACCAGCAGAATTATGCCCGTTGTGCGCGTTTAGCTAAAGTGTAGATTAAGTCTCATACATATTCTAGTTGATGTTATTTTGAAAATGACCCAGCCATTCAAATATATTGATGTACATACTGATACAGATCCAAAATGATTCATTAGCCTATGCTCTTACAAACTGAAACATGTGATTGTCGGTGTGATCTGCGTGCTTCCCCGTCAACTTCCGCGAGTTCACCGGGCGACCATCTTCGTTCCGTTTATTACCGTCGTTGCCGATTTTCTTCCATCATCGGCTGGATATAAGTGTAGTCATAGCATGCGTCGGTGTAACCTGCAGTCGGGTATGTAGCCGTTTCAAAGACACCGAGGAACTCCGATTCACATGAGGCGTCGAACAACACCAAATGGTTGCATAACAAATAGAATGAGCTTTTTATCTTCGCGATCAGAAAGAACAGGAGGGAGTGTTTATGTGTCATAGACGAGGTATAGTGAAATGATGAAGGATTTAATGGTTTGGATGGAGTTTATAAAGAGGAGATGGATATGGAGTGTATAGTCGAGGAGTGGAAGGCGAAATGCTCACATATGGAAGGCATTCATTGGGCATGCATGTTTATAAATGGACGATAGCCCTTCGTTGTGTTTATTACCACCATTGCGTAAGTTTCCAACAGCAACCATTTAGCTTTACGTGAAAAGATAACTGGTTGAATTCCATCGTCCATTTCTACCGTAAGCGTCAGGCATTAGGGCTCGCTGTAGGATAACGGAGTATACTCATCAATTTGAATGGTCAATTTCACACTAAATGGACCGTGAATGCCCTGGAGAAGCGTATGAAATCGGAGGACTACAAGATGATGTTGTCGCCTCCTGAATATGCTCCTATCCCTGGTCTGCGAAGTGCGAAGAGATGAATGGCCCCCCTAGCCTTTGCGCCCTGGATGTCTGCACTGGGTCACATAGGTTGGCGGTGCATGGCTACCGGCCCTCTGAGGCACAAGCACTCCCTCCTGTTCTTTTCGATCTCTTGTCTCGCAGCCAAAATTGGAAATCCCCAGGAGGAAAGGGACAATTATGATCTGCTTCATCCACAGTCAGATTTGCCCAATTTGGCTGCGAGCCAAGAGATCGAAAAGAACAGAAGGGAGTGCTTGTGCCTCAGAGAGACGGTAGCCATGCACCGCCAACCTAATTGACCCAGAGCAACCAACCAGGGCGCAAAGGCCCGGGGGGCCATTCTTCTCTTCGCAGACCAGGGAGAGAAGCATATTCGGGAGGCGACTGCATCAGCCTGTAGGCCTCCGATTTCATACACTTCTCCAGGGCATTCACGGCATTCACGGTCCATTTATAGTGAAAAACGACCGATCAAATTGATGAGTATTAAGTCTGTTATCCTACAGTAATGCAAAGGATCTCGGGAATGAACATCTTATTTACTCAACGCGTAATCCCACCGAGAAAAACGCGTAATCCTAAGTATTTTAGGCTCAGCTGAAAAAGAGGCAAATTACTCTCCCCACACGACAAGGATACCGAACCGTTTTGCGCCTTGAATTACTCTCCGTCGAACACTCGAAAAATTATTTATTTTCCAGCGCAACAAAAACAATCAAATTGTTTCTGTTGTTAGTGCGGTTTAATTGGTCCACTATAAGCCCTTGTGTGTAATGTGGATTGTGGAGTCCTCAGATGTGAGACCGTGTGTGTACAGCGGATGGATATTGATTCACACTATGACTTTTAACCACCGCGTACGACGCGCACAACGGATAATTGATATCAGCCCTTCGTTGCGTTTATTACCGTCATAGCTTGGTAACGGCTATTTATTACAAATGTATTTTACAAGGCACATGACCAAATTTAATAAGTTTAGTACCAATGGAAATATCTCAATTATACATACTACCTGAGACCAATATTGGATATTTTTCGAGCAAATTTTAAAATATTTACAACATTACAAGAAATACTAAATACTTAAAAATAAAAAAATTAACATTGAAGAATAATATTATTTATAGTTTTCTTTCATGCAGAAACAATGTATTAGATTAACAATGTATGCAGAAACAAGTATCGCCAGGTGTTCACTTTGAGCCGGTGTGCGCGTTCAGCAAATTTGTTATGGCTAACATAATTGCGCAAAGCGCACAACATGCAGAATTATGCCCGTTGTGCGCGTTAAGCTCTATAGTTGCGTCGATGACAAATTTGCTCAACGTCCCCAAGGGAATAAATTTGACCGTTTTGCTCTTTGATCATATTTGTGAGATGCTATAAGTTTACTCCCACTGCGCGCCACCGCAGTGACTCAATAAAATTCCAAATTTCATCATACTTAATCTGAATCCCAACCACGCCTACATCCAAACTTTTAGATTTAAGTCTTATTATACTTGTTCAATCTGAAAACATTGTAGATTAAACCGGATACTTATTCACTCTGACTCAGAAACTACATACAAACTTTAAAAATAAATCTGATACCTTTTCAATCTGAAGGCATATTCAATCGACTTCATAAACTGCATGCAAAATTTTAGATTAAATCTCATACATATTCAAATTGATGCCATTTTGAAAATTACCCAGCCATTCAAATATATTGATATACATACTGAATTACTGATACAGATCCAAACTGATTCATTAGCCTATGCTCTTACAAACTGAGGGGTTCTCGTGAATATACAAAAGACTGTTCGTAAATCTACAGCTGATTGATACCAGACATGTGCATTTCTCAAGAATGTTTGACCGGTCGGTGGGACGTGAGCTGGAAAAATTAATAGCCGCTTACATAATTGCTCAACGCCCAGTACCAACTAATTTATGGCCGTTGTGCGCGTTGATGATATTTATAATGGTTACTTGAATTGCGCAAAGTGCACAACAAGCACAGCCAGAGCCAGCTGTTCGCTTTGAGCATCTAAGGTATTTTATGAACAATTGTTTAACGCGCACAACCAGCAGAATTTACTCGTTGTGCGCGTTAAGCTGATGTTTCATCGATGACAAATTTTCTCAACACGACCACGGGAATAAATTTAATCATACTTATTCTGAATCCCAATCAAGCCTACATGCAAGCTTTTAGATTTAAGTCTTATTATACTTGTTCAATCTGGAAACATTGTAGATTAAACCGGATACATATTCACTCTGACTCAGAAACTACATGCAAACTTTAAAATTAAATCTGATACTTATTCAAGCTGAAGGCATATTCAATCGAATTCAACTATATTGATGTACATACTGATACAGACCCAAACTGATTCATTAGCCTATGCTCTTACAAACTGATACATATGATTGTCTACGTAGATGTTTGTAATGAAGGGCTCGCTGTAGGATAACGGACTTATACTCATCAATTTGAATGGTTAATTTCACTATAAATTGACCGTGAACGCCCTCAAAAATTTCGCTTTGTGTTTGACATTACCCTCAAAAATTACTCACACCGCAACATCTGTATATACTGTATATTCACGAGCTCAACAACTGTAGACTCACGGGTTCTTTCCATGACTCACAGTAAATCAACTGTAGTATCATCCTCATCCATGGGCAGTCCAAATCGTCTATAATAAATGGCGTCTCATTCTAAAATGTTGGTAACTGCTAATTTGATTGCATCATTCAAAACCTCTCAATAAATACGCAGTTAAAGCCTCGCTTTAATACGCAGCATTCAAAGCCTATTTTAATACTCGTTTAATATTTGACCGTTTGAATTCATAACAGCTATTTTTTGAATTCTATTTATATCCCACTGCTTTCCTCAAGAAAATACACGGAAAAATTGCTTCCTCCAAAAATTCTTATGTGCTTCATCCCGTTCTCCTGGGTAGCTATACTGTGCAAAATCCAAAGTCTCTGGCCAAGTGTGGACGCGGCCAAGGGCTGCTGTGTTAACCTTTGGGAGCAACCGGCAACAGCGATTACCACCGAGGTCGTGCCACAGCGGTTTCAATTACATCTGCCAAGTATTCTGCTTCTCGGATCTTCCTCGTATAGCCACGGTACGTAGCCAAGTGCGGACGCGGCCAGGGGCTGCTGTGTTAACCTTCGGGAGCAACCGGCAACAACGATTACCACCGAGGTCGCGCCACAGCGGTTTCAATTACATCTGCCAAGTATTCTGCTTCTCGGATCTTCCTCGTATAGCCACGGTATTCTACATATTTTTCTTACAATATATTTGTTTCTCAGTTTAACCGGACAAGTTCTAACCATTGCTTCGTTCTGCTTGATGTAGAAATATACCATGGTAAATGGAAGATAAAATTGAAAGTTACTCCTGCTATTTCAATGTGGAGTCGTGGACCATTTCCTTCATGATGTAGATGCCTATAAAGAGAATGGGATGGCGGTAGAAGATGACTCCAATGAAATCAGTCTAACTTCGCAACCAAAATGCACCTTCAAATCTTCCCAGAAGATCTCAGCGGTCAGCGTAGTAGCATTTGTAACCAAAATGCACCTTCAAATCTTCCCAGAAGATCTCAGCGGTCAGCGGACCTTCTAGGATACATGAGCATTTTCTTCCTTTCTTGGGTGTGAAAGTAGGGATTTTCGAGGTATTCCATTTGGTAAGTATATACTTTTAAATACACTATAGGTGTAATTCTTATTCAATTGGATGGAAAATGATGTAGAAATTTGGTGATTTTACATGCATGCAGATACGGTTGAGATTGCTTGAGAAGGTACAAAAATCCAAGGTACTATTTATGTCGTAAAAAATCCAGCGTTCAATGGAGGTTAACAGTCATTGAGGGCAGCTGGGCAGGCACAACCATCAAGCTGCTAATTATGTCGAGGGCCATTCCGATGAAGGGCAGTTGCAGGGAATGGAGATGGAATCATTGAGAGATTTGGCAAATAGCACGCTGAGGCCGGCTGAAATTTTGACAGTCCTGTAGGAGAATCCTACCTTCCATGCAAATAAATTTATAATGCACGTCACCGTGTAAAAAGGGACAACAAGAATGTTGTCGCTTTGCCTGTAAAACTTCCGATAGGATTCCTGCTGCCCTTCATCGGAATGGCCCTCGACATATTTAGCAGCTTGATGGTTGTGCCTGCCCTCAACGACTGTTAACCTTCACTCCTCACCGCCAACGCCGACGCCCACCATTACCACGCAATGAGAACAGACATTGACACTTCTTGGTTTTAACTGGCCTGTCGGTCGTTTTTTCCTTTCGGTGTCACATGTAAACCCCGCTTCTTTCACATGCAAAGTTGTTTACTTTGCATGTGAAAGAAGCGGGGTTTACAGGTGACACCGAAAGGAAAAAACGACCGACAGGCCAGTTAAAACCAAGAAGTGTCAATGTCTGTTCTCATTGCGTGGTAATGGTGGGCGTCGGCGTTGGCGGTGAGGAGTGAAGGTTAACAGTCGTTGAGGGCAGGCACAACCATCAAGCTGCTAATTATGTCGAGGGCCATTCCGATGAAGGGCAGTAGCAGGGAATGGAGATGGATCATTGAGAGATTTGGCAAATAGCACGCTGAGGCCGGCTGAGATTTTGAAAGTACAACCTTCCATGCAAATCAATTTATAATGCACATCACCGAGTAAAAAGGGACAACAAGAATGTTGATATTGAAAAAAATTCGGTATAAAATTGATGTTAGGTTTTGTGCAAAATAATCACTTATTGTAAGAAATTAAAAGATATGTTTACCCATATTGCTACCTTCGTATGGAAATATCACCACACTTGTCACTTGTGCTTTTTAAGCCCCGCGGACGACGCGCATGACGGGGGTAATTTTGCCCGTCGTGCGCGCGAATGGAAAATGCTCCACACTTGTACGTTTTAGCCCCGCGCACGACGCGCACGACGGGGGAAAATTTTGCCTGTCGTACGCGCAGATGGAAATTGCTTCACACTAGGCGTTTTAACCTGCGTGCATGACGGGGCGTATTTTTACCCTTCGTGCGAGCGGCTGGAAAATGCTCTACACTTGTGCGTTTTAAGCCACGCGGAAAAGGCGCACGACGGGGGTTATTTTGCCCGTCGTCCGCGCGGATGGAAATTGCTTCACACTTGTGCGTTTTAACCCCCGCGGACGACGGGGTTAATTTTGTCCGTCGTGCGCTCGGATGGAAATTGCTCCACACTAGGCGTTTTAACCCACGCGCACGACGGGGGTAAGTTTGCCCGTCGTGCGCGCGGATGGAAATTGCTTTACAGATTGCATTTTCCCCCTCGCGCACGACGGGGGTAATTTGGCCCGTTGTGCGCACGGCTGTAAACTGCTCCACACTTGTGCGTTTACCCGCACACGACGCGCACGACGGGGGTAAGTTTGCCCGTCGTGCGCGCGGATGTGAATTTCTTCACACTAGGCGTTTTAACCCCTGTGGATGACGGGGTTAATTTTGTCCGTCGTGCGCTCGGATGGAAATTGCTCCATACTAGGCATTTAACCCACGCGCACGACGGGGGTAAGTTTGACCGTCGTGCGCGCGGATGGAAATTGCCTTACAGATTACGTTTTCCCCCTCGCGCACGACGGGGGTAATTTGGCCCGTCGTGCGCACGGCTGTAAATTGCTCCACACTTGTGCGTTTGCCCGCACACGACGCGCACGACGGGGGTAATTTTGCCCGTCGTGCGTGCGGATGGAAATTGCTCGACACTTGTGCGTTTTAAGCCCCGCGGACGACGCGCACGACGTGGGTTATTTTGCCCGTCGTGCGCGCGGATGGAAATGGCTTCACACTTGTGCGTTTTAACCCCCGCGGACGACTGGGTTAATTTTGTCCGTCGTGCGCTCGGATGGAAATTGCTCCACACTAGGCGTTTTAACCCACGCGCACGACGGGGGTAAGTTTGCCCGTCGTGCGCGTGGATGGAAATTGCTTTACAGATTGCGTTTTCCCCCTCGCGCACGACGGGGGTAATTTGGCCCGTCGTGCGCACGGCTGTAAATTGATCCACCCTTGTGCGTTTGCCCGCACACGACACGCACGACGGGGGTAATTTTTCCCTTCGTGCGCGCGGATGGAAATTGCTCGACACTTGTGCATTTTAAGCCCCGCGGACGACGCGCACGACGGGGGTTATTTTGCCTGTCGTGCGCGCGGATGAAAATTGCTGCACACTTGTGCGTTTTAACCCCCGCGGACGACGGGGTTAATTTTGTCCGTCGTGCGCTCGGATGGAAATTGCTCCACACTAGGTGTTTTAACCCACGCGCACGACGGGGGTAAGTTTGCCCGTCGTACGCGCGGATGGAAATTGCTTTACAGATTGCGTTTTCCCCCTCACGCACGACGGGGGTAATTTGGCCCGTCGTGCGCACCGCTGTAAAATGCTCCACACTTGTGCGTTAGCCCGCACACGACGCGCACGACGGGGGTAATTTTGCCCGTCGTGCGCGCGGATGGAAATTGCTCGACACTTGTGCGTTTTAAGCCCCGCGGACGACGCGCACGACGGGGGTTATTTTGCCCGTCGTGCGCGCGGATGGAAATTGCTGCACACTTATGCGTTTTAACCCCCGCGGAAGACGGGGTTAATTTTGTCCGTCGTGCGCTCGGATGGAAATTGCTCCACACTCGGCGTTTTAACCCACGCGCACGACGGGGGTAAGTTTGCCCGTCGTGCGCGCGGATGGAAATTGCTTTACAGATTGCGTTTTCCCCTTCGCGCACGACGGGGGTAATTTGGCCCGTCGTGCGCACGGCTGTAAATAGCTCCACCCTTGTGCGTTTGCCCGCACACGACGCGCACGACTGGGGTAATTTTGCCCGTCGTGCGCGCGGATGGAAATTGCTCGACACTTGTGCGTTTTAACCCCCGCGGACGACGCGCACGATGGGGGTTATTTTGCCCGTCGTGCGCGCGGATGGAAATTGCTTCACACAGTAGGCGTTTTAACCCCCGCGGACGACGGGGTTAATTTTGCCCGTCGTGCGCTCGGATGGAAATTGCCCCACACTAGGCGTTTTAACCCACGCGCACGACGGGGGTAAGTTTGCCCGTCGTGCCCGCGGATGGAAATTGCTTTACAGATTGCGTTTTCCCCCTCGCGCACGACGGGGGTAATTTGGCCCGTCGTGCGCACGGCTGTAAATTGCTCCACACTTGTGCGTTTGCCCGCACACGACGCGCACGACGGGGGTAATTTTGCCCGTCGTGCGCGCGGATGGAAATTGCTCGACACTTGTGCGTTTTAAGCCCCGCGGACGAAGCGCACGACGGGGGTTATTTTGCCCGTCGTGCACGCGGATGAAAATTGCTGCACACTTGTGCGTTTTAACCCCTGCGGACGACGGGGTTAATTTTTTCCGTCGTGCGCTCGGATGGAAATTGCTCCACACTAGGCGTTTTAACCCACGCGCACGACGGGGGTTAGTTTGCCCGTCATGCGCGCGGATGGAAATTGCTTTACAAATTGCGTTTTCCCCCTCGCGCACGACGGGGGTAATTTGGCCCGTCGTGCGCACGGCTGTAAATAGCTCCACCCTTGTGCGTTTGCCCGCACACGACGCGCACGACGGGGGTAATTTTGCCCGTCGTGCGCGCGGATGCAAATTGCTCGACACTTGTGCGTTTTAACCCCCGCGGACGACGCGCACGACGGGGGTTATTTTGCCCGTCGTGCACGTATATGGAAATTGCTTCACACTTGTGTGTTTTAACCCCCGCGGACGACGGGGTTAATTTTTTCCGTCGTGCGCTCGGATATAAATTACTCCACACTAGGCGTTTTAACCCACGCGCACGACGGGGGTAAGTTTGCCCGTATGCGCGCGGATGGAAATTGCTTTACAGATTGCGTTTTCCCCCTCGCGCACGACGGGGGTAATTTGGCCCGTCGTGCGCACGGCTGTAAATTGCTCCACCCTTGTGCGTTTGCCCGCACACGACGAGCACGACGGGGGTAATTTTGCCCGTCGTGCGCGCGGATAGAAATTGCTCGACACTTGTGCGTGTTAACCCCCGCGGATGACGCGCACGACGGGGGTTATTTTGCCCGTCGTGCGCGCGGATGGAAATGGCTTCAAACTTATGCGTTTTAACCCCCGCGGACGACGGGGTTAATTTTGTCCGTCGTGCGCTCGGATGGAAATTGCTCCACACTAGGCGTTTTAACCCACGCCCATGACGGGGGTAAGTTTGCCCGTCGTGCGCACGGATGGAAATTGCTTTACAGTTTACGTTTTCCCCCTCGCGCACGACGGGGGTAATTTGGCCCGTCGTGCGCACGGCTGTAAATTGCTCCACCCTTGTGCGTTTGTCCGCACACGACGCGCACGACGGGGGTAATTTTGCCCGTCGTGCGCGCGGATGGAAATTGCACGACATTTGTGCGTTTTAACCCCCGCGGACGACGCGCATGACGGGGGTTATTTTGCCCGTCGTGCGCGCGGATGGAAATTGCTTCACACAGTAGGCGTTTTAACCCCCGCGGACGACGGGGATTAATTTTGCCCGTCGTGCGCTCGGATGGAAATTGCTCCACACTGGGCGTTTTAACCCATGCGCACGACGGGGGTAAGTTTGCCCGTCGTGCGCGCGGATGGAAATTGCTTTACAGATTGCGTTTTCCCCCTCGCGCACGACGGGGGTAATTTGGCCCGTCGTGCGCACGGCTGTAAATTGCTCCACACTTGTGCGTTTGCCTGCACACGACGCGCACGACGGGGGTAATTTTGCCCGTCGTGCGCGCGGATGGAAATTGCTCGACACTTGTGCGTTTTAAGCCCCGCGGACGAAGCGCACGACGGGGGTTATTTTGCCCGTCGTGCACGCGGATGAAAATTGCTGCACACTTGTGCGTTTTAACCCATGCGGACGACGGGGTTAATTATTTCCGTCGTGCGCTCGGATGGAAATTGCTCCACATTAGGCGTTTTAACCCACGCGCACGACGGGGGTAAGTTTGCCCGTCATACGCGCGGATGGAAATTGCTTTACAAATTGCGTTTCCCCTTCGCGCACGACGGGGGTAATTTGGCCCGTCGTGGGCACGGCTGTAAATAGCTCCACCCTTGTGCGTTTGCCCGCACACGACGCGCACGACGGGGGTAATTTTGCCCGTCGTGCGCGCGGATGGAAATTGCTCGACACTTGTGCGTTTTAACCCCCGCGGACGACGCGCACGACGGGGGTTATTTTGCCCGTCGTGCACGCGGATGGAAATTGCTTCACACTTGTGTGTTTTAACCCCCGCAGACGACGGGGTTAATTTTTTCCGTCGTGCGCTCGGATATAAATTACTCCCCACTAGGCGTTTTAACCCACGTGCACGACAGGGGTAAGTTTGCCCGTATGCGCGCGGATGGAAATTGCTTTACAGATTGCGTTTTCCCCCTCGCGCACGACGGGGGTAATTTGGCCCGTCGTGCGCACGGCTGTAAATTGCTCCACCCTTGTGCGTTTGCCCGCACACGACGAGCACGACGGGGGTAATTTTGCCTGTCGTGCGCGCGGATAGAAATTGCTCGACACTTGTGCGTGTTAACCCCCGCGGATGACGCGCACGACGGGGGTTATTTTGCCCGTCGTGCGCGCGGATGGAAATGGCTTCAAACTTGTGCGTTTTAACCCCCGCGGACGACGGGGTTAATTTTGTCCGTCGTGCGCTCGGATGGAAATTGCTCCACACTAGGCGTTTTAACCCACGCCCATGACGGGGGTAAGTTTGCCCGTCGTGCGCACGGATGGAAATTGCTTTACAGATTGCGTTTTCCCCCTCGCGCACGACGGGGGTAATTTGGCCCGTCGTGCGCACGGCTGTAAATTGCTCCACCCTTGTGCGTTTGCCCGCACACGACATGCACGACGGGGGTAATTTTGCCCGTCGTGCCCGCGGATGGAAATTGCTCGACACTTGTGCGTTTTAACCCCCGCGGACGACGCGCACGATGGGGGTTATTTTGCCCGTCGTGCGCGCGGATGGAAATTGCTTCACACAGTAGGCGTTTTAACCCCCGCGGACGACGGGGTTAATTTTGCCCGTCGTGCGCTCGGATGGAAATTGCCCCACACTAGGCGTTTTAACCCACGCGCACGACGGGGGTAAGTTTGCCCGTCGTGCGCGCGGATGGAAATTGCTTTACAGATTGCATTTTCCCCCTCGCGCACGACGGGGGTAATTTGGCCCGTCGTGCGCACGGCTGTAAATTGCTCCACACTTGTGCGTTTGCCCGCACACGACGCGCACGACGGGGGTAATTTTGCCCGTCGTGCGCGCGGATGGAAATTGCTCGACACTTGTGCGTTTTAAGCCCCGCGGACGAAGCGCACGACGGGGGTTATTTTGCCCGTCGTGCACGCGGATGAAAATTGCTGCACACTTGTGCGTTTTAACCCCTGCGGACGACGGGGTTAATTTTTTCCGTCGTGCGCTCGGATGGAAATTGCTCCACACTAGGCATTTTAACCCACGCGCACGACGGGGGTAAGTTTGCCCGTCATGCGCGCGGATGGAAATTGCTTTAGAAATTGCGTTTTCCCCCTCGCGCACGACGGGGGTAATTTGGCCCGTCGTGCGCACGGATGGAAATGGCTTCAAACTTGTGCGTTTTAACCCCCGCGGACGACGGGGTTAATTTTGTCCGTCGTGCGCTCGGATGGAAATTGCTCCACACTAGGCGTTTTAACCCACGCCCATGACGGGGGTAAGTTTGCCCGTCGTGCGCACGGATGGAAATTGCTTTACAGATTGCGTTTTCCCCCTCGCGCACGACGGGGGTAATTTGGCCCGTCGTGCGCACGGCTGTAAATTGCTCCACCCTTGTGCGTTTGCCCGCACACGACATGCACGACGGGGGTAATTTTGCCCGTCGTGCCCGCGGATGGAAATTGCTCGACACTTGTGCGTTTTAACCCCCGCGGACGACGCGCACGATGGGGGTTATTTTGCCCGTCGTGCGCGCGGATGGAAATTGCTTCACACAGTAGGCGTTTTAACCCCCGCGGACGACGGGGTTAATTTTGCCCGTCGTGCGCTCGGATGGAAATTGCCCCACACTAGGCGTTTTAACCCACGCGCACGACGGGGGTAAGTTTGCCCGTCGTGCGCGCGGATGGAAATTGCTTTACAGATTGCATTTTCCCCCTCGCGCACGACGGGGGTAATTTGGCCCGTCGTGCGCACGGCTGTAAATTGCTCCACACTTGTGCGTTTGCCCGCACACGACGCGCACGACGGGGGTAATTTTGCCCGTCGTGCGCGCGGATGGAAATTGCTCGACACTTGTGCGTTTTAAGCCCCGCGGACGAAGCGCACGACGGGGGTTATTTTGCCCGTCGTGCGCGCGGATGGAAATGGCTTCAAACTTGTGCGTTTTAACCCCCGCGGACGACGGGGTTAATTTTGTCCGTCGTGCGCTCGGATGGAAATTGCTCCACACTAGGCGTTTTAACCCACGCCCATGACGGGGGTAAGTTTGCCCGTCGTGCGCACGGATGGAAATTGCTTTACAGATTGCGTTTTCCCCCTCGCGCACGACGGGGGTAATTTGGCCCGTCGTGCGCACGGCTGTAAATTGCTCCACCCTTGTGCGTTTGCCCGAACACGACATGCACGACGGGGGTAATTTTGCCCGTCGTGCCCGCGGATGGAAATTGCTCGACACTTGTGCGTTTTAACCCCCGCGGACGACGCGCACGATGGGGGTTATTTTGCCCGTCGTGCGCGCGGATGGAAATTGCTTCACACAGTAGGCGTTTTAACCCCCGCGGACGACGGGGTTATTTTTGCCCGTCGTGCGCTCGGATGGAAATTGCCCCACACTAGGCGTTTTAACCCACGCGCACGACGGGGGTAAGTTTGCCCGTCGTGCGCGCGGATGGAAATTGCTTTACAGATTGCATTTTCCCCCTCGCGCACGACGGGGGTAATTTGGCCCGTCGTGCGCACGGCTGTAAATTGCTCCACACTTGTGCGTTTGCCCGCACACGACGCGCACGACGGGGGTAATTTTGCCCGTCGTGCGCGCGGATGGAAATTGCTCGACACTTGTGCGTTTTAAGCCCCGCGGACGAAGCGCACGACGGGGGTTATTTTGCCCGTCGTGCACGCGGATGAAAATTGCTGCACACTTGTGCGTTTTAACCCCTGCGGACGACGGGGTTAATTTTTTCCGTCGTGCGCTCGGATGGAAATTGCTCCACACTAGGCATTTTAACCCACGCGCACGACGGGGGTAAGTTTGCCCGTCATGCGCGCGGATGGAAATTGCTTTAGAAATTGCGTTTTCCCCCTCGCGCACGACGGGGGTAATTTGGCCCGTCGTGCGCACGGCTGTAAATAGCTGCACCCTTGTGCGTTTGCCCGCACACGACGCGCACGACGGGGGTAATTTTGCCCGTCGTGCGCGCGGATGGAAATTGCTCGACACTTGTGCGTTTTAACCCCCGCGGACGACGCGCACGACGGGGGTTATTTTGCCCGTCGTGCACGCGGATGGAAATTGCTTCACACTTGTGTGTTTTAACCCCCGCGGACGACGGAGTTAATTTTTTCCGTCGTGCGCTCGGATATAAATTACTCCACACTAGGCGTTTTAACCCACGCGCACGACGGGGGTAAGTTTGCCCGTATGCGCGCGGATGGAAATTGCTTTACAGATTGCGTTTTCCCCCTCGCGCACGACGGGGGTAATTTGGCCCGTCGTGCGCACGGCTGTAAATTGCTCCACCCTTGTGCATTTGCCCGCACACGACGAGCACGACGGGGGTAATTTTGCCCGTCGTGCGCGCGGATAGAAATTGCTCGACACTTGTGCGTGTTAACCCCCGCGGATGACGCGCACGACGGGGGTTATTTTGCCCGTCGTGCGCGCGGATGGAAATGGCTTCAAACTTGTGCGTTTTAACCCCCGCGGACGACGGGGTTAATTTTGTCCGTCGTGCGCTCGGATGGAAATTGCTCCACACTAGGCGTTTTAACCCACGCCCATGACGGGGGTAAGTTTGCCCGTCGTGCGCACGGATGGAAATTGCTTTACAGTTTGCGTTTTCCCCCTCGCGCACGACGGGGGTAATTTGGCCCGTCGTGCGCACGGCTGCAAATTGCTCCACCCTTGTGCGTTTGCCCGCACACGACGCGCACGACGGGGGTAATTTTGCCCGTCGTGCGCGCGGATGGAAATTGTTCGACACTTGTGCGTTTTAACCCCCGCGGATGACGCGCACGACGGGGGTTATTTTGCCCGTCGTGCGCGCGGATGGAAATTGCTTCACACAGTAGGCGTTTTAACCCCCGCGGACGACGGGGTTAATTTTGCCCGTCGTGCGCTCGGATGGAAATTGCTCCACACTAGGCGTTTTAACCCACGCGCACGACGGGGGTAAGTTTGCCCGTCGTGCGCGCGGATGGAAATTGCTTTACAGATTGCGTTTTCCCCCTCGCGCACGACGGGGGTAATTTGGCCCGTCGTGCGCACGGCTGTAAATTGCTCCACCCTTGTGCGTTTGCCCGCACACGACGCGCACGACGGGGGTAATTTTGCCCGTCGTGCGCGCGGATGGAAATTGCTCGACACTTGTGCGTTTTAAGCCCCGTGGACGAAGCGCACGACGGGGGTTATTTTGCCCGTCGTGCACGCGGATGAAAATTGCTGCACACTTGTGCGTTTTAACCCCTGCGGACGACGGGGTTAATTTTTTCCGTCGTGCGCTCGGATGGAAATTGCTCCACACTAGGCGTTTTAAACCACGCGCACGACGGGGGTAAGTTTGCCCGTCATGCGCGCGGATGGAAATTGCTTTACAAATTGCGTTTTCCCCCTCGCGCACGACAGGGGTAATTTGGCCCGTCGTGCGCACGGCTGTAAATAGCTCCACCCTTGTGCGTTTGCCCGCACACGACGCGCACGACGGGGGTAATTTTGCCCGTCGTGCGCGCGGATGGAAATTGCTCGACACTTGTGCGTTTTAACCCCCGCGGACGACGCGCACGACGGGGGTTATTTTGCCCGTCGTGCACGCGGATGGAAATTGCTTCACACTTGTGTGTTTTAACCCCCGCGGACGACGGGGTTAATTTTTTCCGTCGTGCGCTCGGATATAAATTACTCCACACTAGGCGTTTTAACCCACGTGCACGACGGGGGTAAGTTTGCCCGTATGCGCGCGGATGGAAATTGCTTTACAGATTGCGTTTTCCCCCTCGCGCACGACGGGGGTAATTTGGCCCGTCGTGTGCACGGCTGTAAATTGCTCCACCTTTGTGCGTTTGCCCGCACACGACGAGCACGACGGGGGTAATTTTGCCCGTCGTGCGCGCGGATAGAAATTGCTCGACACTTGTGCGTGTTAACCCCCGCGGATGACGCGCACGACGGGGGTTATTTTGCCCGTCGTGCGCGCGGATGGAAATGGCTTCAAACTTGTGCGTTTTAACCCCCGCGGACGACGGGGTTAATTTTGTCCGTCGTGCGCTCGGATGGAAATTGCTCCACACTAGGCGTTTTAACCCACGCCCATGACGGGGGTAAGTTTGCCCGTCGTGCGCACGGATGGAAATTGCTTTACAGTTTGCGTTTTCCCCCTCGCGCACGACGGGGGTAATTTGGCCCGTCGTGCGTACGGCTGTAAATTGCTCCACCCTTGTGCGTTTGCCCGCACACGACGCGCACGACGGGGGTAATTTTGCCCGTCGTGCGCGCGGATGGAAATTGCTCGACACTTGTGCGTTTTAACCCCCGCGGACGACGCGCACGACGGGGGTTATTTTGCCCGTCGTGCGCGCGGATGGAAATTGCTTCACACAGTAGGCGTTTTAACCCCCGCGGACGACGGGGTTAATTTTGCCCGTCGTGCGCTCGGATGGAAATTGCTCCACACTAGGCGTTTTAACCCACGCGCACGACGGGGGTAAGTTTGCCCGTCGTGCGCGCGGATGGAAATTGCTTTACAGATTGCGTTTTCCCCCTCGCGCACGACGGGGGTAATTTGGCCCGTCGTGCGCACGGCTGTAAATTGCTCCACACTTATGCGTTTGCCCGCACACGACACGCACAACGGGGGTAATTTTGCCCATCGTGCGCGCGGATGGAAATTGCTCGACACTTGTGCGTTTTAACCCCCGCGGACGACGCGCACGACGGGGGTTATTTTGCCCGTCGTGCGCGTGGATGGAAATTGCTTCACACAGTAGGCGTTTTAACCCACGCGGACGACAGGGTTAATTTTGCCCGTCGTGCGCTCGGATGGAAATTGCTGCACACTTGGCGTTTTAACCCACGCGCACGACGGGGGTAAGTTTGCCCGTCGTGCGCGCGGATGGAAATTGCTTTACAAATTGCGTTTTCCCCCTCGCGCACGACGGGGGTAATTTGGCCCGTCGTGCGCACGGCTGTAAATTGCTCCACCCTTGTGCGTTTGCCCGCACACGACGCGCACGACGGGGGTAATTTTGCCCGTCGTGCACGCGGATGGAAATTGCTCGACACTTGTGCGTTTTAACCCCCGCGGACGACGCGCACGATGGAGGTTATTTTGCCCGTCGTGCGCGCGGATGGAAATTGCTTCACACAGTTGGCGTTTTAACCCTCGCGGACGACGGGGTTAATTTTGCCCGTCGTGCGCTCGGATGGAAATTGATGCACACTAGGCGTTTTAACCCACGCGAACGACAGGGGTAATTTTGCCCGTCGTGCGCGCGGATGGAAATTGCTTTACAGATTGTTTTTTCCCCCTCGCGCACGACGGGGGTAATTTGGCCCGTCGTGCGCACGGCTGTAAATTGCTCCACACTTATGCGTTTGCCCGCACACGATGCGCACGACGGGGGTAATTTTGCCCGTCGTGCGCGCGGATGGAAATTGCTCGACACTTGTGCGTTTTAACCCCCGCGGACGACGCGCACGACGTGGGTTATTTTGCCCGTCGTGCGCGCGGATGGAAATTTCTTCACACAGTAGGCGTTTTAACCCCCGCGGACGACGGGGTTAATTTTGCCCGTCGTGCGCTCGGATGGAAATTGCTGCACACTAGGCGTTTTAACCCATGCGCACGACGGGGGTAAGTTTGCCCGTCGTGCGTGCGGATGGAATTTGCTTTACAGATTGCGTTTTCCCCCTCGCGCACGACGGGGGTAATTTGGCCCGTCATGCGCACGACTGTAAATTGCTCCACCCTTGTGCGTTTGCCCGCACATGACGCGCACGACGGGGGTAATTTTGCCCGTCGTGCGCGCGGATGGAAATTGCTGCACACTTGTGCGTTTTAACCCCCGCGGACGACGGGGTTAATTATGTCCGTCGTGCGCTCGGATGGAAATTGCTCCACACTAGGCGTTTTAACCCACGCGCACGACGGGGTAAGTTTGCCCGTCGTGCACGCGGATGGAAATTGCTTTACAGATTTCGTTTTCCCCCTCGCGCACGACGGGGGTAATTTGGCCCGTCGTGCGCACATCTGTAAATTGCTCCACACTTGTGCGTTTGCCCGCACACGACGCGCACGACGGGGGTAATTTTGCCCGTCGTGCGCGCGGATGGAAATTGCTCGACACTTGTGCGTTTTAACCCCCGCGGACGACGCGCACGACGGGGGTTATTTTGCCCGTCGTGCGCGCGGATGGAAATTGCTTCACACAGTAGGCGTTTTAACCCCCGCGCACGACGGGGTTAATTTTTCCCGTCGTGCGCTCGGATGGAAATTGCTGCACACTAGGCGTTTTAACCCACGCGCATGACGGGGGTAATTTTGCCCGTCGTGCGCGCAGATGTGAATTTCTTCACACTAGGCGTTTTAACCCCCGCGGACGACGGGGTTAATTTTGCCCGTCGTGCGCTCGGATGGAAATTGCTGCACACTAGGCGTTTTAACCCACGCGCACGACGGGGGTAATGTTGCCCGTCGTGCGCGCGGATGTGAATTTCTTCACACTAGGCGTTTGAACCCCCGCGAACGACGGGGTTTATTTTGCACGTCGTGCGTACGGATGGAAATTTCTTTACACGTTGCGTTTTCCCCCTCGCACACGACGGGGGTAATTTTACCCGTCGTGCGCACGGTTGGTAACTTCTCAACACTTGTGCGTTTTAATCCCTCGCCGCGCACGACGCATAGGCTGTAGCGCGTTGTTCACGGGGAGTAATATACTCCGTTCTGGGTCGACGCGCACAACGGTGCCGTATAGTGTAAACTATTTCTTTGAAAAGGATATAAAGGGCGGGATGGTAATTGCACCAATAGTTCTAAAAAGTTGCTTTCATAGGGGCTATAAGGGCGGGATGGTAATTGCCCCAAAAGTTCCGGGCGCGTATGGGCCCGTTGGTAATTGCACCAAAAGTTCCTCATGTTCCGCTTTTAACAACAGCCGTGGGATCGGATCGGACGGTCAGGAGGGGTCGAGCGCAGGAATCCCATCTGAGCACGAGCTCAGGCGCAGTTTACCCTATATATATATATATATATATATATATATCTATCTATCTATCTATTCTATAAAACACAACCTTTTTTGAATTTTGTCCTACGTGGCAGGGGTTTGTCCTACGTGGACAAAGAAATGATGACTGGGACAACCAAAATTGATGACTAGGACAAGAGTATGTATTTTGGGGGGATATTTTTTGTTAAGAAAACTCAAAATTTGAAAAATCAAATGAAAACTCAAATTTGAGGGGGAAACAAAACGGGGGGGGAAACAAATTATTGAAACAAAGTCGTGTCCTCTCTTTCCCTCTCCCCTCTCCCCCTCCGCCAAAAACGCAGCACAACCTCGCATTCAAAAGGCTTGATTTCTCAATGTTTGGCTCATGGCTTGCTGTTGGCTTTGAGAAAAAAGAGGCGATGTTGGCTCCCCGATGCCATGCCGTCCTACTGATGTTGGCTCAATCTTGCTGGATGAATAAATCTCACCTGTTGCTGCTGCTCAATCAAGTGTAGCTTTGAAGCAGGGGAGTTGGTTGATGGGGAAGGCATTCACAAGTTGATGCTGCTGCTGTCGAAAGTGTTAGACTACTCCCTCTGCTGCCAGTGATTCTTGACTGCATGTTCTCCCTGGGAAAAGCCTGGCAATAAGTGTCCATTTGTTCCCGTAGGCCCTGTGAGAAACCAACAACCTCTCTTCTTCCTCCTCACTGAAGGCTTTCCTGTTGATCCTCGGGTCACTACTACATAATAGGGAGGGGGGGATACCATCTAGCTTAAGGGCCGGCGGTCTCCCCAAAATGTAGTTAGCACATAAAATTTAGTTCCCGCCATTGTTATTTAGTTCTCAAAAATTTTAGTTTCACCCAAAAATTTTCTTCCCCGAGAATTTTGTTTCCCCTAAAAATTGTAGTTTCCCCTAAAGTTATTTAGTTTTCAAAAATTTTAGTTTCCCCAAAAATAATTTCTTCCCATAGAATTTGATTCTCCAAAAAATTTTAGTTCTACCCATAAATCCATCAAGATTTAGTTCAACCCAAAAATATTGGGAGAGAAATGTACATCCAAATTTTTTTCTCACAAAATTTCAGTTCTCCAACATCTTTAGAGTGAGCTACACGACTCAGCAAGTAATATCACCTATATAAATAACATTAGTAATATGTTCAACACAAAAAGATGATGTGCAAAAAATATGGATGTGCCGAAGTAACAAAATGCATATCAAATATTCTCATAAAAGAATATTCAGTTAATCCTCTATGATTAATGTCTTGTTAATTAATCATTATCCATAGCATGTTCCAAAAATACCCTAAGATGCTAATATAACAAAATTCCAAAAAATGATTGCTTAAATGCCAAAATTGATGCATCATCTCACATATATGCTCGTTAAGTGACAATATTGTGTTATTAGGTATGCCAAAATTCAATTAGCAAAGGACCAAAATTTGCTAGTATGGTACCAAAAAAGTAAGATTCTTTCAACATCATTACATGCATAATCAAAAAGCCACAAAAGTGTCCACGGGAGTAATCTTTCCATGCATTGCAGGCAACATTAAAGAAGTCTTCACGAACAAAAAGTACAGTAATAAACGCAAATGGAAAAAAAAGTTTTTTCAACAGTCCCATACAAACATTTTTACTACCTGCAATTGCCTCAGTTTCTAAAAGTTCAATATTTTTACTACATTCTAATACATCAAAGTTCAAATAAAATTGAACTATAAGTCATGGATCAAGTTAACCTGCACAATTGTGCTAAAACAATAGTTTAAAAAAACTATGCAGGTCATGAAATGAAAAAAAAATTGAGAGTGAATGTCTTGCATAATTGTTTAGAAACTTTATTACAATGTTAAAAAAAATTTCACTTGGTTGCTAATTTGAGAACTTTCAAATGAGAACACCCATATCTAACATTTTTAGTTCTCATCATAATACATGTAAGGGGCCCTTGATGAGAGCACCATTATCTAACATTGCCTATTTAACATGAATTTGGGTGCTAATTTGAGAACTTACAGATGAGAATTTTTTTAGAAAGACACATAAACATTATCATTATCATTATCATTATCATCTTGTTAATAGACATGTATGTCAAAAAAATTTATATGCTATTTATATGTCAAAAAACATCCTGTATTAGAGAGTACATGTTAATGAGAAGTATCTTGTTAACAAATGAGAGCATCCTGTTTATCAAAAAAACATGCGAATGAAGCATTCTGTTAACATGGTAATGAGAAGTATCATGTTAACATGATGTTTTTTGCTAATGAGAAGTACATGCTAATGATAAATATGCACATAAAATTTTTTGGGAAGCATCTTGTTAACATTATGTATTTACATCTCATAACAACAACTGCAACACAACAAAAAGACGTACAAAAATTTGGTTCTGGATTAAAACAGGTTATGCACGAACTATGGGAGAAAATGTACCCAGTCAGCAGCGGAATCTGAGGCATTAGGGTCTCAAGGTCATTGCGACCAAAATAGCTGGGAGGTCTCCAGTTCAACCGTTGAGGGATGACATCCAATAGAACAACCGGAACGTATCTATATGTGTAACTCAACCATTCCAACAGGAAATGTCGTGTTGTCTCCACACCTGCGGACATCAGGAACCAATCTTGTAAAGAGATTGACAACCAATCTTGTTAAGTGTTGACCATATATGTTCGTTCAGGGCAACAAATCAAGTTTCACATTTCTGAAGCAAAAAAAAGAGCCCAGTCTTGAAATAATAGTCAAACTTTAGAAGAAGACAACATAAAAGTAGCAAGGTAACTTTTGTTTCACATGTCTATGTATGCACCATCAGAGAAGCAGGATAAGAATGCACACTTTGTGGTGATAAGAATGCACACATCGTGAACCTTCTCTTCCCAACCTGTTAAAACTGTGTGTCACCCCAATCTTGCATCAACATGAATATACTTCTTTTGTATTCCATTCGCAATCACTTCTTTTGCATATTTCTAATATATATTGAAAATTTGAAATCATCATGAATATACTTCAATAAATTTCATAATATATTCAAGATATGTTAGAAATCAGGATATCAAGATTTGAATTATCAGGATTTGAATTATACTTCAAATTAAAATAGTTAAAGTATATTAGAAATTTGAATTTTAGATAAAATCAACAGGAATATACTTCAAAGTTCAGGATTTCAAAGTTCAACTTGAATTAACAGGATATCTAAAATTAACTTTGAAAATTAATTTACTTCAAAAATCCTGTAAATCCTGTTAATCCTGGGATTTCAAAGATTTTCCTTCCAGAAGTATATTTACAGGATTTACAGAACTTTGAAGTATCATGTTAATCCTGTTAATCATTCACAGAACTTTGAACTTTGAACTCAGTGAATGATTAACATGATTTTTACATGATAAATCAGGATATCCTGAATTATCAGAACTTCTGTGAATTAAAAGGAATGATTCAAGATACTTCACAGGATGCTTGATACTTGATAATGTAAAGTTCACAGGATATCCTTTACATGATAATTCACAGGATAGCAACCTCAGGTGAATACTTCCCACATTCAAGTTGGTGTTATCTCTAATCATTCCCACTTGACTTGCTATCCTGTGAAGAATTATATGTTGGTGAATCAAGTTGGTGTTTTGGAATGACTAACACAGGATAGCAATTTCAGTTGGTGTTTTGGACTACTTGAATTCACTTGATCTGTTGGTAACTCACTTCAATTTGAGTCAAGTGGGAAGTATTCTTCACAGGATAGCAAGTGAATGACTAACACACCTGAGGTTGAATTATCTCTAATCATTCACAGGATATCATTCACAGGATAGCAAGTATCAAGTATCTTGAATTAACAGGATAACATGTAAAAATCATTCACAGAAATGTTGATATCCTGAATTATCAAGAATATAACAATGAGTTCAATTTTACATGATACTTGAAGTTCTAATTATATGTGAACTTTTTGATATCCTGTTAATTTCAAAAATTATATGTGAAATTATATGTGAAATTATAAATTTGAACTTATATGTGAAATTTAACATTCAAAAATGTTGATATCCTGTGAAAAGTAACATTAACATTCAAAAATGTTGATATCTTGTGAAAAGTTCACATATCTCTAATCATTCACAGGAATGTAAAGTTCAAAGGATATTGAAAATATTGAAAATAATGTAAAGTTCACATATACATTCAAAAAATAATGTATCATTCACTAATCATTCACATTAACTCACAAATATTGAAAATAATGTAAAGTTCACAGGATATCCTTTACTTGATACTTAACAGGAATTATCATGTAAAGTTCACATATAATTAGAGATAATTCAAGATACTTGATACTTGCTATCCTGTTAATCATTAACATGATTTTTACATGATAATTCACAGAACTTCAAGTTCACATGTTAATCATTCACAGAACTTTGAACTCATTTTATATCCTGATTTGAACTTTGAAATCCTGTTAAAATAATAACCTTCACAGAATTCTGATGCTCACATTCAATCATAATAATAATAACCTTCACAGAATTCAAAAATAAATTTGCTATTGCTCACATTCAATCATCATAATTATTCATGCTTACAATAATAACCTTCACAGAATTCTTCACATTCAAAAATAATATCTCTCACCTGATGTTCACATAGGATGAATTATGCAAGATTGAGTTCACATAGGATGTTCACATATAACACTGTTACACTCAAATTCAAAATAGGATGATTGATACTTCCCACATTCAAAAATAATAACCTTCACAGAATTCTGATGCTCACATTCAATCATCATAATAATAACCTTCAAAGAAGTCAAAAATAATATCAAATACATGAAGCACTGGACTCATCATCCCTAACACCATCAAAGAATAGATTTTATGATAAAGAACAGATTTTTATGAGAAAACAAAGGATTTGATTGATTGTTTTGCGGTACCTTGGTCTTCATCTTGTAGAATATGTGCATCGCGAGATTGATAGAGATTCAGGATTCTTGCTCCTTGAAACCTGAACTTCAAAACAAAACCATTGCTTGAAAATAGAACCCTGAAACCTGAACTTCAAAACAAAACCATTACTTGAAAATAGAAAACTCACCACCACACCATAATCAAGCCTTCTCTTCCTCCCATTGAGCAAAACATCCCAATTCAGGACCACATATGTAGCTAGTAAGTCATAATCAATTTGCATCATGTTCTGATGATTGCACATCATATGTATTTCATGGAATGGTGTATTCAGATCTTAATCAGGATCCTCGCATTGTTCCATGGTAAATTCTTCGTGGCCAAACACCCTTTGACGGTAGAGGCAACTCCATAGCAGTTATTATCCTTTAATTTTTAGATGTATTTTTGACTAACTTTTCGGCATAGTACTAAAATTTGGATGCATTATGTGATAGCATATTTTTCCTTAGAACCCATGTTCAAATTTCACATACCGATACACATACCTGGCATTATCATGGAAAATTGTATTTAAGTTCTTGTACTGATATGCCAAGCACAAAATTTCACTATGAATTAGTGGTTAGTATACTTTGCCAGCCTTCGTATCAAGAATGCTACATGCAAATCCAAAAACTGAAACAACATAAAATTCAAATCGAACTATTTTAGGCATTTCAGTCTACTTTGCCCGCCTTCGTATCAAGAATACTACTTGCAAATCCAAAACCTAAAACGTCATAAAATTGAAAGAGAACTATTTCAGGACTTAAGACAACATTTTTTTACATCGACTTATAATATCACACAACCTAAACTATATGCTAAAAGAAAAAACCCTTAACTATGAACAAATATACACAAAAATACAATCTGGATTGAACAACCATGCAGTCCAATTTCAAAAACACCATCTCTCACACCGGCATTTAAAACCAACAAAATTTACATATGACGCTCGGGCCGTGTGTCCTGAAAATTAAAAATAAAATCATAGATTAGAATAGGAAACTTAGAAACGAAGATATATCTAATTACTTTGTACAACTCACTTTTATTACCTTTATCATGTTTAAGCAGAAAACCTTTTACTCATCACATTATAAAAAGATGACGTGTCAAGCTCAATCCAAAGTGGAGAGTTAATAGGATGAGCAATAACCTAGATAAATTAAGAACATAAATTTCCTAGAAAAATTAATATATATTTGAAATTATGGAAAATTTTAAATTTATACATTTATTTACCTTTTTTCGTTGGAGTGGTGGATGTCGTGCTTTCTGGAACCAAGCAAGCTCGGCAAGAACCATCTTCCACTTCTACAACAAAAAAGGTATTTGGATGGTAAATGAAGAGGATATTTTGAAAAACAAAATCTAAGATTTTTATATTACCTCGGAAAAGAAGATTGCTTTGTCTTCAATGTGACTCGTCGTCGTTGCTTGTAAAGTTCTTTTAGCAATTTGCTGAAAATAATAATAATAATAATAAGCAGTCACTAATTTTTAATTTCAAAATGGGAATGTTTGTAACGGTATGCATACCTTATCAAAACAAAATCCGATATAACCCCGTAGCCTGCCATTTATGTGATTGTTTTGAAGTAACAGAACCTGTGAGAAGAAAAATGTTAATGCAAACATATTGTTTCAGAGTGTTTTCTCACTACAGAGCGTTGACCGTGGACTACCCGGTCAACGTGGTCAAGGGGCCCGCTTGGGTCCCTCGGGGGCTTCGAATCGGTGCGGATGGGGCGAGGGGAAGCCTCGTCCCAGGTTGAGACGCTCGGCCTCGGTCGGACGAGCAAGGCCTCGGAGGAAGGAAGACGAGGGGTAGCCTCGGTCGTCCTGCAGGATGCACGGTCGGCGAGGGGCGAGGGGAGGCCTCGGATCTAGTTGAGACGCTCGGCCTCGGTAGGATGTGCTCGGCCTCGGCGGGCGGACGGTGAGGGGAAGCCTCTCTCGTGCAGCTGATTGTGAGGTCGGAGAGGGGCGAGGGGAAGCCTCGACCCGTTGATCCGCTGTCCACCTGCGTAGACGAGAACGCTCATCAGGGGGCCGGACCTAGGTTCCGGCCAAATCCCCTCTGATGCCTAAGTCAGATAGAGATCTGAAAGAGGAGGCCCGGCGGAGACGGTTCGACTCGTGAGGAGATCGGAACGGCGTCTCACGGCGCGAGCGGGGGAGGAAGGAGATGAGATGGGAGAGCTAGGTCGTTGATGGAGTACCTTAGGTTTTGGATACCTGAGATGCGGTCCCTTTCCTTCGTTGTCTTCCTAGCCCTTTTGTAGAGCACCCAACGTGATTGCCTCTGGCCCACGTCCCACGCCCGCCCTCGATCGTGCCCCATCAATCCGTCCCCTCGCCGCCGCTCTCTTCGCCATGCCATCACCTCCCCATTACCGCCATTTAGTGGTCACGCGTCCGGGGGAGCAGTTTTAGCATGAGTGGGCGAGTGACCAGCGGGTTATCGGGGCCGGGTCGGATCGACATTCGAGAAGATCCCTTATAGGGCCTTTGTAAGATGGGCTTGAGGATGCAGATGGGCTCTCGACCAGTAGTCGGGCTCCTGGGCTCGTGTCTTTTGGGTCTCGGTCAAATAGGCGTAACAGTTGCCCCCATCGGTCGGGTTGATCGGCCTCGGCCGGTTCGGCTCGGCCGATGTGACTTCTGCCGATTTTGACAAGCTCGCCAGTCGATGCCGACTCATTTATTAGTCGTCATCATGAGTTGGCCCGCTCGATATTTTTAAAGCGCGGGCTCCGAAGCGCCGTCGTTCTTCTGATGCTGCCACGTGTGGCTGCAAGCCTATCCCCACCATTCGTGGGGTTGTCGTCAGTTGAGAAGCTGAGGGGTTCGTGAGCCGCCCTTGGTGGGGTCGATCAGCCTTGGCTTGCTCGGATCGACCGCTGTGCCTCCTGGGATTCCGAGTGGTGCTTCAATCGAGGCATGGTCATAAATGTAGGTCATGATGAGGCGGATCGATTGGACTTCCCCTGGCGCCAATTTCGGAACGCCGCCGGTTCTTCGAGCCTCGCCATGCGTTCTTATCAGGCGTTTCGAATTCGCCCCTGGTATATAAGATCCCCAGCTGTGTTGATCTCCACTTCTTTCTTGCTCTTCCCATTGTTCTAGGCTTTCCCCAACTCGGAGTTTCCCGTCGCCTTTGCTTCCTTGCCTCCTCCGAACTAGCTAAAAGGTAATTTCCTTTCTCGCTCCCGTATTATGGCTACTCTTAGGATAGGCGGTTCTGGCCGAGGGGCGAGGGATTCTCCAGAGTCCAGGTGGGGCAGGTCCCGGCTAGTGGGATCAGGTTCCTCTTCCGGGAGTCGTCCCTCCCAGGATAAGGGGAAGGGGAAGCTATTCCCAGACTTCGCCTGTGATGACGTGGCGTCGGCTGCAGTGCGTCTTAACGTGCCCCCGGCCATCCTTCGTACGCCGTCGAGGACCGTTCCTTCGGCGGTCACGGATATCCGGGAAAGGTATCTCTGCTTCCCGTACGATGTCCGAGTTCCATTCGTCGACGAGCGGATTTGCCTTCCGAGGAGCAATGAAGTCGGCGTCTACGTCGAAATGTTTCACCTGGGTCTTCGTTTCCCACTCAATCCCTTCCTTTTCCAGGTCATGGAGTATCTCATGGTGCCCCTTTGCCAGTTCACTCCTTGCTCGATCGCGGTACTGACGGGCTTCGTAACGCTTTGCTGCACCTGCGGTCTGGAGCCGTCTCTCCCCCTTCTCTTCCATTTTTACCAGGTCCAGATGGTCGGGCCAGGGTCATGGCTGCACCTCCGAGCCCGTTCGAGGAGGGAATGTCTGATCGGGCTACCCCGCTGGTCGGGGGATTGGAGCTCAGATTATGTTTTTGTGGTCTTTTTGGGTGATGCCCAGATTCTGACAAGCTGGGGCGCGTCCGTCCAGCCTCGCCTACCGTTAGCCCTTTCTGACGCCGATCAGGCAGCCGCCGCGCTGCTGTCGGCTCTTCCTTTGGAATCGAAATCCATCTGGTCTTTGTTGGACGACCTACTCCTGAAGACCGTCTTGTGGTCTCCAGGTAGGTCGCTTTTTCATCCTCGGATCCCTTCCTCAGCCGTGTCGTCCCTCCCAGGATAAGGGGAAGGGGAAGCTATTCCCAGACTTCGCCTGTGATGACGTGGCGTCAGCTGCAGTGCGTCTTAACGTGCCCCCAGCCATCCTCCGTACGCCGTCGAGGACCGTTCCTTCGGCGGTCACGGAGATCCGGGAAAGGTATCTCTGCTTCCCGTACGATGTCCGAGTTCCATTCGTCGACGAGCGGATTTGCCTTCCGAGGAGCAATGAAGTCGGCATCTACGTCGAAATGTTTCGCCTGGGTCTTCGTTTCCCGCTCAATCCCTTCCTTGTCCAGGTCATGGAGTATCTCATTGTGCCCCTTTGCCAGTTCACCCCTTGCTCGATCGCGGTACTGATGGGCTTCGTAACGCTTTGCTGCACCTGCGGTCTGGAGCCGTCTCTCCCCCTTCTCTTCCACTTTTACCAGGTCCAGACGGTCGGGCCGGGGTCATGGCTGCACCTCCGAGCCCGTTCGAGGAGGGAATGTCTGATCGGGCTACCCCGCTGGTCGGGGGATTGGAGCTCGGATTATGTTTTTGTGGTCTTTTTGGGTGATGCCCAGATTCTGACAAGCTGGGGCGCGTCCGTCCAGCCTCGCCTACCGTTAGCCCTTTCTGACGCCGATCAGGCAGCCGCCGCGCTGCTATCGGCTCTTCCTTTGGAATCGAAATCCATCTGGTCTTTGTTGGACGACCTACTCCTGAAGACCGTCTTGTGGTCTCCAGGTAGGTCGCTTTTTCATCCTCGGATCGCCCTATGACTCATCCTGATTTCGGTCTCCTTTGCAGGGATGGCCGGCCGCGAGTTCGTCCGTGACGTCGATGAGCTGATCCGCCGTGGAGCCGCTCGGAGCCGAGGGAGTACCTCTGGAAGGGCGCCTCGGCGGACCGTTGAGGAGGAAGTGCGCCGAGCCGAGCCTTCTGTGGGTAAGGTGGTGGCCGCGCCTCCCGCCTCTCCTTCTGGCGATCCCCTTCCCGGGGGGGGTCACAAGGGCCGGACCCGCCTCGTCAGCCCAAGAGGCAGGGGGTAATGGTGGGTCCGGTGCAGTTCCTCCTGCCCTTGGCGTGCCCCCTCAGGTTCCCGAGGGTGGGGATGGCGCGAGGCGGAAGCGCTCCCCTCCGGCGCCTTCGGAGCCCCACGGCGGGAAGAGGAGGAAGGAGGACGCGGATCCCTCCAGTCCGGCGGGTTCCGCGCTTCCTGCGGCGTCCACCGAGGACCCTTCGGTAGCCGTGTCGACCACCCCCCTTGCAGCGTCCTCGCCCATATCACCGGGGATCGGGGCCTTGTTGGCGAGCAACATGGCTTCCCTTGTCGTCCCTGGGAGTTCGATGTTTGTCGACCGAGCCTTGGCCTAGCAGGTTGCCGAGGTCTCCGTCCCTCCCCGGGACCGCAGCTTCCTCAAGAAGATCCCTACCGACAAGATGTCGGATTCTTTGGTCTGGATCCTTCAACAGGTTTGGTTATCTCGCTATCCTCTCTTTCTCTTTATCCTCTTCTTAGCCCATGTCTCGTCTTTTCAGGGTTCAGCGCTCGCTGTGGAGTTGCAGTGTCGAGCCGTCCGCTTGAGGGAGCTGGAGGAGTCCTCCATGAGGGCTCAGGAGCGGGCCGGGGCGGCTGAGGTGGCTATGACTGAGGCCCAGATGGAGTCTCAACGTCTCAACCTCCGTGTGGCCGAGTTAGAGGGACGAGTGGGTGACCTCCAGGGAAAGCTGGACGATGCTCATCAGTCGGCTGAGGAAGCGGCGGAGTCGTTCCGCCTGGAGAGGGAGGAGCTTCAGAGGGAACTGTCGGATCGGCGCCAGGTGATGCGGCTTGCGGAGGAGGTGGAGAAGGGCGTCGTCGAGACCCTGGGGAAGAGGATCTTCGAGGTCCTCAGGGGGGCCTTCGGTAAGTATGAAGACATCATCACCCCTCGGATCGTCGAAGTCGTCCAGTCTTCCTTCCGGGAATGTGCGGAGCGTGTCCGGCAAGCCCCTCCGCCGGTCGATCCCCCTCGCTCCGAGCAGGGCAAAGTGCCCGAGGATGTGTCCTCCCGAGCTCGGGCTCCCTAAGCAGTCCCTCCCGGCCTTATCCTCAAATTTTTAAGCATCCGCTTCACTTTGGGCCAGTCTACTTGAAATGGATCCCTGGCCCCCGCTATCTCCTTCGGCTTCGTCATCGGCTCCGTGGACAATAATTGCTGGTTGCATGGCTGTTAGCTTGGGCTAACTTCTTTGGGTCTTTTGTCAACCAATTTTGCTCTGTCGGTGTCGATCTAGCTTCTGTAGGTGAAGAACTCTGTCATTCGTCGTGAGTGGATTACTTGTAGAGTGTTTCCTTCGCCTTGATTCCCTGTAAATAAGACACATTTTTGTACTCTGGTTAACTATTATAAACGAAATTGACTTACTTGGACTTCTCGTGTATTTTGCGTTGCTGCCTCGTTCTTGGCCTAGGATTGGATGACGTTCGCCTCTGCTGGGGGAACTGCCCCAGACTTATGAGCGCAGGAGTCAGTCGGCGAGGGCAAAGCTCCTCGGCTTAGGACCGGTCGGCGTTCGCGCTGGCTGGGGGATTGCCCCAGACTTATGAGCGCAGGAGTCGGTCGGCGAGGGCAAAGCTCCTCGGCTTAGGACCGGTCGGCGTCCGTGCCTGCTGGGGGAACTGCCCCAGGCTTATGAGCGCGGGGGTCGGTCGGCGAGGGCAAAGCTCCTCGGCTTAGGACCGGTCGGCGTCGGTCTCCATCCTTTTGCGCTATTGGTGACATGTCAACTCCATCGGGGATTTAAGAAAAGACAAAAAAGGGAATGCATTTGTACTCTCAAGAGTCCTGTCGGACCGGTACATTTGGAGGAAAAGGAAAAAAGGAAATGAAGCTAGATAGAGGGATGTAAATCTAGATAACTCCCTCTTACTAGGCTGCAACCGGGGGGAGAGACATCACCCGCTCACTCTATGATGCGGAGGGGACCCTGGACGGTGTTGATCTTCTTCCCCTTGTCTGGCTGTGTGGAGGTCCCTTCTCCGTGGGCCGGCTCGTCGGCCTGTTTCCTGGCGTGCCCCCGGCTCATCAGCTTCTCAATGTCCTTCTTCAAATGCCAGCAGTCTTCCGTGTCATGGCCATCGTCCTTATGGTACTTGCAGTACTTCTCCCTGTTCTTCCCACCTCTTTTAGCCTTCGGTGGGGGGCGATCAGCTCGCTCTTCCCTCTGCACTTGGGCGAGGATGGCGTCTGGGGTGGTGTCCCTCGCGCTTTCTCCCCGCTGTCTGTTCCTCGGCCTCTTCTCGGTCCGATACCCTATGGGGATGCCTCGTCCGCCGTCGCCGCGCTTGGTCCCTCGAGTGGCTTTTCCTGCATCCTCGGCCAAGGCCTCCTCGGTCAGCATGAAGCGTTCGGCCCTCGCCATGATCCCGGGGAGGTCCTTCGGGGGATCGTTGTGCAGGGACTTCTTGAGGCCTCTGTGGCGAAGCCCTTTCTTAAGGGCCGTCTGGACCACCAGGTCAGGAGGGCTGTTCACGTTCAGCCTTTCCGCATTGAAGCGGCGCATGAACTGTCGGAGCGGCTCGGCCGGGCCTTGCACTATGTTGAACAGATGTTCAGCACCAGGCTTGATCTGCCTCCCCGCCATGATTTGCTTGCAGAACAACTGGGTGAGCTCCTCGAAGCTGTCGATGGAGCGGCCGGGTAGGCTGTGGTACCAGGTCCTCGCCGCTCCCCTGAGAGTAGAATAGAAGCCCCGGCAAAGTAAGTCATCGTCAGCTCCCTGGAAAGACATGTCCCCCTCGTAGTCCATCACGTGGTGTCCCGGGTCCCCTATCCCGTCGTACTTTCCCAGCACCGGGATCCTGAATCGAGAGGGGACCCGTGCGTCGGTTATTCTCCGTGATAAGGGGCACCGGTCTCCGTGGATGCCCCCAGGGATGCGGTAGTCGCCTGCCTCGGGCTCGTTCGGGGGTGGAGGAAGCACAGGCGCCAACGGGGCTGGCTCCACGGCCCTCGCCACGCTGGGGGTCGGGCTGACCTTGCGCTCCCGACTCCTCCTGCGGGAGCTCCTGCTCCGCCGTGATCGGTCTCTTGAGTGGTGTCGTTCGCTTCTCCTGCGGCGGGACGACCGTGACCGACGAGATGATGCCGTCCTCGATTCGCCCTCCGTCCCTTCGGTTTCTCTTCGGCCCCTTTCACGATAAGGGGAGGAGGCGCGTGACCTCGCCTGACGGGGGCCGGACAGCGTGAACCGACGCTCTGTGTTCGGTTTCTGGGTCCCGTGGTCGTCGACCACGGCGGACCGCAAGTGCGGGGGACCCCCCGCCCATCGATGGCTGTCATCCATCGTGCCTCCGTTGGATGGCGCAGGGCCGATGAGCTGCTGTACCGTCACGACCAACGTCTGGAGGCTTGCGTTGGTCTCCTGAGCCAGGGCACGGAGCTGTCCCTGCGTGGCCAGTTCTGAGCCGTCGGTCTCTTCGGTTGAGAGGTCGGGGTGGCCACTGACGGGCGTGTCCTCGGGGTTGCCGTTTGATGTGCCATTCCCCTCCTCCGGGATGGGGGGCATGCGCTTCCTTCCATTGCTGGCTCGTGCCATTGTTGGTGTGGTTTGCTTCTTCGTGGGACGTTTTTCGGTTCCCACAGACGGCGCCAGATGTTTCAGAGTGTTTTCTCACTACAGAGCGTTGACCGTGGACTACCCGGTCAACGTGGTCAAGGGGCCCGCTTGGGTCCCTCGGGGGCTTCGAATCGGTGCGGATGGGGCGAGGGGAAGCCTCGTCCCAGGTTGAGACGCTCGGCCTCGGTCGGACGAGCAAGGCCTCGGAGGAAGGAAGACGAGGGGCAGCCTTGGTCGTCCTGCAGGATGCACGGTCGGCGAGGGGCGAGGGGAGGCCTCGGATCTAGTTGAGACGCTCGGCCTCGGTAGGATGTGCTCGGCCTCGGCGGGCGGACGGTGAGGGGAAGCCTCACTCGTGCAGCTGATTGTGAGGTCGGAGAGGGGCGAGGGGAAGCCTCGGCCCGTTGATCCGCTGTCCACCTGCGTAGACGAGAACGCTCGTCAGGGGGCCGGACCTAGGTTCCGGCCAAATCCCCTCTGATGCCTAAGTCAGATAGAGATCTGAAAGAGGAGGCCCGGCGTAGACGGTTCGACTCGTGAGGAGATCGGAACGGCGTCTCACGGCGCGAGCGGGGGAGGAAGGAGATGAGATGGGGGAGCTAGGTCGTTGATGGAGTACCTTAGGTTTTGGATACCTGAGATGCGGTCCCTTTCCTTCGTTGTCTTCCTAGCCCTTTTGTAGAGCTCCCAGCATGATTGCCTCTGGCCCACGTCCCACGCCCGCCCTCGATCGTGCCCCATCAATCCGCCCCCTCGCCGCCGCTCTCTTCGCCATGCCATCACCTCCCCATTACCGCCATTTAGTGGTCGCGCGTCTGGGGGAGCAGTTTTAGCAGGAGTGGGCGAGTGACCAGCGGGTTATCGGGGCCGGGTCGGATCGACATTCAAGAAGATCCCTTATAGGGCCTTTGTAGGATGGGCTTGAGGATGCAGATGGTCTCTCGACCAGTAGTCGGGCTCCTGGGCTCGTGTCTTTTGGGTCTCGGTCAAATAGGCGTAACACATAGTATATTAAAAATATAATGTAGAATTATGATAAGAAACTTACAGTTTTTGCCAAATCTGCATCATCATCTATCTATATAAAAATACAAACCAATATTTTATCAAACAATGCATACCGAAAACAATTAAGTTATGCAATGAAATGTAGTAAAGGAAAAAATTTCTTACCCTGCCATATATGGTAATGTGGGTCCACATTTTAAAGCTTGGTAACGTATGATAATGCTATACCTGCATGTTAGACAACAATCGATAATAATTTTTTAAAACATCATTTAAACAAATAATATAAATAAAACAATGTAAAGAAAGAGAGTTAAAAAACTTACATACAATTTTTATCATACATTGGAAATCATAGCAGAACTTCTGGGTAAACGATGTTTACTGTGTTATTTATGTTGGGCTGAAGAAGGACACATACACGATCAAAAGATGTGCACCTTGAAAGTGCAACATAAAGATGTCCATGACTGAAAACTGGGGTCCGCAAATCAACTCCAACGAATTTTACAGATTGTCCTTGGGCTTTATTAATCGTCATAGCATATGTCACACGGACAGGAAACTGCCTTCTTGTCATACGAAAAGGTAATTCTGTAGCCGATGGTGACAAAGATATTCTTGGAATAAACACAAAACAACCGGCTTTATCCCCATTTAAAATTTGAGCTTCAATGACACGTGATGCACATCTGACAGCCATCAATCGAGTGCCATTGCAGAGCCCGTCTTTTGGTGCAATATTTCGTAATAAAATAATAGGACAACCAACCTTAAGCTCAAGTGTAAATTGTGGCAACCCAGGAGGATCCAAAGAGTTTATGTACTCAGTTGGATATCTATTCATAATGGTTGGATCGGTTTCATCATTTTCTGAAAAATTGTCTGCAGCTTGATACGTAATCTTCTGTCCCGGAAAAATGTTTAATGCAGCAGCATTTATAAAAGTAACATCATCATTCCATGCAGAAAGAATTATTCGTTCAGTAAGGTATGCCGAAGTCACGGCACCCTCAATATCAAGCTGCTGATAAATTCGAAGTATTAACTCGTTTAAATCCTTGCACCTGAATATGTTAGAAGGAAGTTCTACCACTTTTGTAGGATTTGTCCCAACCTAATACATATAGATATAATTTTAGTGAAGGAATGGCTAAGATAAAAATAGTAAGTAAAATTAAATTAGTCATGAAATAAAATACCTCCAAAATAAATTTTGCAAAATTTGCATTCTCAACCGATGAGTTATTTAACCGCATATTTTGATCCAAGATCAAAACTTGTACAGAGCACCATAATACAGATCGTCTCAATGAGGCACCAACAATTTCTTCTCGAACCCCCTTTGGTATGACGGGCAAGATTTGTCGGAAATCCCCACCAAGAACAACAGTAATACCACCAAATGCTCTGGGGTTATCACACATATCTTGTAACGATCGATCCACTGCCTCAACACAGTGCCAATGTTGCATAGGTACTTCATCCCATATTATAAGTTTTGCTTTTCTGAATAATTGAGCTTGCATGGATTGCTTGCTAAAATTACAAATTGAAGTATCATGCACATCTAACGGGATACGAAATGTGGAATGAGCAGTCCGACCTCCGCTAAGTAGCAATGATGCAATACCGGAAGACGCGACGGTGATAACTATATTTCCAAGACTACGCAACATTGTTGCTATTGCATTGTACAAAAAAGTCTTTCCAGTTCCAGCACCACCGCTCAAGAAGAATGTAGTACCTTTATTTTCAAATACTGATGAAGTAATTGCTGAATAAGAATTGCGTTGTGCATCATTGAGGCAATCAATGTCTTTTTGTGCATCCAATTGTTTCGCTTTATTTATAAGTTCCTGATGTTCATGCAACAATCTATTGCCAACAATTTCATTCCAATCTCCAACAGAAAGTGGCATTGGTGGAAAGTCGGATAGACACTTACCGTACTCCTCAAGCAATTCATTGATAAGGAATAATCCATAATCTTCAAGTTGGCCTTGAGTTGGGGTAGAAATTGCAAATAAAGTTTGCAATTTATGTGGAAGATCATCGCAAATGTGCATTGAAAATTCATTCCATAATGCAAGGGGGTCGATCGGCACACATTCGATAAGAATAATACAAAACAGTTGTTTCTGCTATTTTTCGCAGAACACATTAATAGTATGGAGGGTACGTGGTCAACGCGGTCAAAGAGGGGACACGCGGGACCCCCGAGTCGTCGTGGCTGTCGCTCGAGACGGAGATGACCGGTGGGGTCAACCGACGGCGCGTTCGCTCGAGCGGAAAGGCGCGGCTCCGTTCTTTGGCGGGCCGAGGGGTAGCCTCGGCGAGATGACAGCCTCCGGGATCGGTTGAATGCAGAGTCGCTCGTAGCGGGGCGCGCGGATCCTCGCGTCAGCTCGGCGAGGGGTAGCCTCGGCAGAGCGACGTCCTCGTGACGGAGGAGGTCGGGGACGAGGGCGCTCGGCTCGGGCTGGAAGGACGCCGAGGGGTAGCCTCGGCGTCGCTGGAACTCCTGGACCTGAATAGACGAGAGAGCTCGTCAGGGGGGTCGGACCTTGGTTCCGACCGAAGCCCCTCCGATGCCAAAGTCAGATCTGGCCTGATAAGTGCTCGGTGGGATCGAGTATGGCTCGCGGAGAGACCGATACTCAAGTCCTCGGGCCGAGCTTTGGAGGAGAAATATTCAAGGTGGAAGAAGGTCTAAGATGGGAGTATGAGGTACCTCCGTTGTAGGTGGTGAAGATCCGGCCCCCTTCCAATGACGCCCGCCCCCTCCTCATATAGACGAATCATGCTCATAATGTGCCATGACGTGACATCATGGCCGCCATTCATGGGGTCGTGCAAATGGGGAAGTGTTGACCCCCTCTAATTGCGCCCACTTGATGACGCCATGAAGGTGGAGTCATGGCCATGAGTGATTGCCATAATTGGCGGGCCATAATGGCGGGGGAGTGATGGCCATTAAGTCTGGCCATGAAGTCGAGCCTTGATGGCTAGATGGCCATTTAAGTCGGACCATCATTGGCAAGTTATGGCCATGAAGGTGGTTGCCATGTCTTACGAGCCATGATGGCTAAAATGATGGCCGTTAAGTTGGGCCATCATTTCATCCACTATGAAAGTGGGTAATCTTTTTGGGCCTTTGTATTGGGGGGAGAAGTGCGGCCCGCCCGTAGGATCCTTGGGCCGGGGCCCCAAGGCCGTAGTAGACTCGGCCCGTTCGGGCCCGGTCAAAATATCCCGATCAATTGCCCCCATCTTCTGAGCTCTACCATTGTTAAGGTGGAGGTCGGGAGATGTAGAAGATGCTCCATTTGTAAAATCGATCCGGCTTGCTGAGCCGACTAGTGACAGTAAGTTGTCGCGATTTGTTCGGCGGCGAGGTGAGTTGCCCCTCGGCTTACGGTCGACGAAGGAGATTCGCTCGGTGGCGAGGGGAGTTGCCCCTCGGCTTACGGCCGGCGAAGGAGATCCGCTCGGTGGGGAGGGGAGTTGCCCCTCGGCTTACGGCCGACGAAGGAGATCCGCTCGGTGGCGAGGGGAGTTGCCCCTCGGCTTACGGCCGGCGAAGGAGATCCGCTCGGTGGCGAGGGGAGTTGCCCCTCGGCTTACGGCCGGTGAAGGAGTGATCGGCCTGCTGGGGGGGTTGCCCCTCGGCTTACGGCCGATGAAGGAGATCCGCTCGGTGGCGAGGGGAGTTGCCCCTCGGCTTACGGCCGGTGAAGGAGATCCACTCGGTGGCGAGGGGAGTTGCCCCTCGGCTTACGGCCGGCGAAGGAGTGATCGGCCTGCTGGGGGGTTGCCCCAGCCCTTTGACCGATCTGTTCGTTCGGTTGTGAAGGGAGTTGCCCCTCGACTTATGGCCGACGTAGGAGTGATCGGCCTGCAGGGGGGTTGCCCCCAGCCCTTTGACCGATCTGTTCGTTCGGTTGCGAAGGGAGTTGCCCCTCGACTTATGGCCGACGAAAAGGGTGAAGACCTTGTGAAGCCTTTCGAAGATTCCAGGGTGGCGCTCTGCCATTGCTTCGTCCAGATCGGTGGATGCAGGAGTTGTTCGGCAAGGTGGTCAGACTCGTCTGGTCGGCCTCCTCCTGGGTTGTTTAAACTGGTGTGGTCGGCCTCCTCTTGGATGGGGCGGCCTCGTCTAGACACAGTTCCAGTTCCATTTCCAGCTTCTGTCTGGATCGTGTCTCCCACTCCAACTCCAGCTCCAGCTCCAGCTCCAGCTTTCGTCTGGATCCTAGCCCCGGCTTCAGCTTTTGTCTAGATCCTAGCTCCAACTTCAGCTTCAGCTCCACTTCCACTGTTGTTGGTGGCAGCGCGGCTTTGATTGTTAAGCTCTCCTTTGATGGGGCCAGGGTGTGCAGATTGGCCGTTGGCGAACGTCTGAGGAGTGCTCGGCCTGCTGGGGGGTTGCCCCCCAGCTCTTCAACCGATCCATTCGTTCGGGTGCGAGGGGAGTTGCCCCTCGACTTATGGCCGACAAAAGGGGTGAAGACCTTGTGAAGATTTTCGAAGATTCCATGGTGGCACTCTGCCACTACTTCGTCCAGCTTGGGTGGATGCAGGAGCACTTCACCAAGCGGGAACCCAGCAGCTCGGTTGGAGGAGCGCTCGAACTCGGACGGTGGTGCTTCGGCCAGATCGGCTCGACCACGGTCGGGGGAGCGGTCTGGAAGCTCGAACTCGGACGGTGGCGCTTTGGCCAGCTTGACTTGGCCACGGTCGGAGGAGCTGCTTGGTTGCGCGAACTCAGACGGTGGCGCTTCGGCCAGATCGGCTCGGCCATGGTCGGAGGAGTGGTTTGGATGCTCGACTGGTTCAACAGCTACGTCGCTGTGGGGATAACTTTGTAAGCTCAACAAGGTGGCTTGGCGTTGAGACTCCGATATTTGGCAAGGCGGTCAAACTCGTCTGGTCGGATTGGTCGGCCTCCTAGGGGGTCGACCTCAGCCTGAACTGGTCGGCCTCTTCTGGGGTCGGCCTCGGCCTAAACTGGTCGGCCTCGGCCTCGTTCAGATTATATTGGTTCGGTTGGCGGGAAGAAACTCAAGCTTTCCAAGGGGCAGAACACCACCAACTTTGCCGTTATGGCCAATTTGTGGATGATGAAAATGTTCGGAGTAGTGGCGTATCTCCAGCGCCGTTGATGTTGGGACTCCAAACTTGGCTCTAGGCAGAGGACCGTCTCGAACTTGCCCAGTCAGCTCGAGCCTGGACGAAGGTTCTAGGGAGGCTCGACTGTTCCGACGAAGCTTGATAGCCGAGGTCCACCTCAGGATGAAAGAGTGGGCCAGAGGCTTTAGGCCGAGCTTCGGCGAGGCTCAATTTTCTGGAGTTGAACCGGAGATGTCCTCCTCAAGATGACAGAGCATATCTCTGAATGGAGCCGAAATGCTGGGGTGCCTCGCATAGCTCAAAGATCAAATCCCAATGTTCGAGGAGGAGGCGTCAGCTCGACTGATGGAAGATCAGATCGGTGTTCGACTTGGGAAGCTCCGGCAGAGATTGATTTTAACTAGTGGAGCTCAGAACTCAAAAAATTTGGCAGTAGGCTCTTCCGTCGATTCGCCCATCGGAATGGCCAGTCTCCGACAGAGGGTAGGGTCAAAGTGCGTCGATCCCCCCGCATCTTCACCGGAAGTTCGGTAGAAGTTCGAACTTCTGTTGGCGACCTACACTGCAGTCTTGGGGCCAAGATCCGGTGGTCGCAGTTGGGGCCACAGCCGAGGTGCTCAGTTGTCGTTCCCGATGCTACGATGGTGATGGTCACCAGCAGATCCATCGGTATGCTATCCCCTCTCACCCTCCCGATGCCCATCATTGATCCTGGCAGGTCGGCAGCCAGATGCAGATGGGCGGTCGACATGGTTGGGAGCTCCGGGTGCTCAGCAATTAGGTAGGGGAAGCTACTCAGCACGGTGTGCTTTGCTCGGCATGGGAATCTCGGCGCAGCTCCGCTCCTGACCGATCCACGGCCGTATATCTCGAATTTGCAAGAAATCGGAGGAAGGGGGGTTGTTAGGAGAGCATCTGCGGTTAGTAGATAGAAATCGGTCAATTAGTAAGGATTCGGTAATGGATTGACCTTTTCGCTATGTTGACGTTTGCTCCTTGGTCTGCTTTTCGCACGCCGCAGGGGGCAAGAGGGCTGGGCCGGTTTGTACCTTCGGTGTGGTTGTGCTATCACCTGAAGCCACCGACCTTGAGGAGATATCCGAGCAGCCCTTTCACCTCGGAAGATGCTCAGACAGAGCCATCCAGTCATCGCCCAGTGTGGGGGGGGTGTGATTCTGACCGCCTCTTAGACATCGATGAAGCTGTCGTTTCAGGTGTTTGATTAGCGGGACGAATCATTGTCGATGTGGTTGAAGACGTGGATGTTGACTCGTTCCCACAGACGGCGCCAAATGTTTCTGCTATTATTCGCAGAACACATTAATAGTATGGAGGGTACGTGGTCAACGCGGTCAAATAGGGGACGCGCGGGACCCCCGAGTCGTCGTGGCTGTCGCTCGAGACGGAGATGACCGGTGGGGTCGACCGACGGCGCGTTCGCTCGAGCAGAAAGGCGCGGCTCCGTTCTTTGGCGGGCCGAGGGGTAGCCTCGGCGAGATGACAGCCTCTGGGATCGGTTGAAGGCAGAGTCGCTCGCAGCGGGGCGCGCGGATCCTCGCGTCGGCTCGGCGAGGGGTAGCCTCGGCAGAGCGACGTCCTCGTGACGGAGGAGACAAACGAGGTCGGGGACGAGGGTGCTCAGCTCCGGCTGGAAGGACGCCGAGGGGTAGCCTCGGCGTCGCTGGAACTCCTGGACCTGAATAGACGAGAGAGCTCGTCAGGGGGGTCAGACCTTGGTTCCGACCGAAGCCCCTCCGATGCCAAAGTCAGATCTGGCCTGATAAGTGCTCGGTGGGATCGAGTATGGCTCGCGGAGAGACCGATACTCAAGTCCTCGGGCCGAGCTTTGGAGGAGAAATATTCAAGGTGGAAGAAGGTGTAAGATGGGAGTATGAGGTACCTCCGTTGTAGGTGGTGAAGATCCGGCCCCCTTCCAATGACGCCCGCCCCCTCCTCATATAGACGAATCATGCTCATAATGTGCCATGACGTGACATCATGGCCGCCATTCATGGGGTCGTGCAAATGGGGAAGTGTTGACCCCCTCTAATTGCGCCCACTTGATGACGCCATGAAGGTGGAGTCATGGCCATGAGTGATTACCATAATTGGCGGGCCATAATGGCGGGGGAGTGATGGCCATTAAGTCTGGCCATGAAGTCGAGCCTTGATGGCTAGATGGCCATTTAAGTCGGACCATCATTGGCAAGTTATGGCCATGAAGGTGGTTGCCATGTCTTACGAGCCATGATGGCTAAAATGATGGCCGTTAAGTTGGGCCATCATTTCATCCACTATGAAAGTGGGTAATCTTTTTGGGCCTTCGTATTGGGGGGAGAAGTGCGGCCCGCCCGTAGGATCCTTGGGCCGGGGCCCCAAGGCCGTAGTAGACTCGGCCCGTTCGGGCCCAGTCAAAATATCCCGATCAACAGTCTTCGTAATTGATATCCTGTTTTCATAATTGAAGCCTCGGCAAGACATTGTCTCCACTCGGAATCATCTTCAAGAAGACCTCTTGCAATACATGTTGCTTTGAATGTAGGGTACTCGATCGAATTGAATGTGCGTAAATTTTCCCACGATGTTGGCCCTTTAACAACTGTTAGTAGCAACCGTAGATAAAATCTCTCACCAGAATTAGGGGAGGCAAAATACATTCTGCCAATGGCATATCCAGATTGTCTTGGAGTCCAGACCTTTGTTGACGAATGCCACACAAACTTTTGGGGAAATTCTTGATATGTGAGATCATGCGCAGACTCATGTAAAGCGCAACATGTAAAAAATTCAGTCAAAGTTGTCTTATCATTTTCAGCCCTAGACCTTATTGCATCTACATCTTCATCTGGATCAAAAATAACACGGTGTTGCCCTGGTAAATGAAGTATCAATCTTTGAACTGACAGAATCTCTTGATGCAAAGGATGCTCGAATATTCGCCAGGCAGCCTCAGGTGGTCCAATATATCTTGCATCAAGGTATTGTTGGATCTCATTTACTGCGCCCAATACCATTGTGGTCCGATCATGACCTTTATAAATATACTTATGAATGTACTTCACACATCTTACCCCGGCACAAACTTCGACATTAATGTCGCAGTTAAAGCGCCTTGAGAGATACCTGTTGTGCGGCACAACATCTCGGTTATCAACCTGATGCCCCCTTACAGTATATAGATGCTCATTACTACAACGACGGTAAATAGGATATCCATCACGATCCAAGGTTGTTGCTTCTGCATAATTTCGAGGGTATTTCTTAGTACACTTACCATTTTCCATGCATGAGGCATTTGGATTCCGAGCACCACATGGTCCATGTACCATACATTTTGACACAGTATCGAATAATGCAGGATCTTGAGCAGGATCAGGAAATTCAGCACATACAATTCTATCCACTTGATCACATGTATGAATCTTATCGGGTCCACGAAGAAAGAAAAGAGCATGCATATGTGGAAGACACCGTTTCTGAAATTCAATTGTAAATACATGTGCTACTTTCTTTCCAAATACATTATTGCCATCAATCTCCTTCATCAAAGCCTTTCTTTTTAACTCAAATACACGTGCGACTAAATCTGGACGGTCGGTAGCCTTTTGATTGGGCAGTAGAGCCGAAGTAATTTCTGGCCACTTTGGATTTGCGGTCATGGTAAGAAAAATATCCGGGTGCTGGTTATAACGTGTGATAGCCATCGAGTCTTGAAATATTTCAAACATGTGACGTGCACTGCCAGTGAAAGATGAAGGAAGTATCATGCGCTGTCCAATTTGGTCGCATCTGGCATATGCATCGATGTCTGCAAGACCCTGATAGAGCTCTGAGCGGAGTTTTCGTTGATTAAGTTTGATGAATGTCAAACGATGTTGCTCAATTGCTGCCCAAGCATCAACTATGAACTCCTGGAATAACTTTCCCGCTCTCAAAATTGAAGAATACTCGTTCTGTCTTTCAAACAGACGGTAGCTATAAAACTCACACATGGTCAGGCGTCTACTTGATGCTATGTTTTGAACTGGATCCCACTGCTTCAACTCAGGTTCCCATCCAAGCTGACCATCAGGAAATAATAAGACGTAGTGTAATGGTAAGTATGCAGGATGAGTCTCATTGATTTGCATTAATTGATGATTTCCTCGAAGATGTAAAACTATATCTCGCATCCCGGAAGGTCGATAGCCATCGCCAGGTAAAATAACCGCAATCTCATCTACGGTTGGGAGGTTATAACGGCGACGATCTTTGTTTGAATTGTAATGCAGATATACAGGAAGATCATGACCACATGAATCTGCTTGAGATAAAACAGAATACGCCTGACAATATAGTTTGATGAATGGATTTATGCCCGATAAACAATTTTGAATAATTTGTAAGACATCCTTGCTCAAATGTGGATTTCTATTACTTCGGAACTCCATAGCAGAATCCGGATCATATATGTAAAGTTGACAATAACTTTCTGTTTGATCCGGTTGGGGCAGAAGTGATCCTGTTCGATGGCGTAATTCCCCATGAATAGTAAATATGTTCGGGCCTCTGCCAGCAATCAATCTTTGATCCATTGTCACACCAAGGCTGGTAAATGCATTAGCTGCATTATACTCCCGAGTATACATTCGAAATGATTTTGATGCCTCACTGTCACCATCATATAATTCTCTAAGTGCTGGAGGGGGTTCATTAAGTTTCGGCAATTTTACTTTTCCTTGCAAACAACATGTTCCAAAAAGATGTGTTCTCAAAGTTGACTTCGACAACTGTTCATCCAACCAGTGTAAGGCTGAACAATGAGGGCATGGAATGTTCATTAATCCAAGATGGTGCCGACCAAAATCAACCTGAGTTGGTGGACCAGAGCCATGCTGAGTTGACCGACATCGGAAGATCGAGGATGAGCCAGCGTCTTCTTGTTCAACTGGAGAAGTTGTTAATCCAAGTGTTATTTGATGTATACACATAGGAGTCATATATCGAGATATGTTTCGTTGAGCTTTTTCTCGTTCTCTCCTGTGACATTGAGCTAAACACCTAGCCAAAATAAAACCATAATAATTAAATAAAATTAATTTACATTAAAGAAGAGGAGCTCTTATGAATAATAACCTGGCAGATGGTTCATCATCTTCAACACATATCGTAGCGTTGTGCGAGGCTGAGACCTCATCTACATGTTCAACGGGAGAAGTTGGTACTGCATATGTGCTTTGAGGCATGTCGATTACACTGGTAGGAGTCATATATCGAGATGTGTTTGCTTGTATTTGTTCTCGTTCTCTCCTTTTGTGTTGAGCTAAAGCCCTATACAAATTTAAATAGAAAAATAAACACAACTAAAATACATGGCATGGTGAAAAGGTTTTATGTACAGTCGGGTTAATAATGACCTGACAGATGGTCCAGGAACTTGCCCGGAGATCAGAGCGTTACGCGAGGCCGAGACAGCATCTTCTTGTTCAACCGGAGAAGTTGTCACGGCTGGTGTTATGTGAGGTATATCAAGGACACCGTCAGAAGGCAGAGCATGAGATATGTTTCGTTGTTCATGTTCTCGTTCTCTCCTTTTGCGTTGAGCTAAAGCCCTATACAAATTTAAACAGAAAAATAAACACTACTAAAATACATGGCTTGGTGAAAAGGTTTTATGTACAGTCGGGTTGATAATGACCTGACAGATGGTCCAGGAACTTGCCCGGAAATCATATCGTTACGCGAGGCCGAGACAGCATCTTCTTGTTCAACCGGAGAAGTTGTCACGGCTGGTGTTATGTGAGGTATATCAAGGACACCGTCAGAAGGCAGAGCATGAGATATGTTTCGTTGTTCCTGTTCTCGTTCTCTCCTTTTGCGTTGAGCTAAAGCCCTATACAAATTTAAACAGAAAAATATACACAACTAAAATACATGGCTTGGTGAAAAGGTTTTTTGTACAGTCGGGTTGATAATGACCTGACAGATGGTCCAAGAACTTCCCCAGAAATCATATCGTTACGCGAGGCCGAGACAGCATGTTCTTGTTCAACCGGAGAAGTTGTCACGGCTGGTATTATGTGAGGTATATCAAGGACACCGTCAGAAGGCAGAGCGTGAGATATGTTTCGTTCTTCCTGTTCTCGTTCTCTCCTTTTGCGTTGAGCTAAAGCCCTATACAAATTTAAACACAAAAATAAACACTACTAAAATACATGGCTTGGTAAAAAGGTTTTATGTACAGTCAGGTTGATAATTACCTGACAGATGGTCCAGGAACTTGCCCGGAAATCATAGCATTACGCGAGGCCGAGACAGCATCTTCTTGTTCAACCGGAGAAGTTGTCACGGCTGGTGTTATGTGAGGTATATCAAGGACACCGTCAGAAGGTAGAGCGTGAGATATGTTTCGTTGTTCATGTTCTCGTTCTCTCCTTTTGCGTTGAGCTAAAGCCCTATCCAAATTTAAACACAAAAATAAACACTACTAAAATACATGGCTTGGTGAAAAGGTTTTATGTACAGTCGGGTTGATAATGACCTGACAGATGGTCCAGGAACTTGTCCGGAAATCATATCGTTACGCGAGGCCGAGACATCATCTTCTTGTTCAACCGGAGAAGTTGTCATGGCTGGTGTTATGTGAGGTATATCAAGTACACCGTCAGAAGGCAGAGCGTGAGATATGTTACGTTGTTCTTGTTCACGTTCTCGTTCTATCCTACTGCGTTGAGCTAAAGCCCTATCCAAATTAAGCCCAAACTAATTACAATTAAAATACATTATTAGCGTATATTATATGTTCATTTTGAGAATATGGTATATGTTCAATTAAAATACTCCCATTTACATAATCAAGCTCTTCATTTTTGAAATTAACATTTTGAAATTCAATTGGGTACATGATAATACAAAATTAACATGATATCAAGTTTAGCATTAAAAAATTACACATTCATTAGAATCTTTGAATTTTTTCTACTTCTATGTGTCCTGAGAATTTTTGAATATATCTGAATTTTCTCAATCCTCAGGACACATATATCTGAATATTTGATTAGGATCACTTGAGAATTTTTGCATTCTAGAATTGCTTCTATGATCCTCAGGACACTTTGAATGGTATCAAAATATCAAACTCACAACATAATTAACAGGATATCAAGTTTAGCATTGCATATATATGAGATTTGTGTATAATGCCAATACCCACAACATAAATCTGATTTGTGCATGAGATTTGTGTATATTGGCATTATACACAACATAAATCTGCCAATATTCATCAAAATCATTTTTGAATCCTGGACTATGCCAATATTTATGTGATATAGCTAACTTAAGAAAAATCACAAAAATCTAGAATATGCCAATATTAATCCTAGACTATGCCAATATAAATCACAGAAATCTCATACACAATCTGAGAATATAAACTGGACTAACCCCAAATAATGCCAATATTCATTAACTGAGAATAATGAATAAACTGATATTAATGCCAATATCCATTTTTGAATCCTGGACAATGCCAATATAAACTGAGAAAAACAATGCCAATTGTCAAGTTTTTGATTTGGTTTATAGCAGTTGCACTTTCAGTCAAGTTTCATTCTAATGCAACTGCCATGAATTGGTTTATCTTAAAACTTTCAGTGTATTTTTTTATTGACATATCAAATACATATCCTGATGTATTTTGATATTTTGATACATCATGACTTCAATTCCTATATAATGTAAATAGAAAACAGAATATTCACTTGGTAATGTGAACAACTCACTTGGTGAACATACTTGATTCCTATTTACATGATATTCCTATATAATATGAACATACTCAATTCCTATTTACAGGATATTCCTATTTACTTCACCAATTTTCAATCTTCACCAAATGAACATACTCAATTCCTATTTACAGGATATTCCTATATAATGTGAAATGTTCCTGTATAATGTGAACATACTCAAGCTTCACCAAGTATAAAAACAATTTTCAATCTTCATACATCATAAAAAACAATTTTCAATCTTCAATCTTCAATCACTCAGTTATCACATATGCTACTGATAATAAAAAATATCAGTAATTATCAAGATTCAATCTTCATACATCATAAAAAATATCTCCAAAAAAATTGAGTATTGTCCTGCAAAAATGAAATTGAGTATGTTTGAGAATTAACTCATAGGAATTGAATGACTAAGGATAATATCTCAAAAATGTGATAAATTTTTGAATATGAAAAACACAATACTCAAGCTTTCATTTGCAAACTCATTTCTTAAAATATTCTTTCAATTGCAGTTGCAAACTTATTTTGAATATAAAATTCATTTTATATTGGGTGTATTGACTGAAATATTCTGTCAATTGCAAAATTAATTTCAAACTCAAATTCAAACTCAAGCTTTCCTAAATTTCAAACTCAAGCTTTGTCCTGTCACTCAAACCCAACATTCAAAATTTAATATATGTCCTGTCTTTCAAATTGGATAGAGCTTCATCACCATAGCAAAAATTTGTTTATAGCAATGAAAAAAGGCAAAGTTCACAAAGCTCACCAATTCACAAAGGATGTGATGAAGCCCTCAAACCCACAAAGCTCACCAAGAGCTTATCAAAATGAAAAATCTTATCAGCTAGCTCCCATCTAATTTCATTTCAAGTATAATCAACAGAATACATAATGCTGGAATTTGAAATCTGCACAGGACAAAATTCAATAAGCTTATGAAATCAAGTATGTCAAGCATACAATTCATAATTCACATGACACTTGCTCATTTGAATATTAACATGACAAAATTCACAGGACAAAATTCAAAATCCACAATTCAATAAGCATACAAATCATAATCTTCTGTCACGCCCCGCTTCCCAAAAACGTGGAGGCGAAGCGTGAGAAGGTCCGCTCAGACTTGAAGCTACAAAGCCGCAAGTCCGATAAGCGTCAATCACTTTAAACTGCAGGTCCTTGCAACACGAAACGAAACAAAGATAATAGTAATGAAAGAGACAAAAGAACATCTCAGAATATCCGTAATAATAAACCTCAACATCGCAGAAAAGCCACCAGGCTAAAAGAAAAGAGTCTAAAAGAGGCCGAGCATGGCCAACAAAAGTACAAAGTACAACAACAAGTAATGGTGCAAGCACCGACATCTAACAGCAACCTAAAGCAAAAGCAACGCCAACAGTCTCTAAAACAGTCTCCGGTGTCCACGTACTCCTCGACGAACGTAGGCTCAGTGTCAGCAACTACCTCGTCCGCTACAACTATCTCTGGCTCAGGGTCTAACATGTGACACCCAAAGAGAAAGGGGCACATGTCAGCAAGTCTGGAAGACTTGTGCAAGTGAAACTGAAAGTACAAGTAAGAGCAACCTAAAAGTCCTAGCATGATGCAATGACATGGCAGTTAAAGTAATGAGTGCAACAGGTAAGGTAAAGCGAAGTAAAGTACGAGCATGGCATGACATTCACAAGACAAGTACAAGACAAGAAAAGTAAGCACCTCGTGCACAGAGATTCCGTCTTTTGGCTAGAGGGCTGATCAGGCCACTCCTAAGCTCAAGTGAACGTTTATCCCTACCCCTCCACGTGTGTCGAGCCAGGGCCTTACCCCTGAACTTGGAATGCTCGCTTCTGGACCACGAGCCAGGAAGTGTGTAAACAAGTATGGCGTAGGGGTGCACCTAGCCGGACAAGTAGTACGAGGACAAGTATTGTAGCGTGTGCTACGATGCAACAATCAATGCATGGATGACATGGCATGACAAGTAGTAAAGCGTACAAGTAAGAAAAGTAAACGTGACAGTTTAGCATGCAAGAATGACAAGTTTAAGGGTTGGATCTAGCTTCGTTGTCAAGCTAGATCATTTAGGTGACGGATCTAGTTTCGTTGTCAAACTAGATCAAGTAGGCGTCTAGCCAGCTATCATTTCACTGACTAGTCTCTTTTACGCTAAAAGCAAGGAAGTGGCCTAAAAACATGGCCCTACACAAGAGTTGGCAAGTTTCACTTGCCTGCAACTATCACGTCAAGAAAACACCGTCCAACGAGTCCAAAGTAACGATTCCTACGTGCACAAGTCCACCGGCCTACATCCGTTTTATTAATCTTGATTAGTGATTTCTAAAACATTTAAAATACTTTAAAATACTGATTTTTAGTCTTGATTAGCATGCAATTGGGTTGGGGGTCCTAGGGGTGCAAAACGTTACCTCAACACGACGCGAAAGCTACACCGGCGTCGGGTAGAGACGCCGGGGGTTGGAATAAGAGAACGCGCTCCAAGTCCTGATTCCAATATAGTTTCCTTGCTGAAAAGTTCAGAGCGTCTACCGGAGCAACGGTTCCAGATTCCAAAGCTAGCACGTGCGACGACGGGCTACGACGTGCGACGACGTCGTACGCGACGAATCCTCGAAGAGCAAGCACCAAGGTGGGGCCCACAGTAGTCCTAGGGACCTTTGGGGGACCAACAATAACTCTGGAGAACTTGGGGGGCCCACGGAGGCAAATAGTGCGACGGATGCGGGGTTGCGACGATTGGCCATCGGTCGTACAGCCTCGGTGCGGGGAGCTCCATCGGTCGCTGCGGGGGGGAACGGCTTGGTGCAGCGCAGCGGGTCGGTGCGGGCCTTGGTGCGGAGGGGTTTGTCGGTCGGGCGCTTGGGTCGGCTCGGTCACAGCGCTTGGATGCGGGGAGCGCAGCGCTGCAACGTTGCAACGGTTGCAACGTTGCGGAGATGCAGCGATGCGGGCGAGAGCATCGGTCGGGCACGGTGAGATGCGGGGTGCGGAGCGGGCTTTGGTGCGGGGCTTGTAGCGATGCGGGGAGCGGCGATAGCGGAGCGGACGACCGGTCTGACCGAGAGTTTCTCTCGGTCGGGCACGGGGCAAAGCGGAGCGGCGGCTGTGCAAGTGGGCGAAGCGAATGAGCGGGGGGGCTCTCGGTCTGAGCGGGGAAAACGGCCTCGTTTCTTCGGTCGTGCGGCAGCAGCTTGCCGCAACGTTGCGACGAATCGTCGCAACGTCCAATTTCAAGTTTGGAAGAGGCTAGGGCTAATTTCTTGCGAAAATAGGTCTTCCTAGGGGTTGCTTATATAGTATAGATGGGTTGACTTGGTCTAGGGCTAAATCTAATAGGATTAGAAGTTTAAAAAGATTTAAAATTCAAATCTAACCAACTCCATCTCACCCAAGGCTTTGACCTGGTCCAAATGAGCTGGAAATTGGCTCAAAAATTCTTTAAAACGTTTAAAACTCAAATAAATTTTATTTGGCCGAAATTAATTTAAAAATAAATTATTAAAAATATTATAAACCTTGTTAAAAATCTAAAAGTGGTCAAATAACCTCCAAAAATTATAAAATAAATATCGTGGTGTTCGTGGCGACGAATGTGAGCTAACTAAGAAGACGGATCTCAAATTCGACGTTGGACGACGAAACTAAAAATAGAAACGTCTCCCGTCAAGAGTGAGAATCGTCACGTCTCATCGAGTAAGTTTAAATTGTGGGAAAACGACTCGAGAAACGTCGTTCCAAATTAGTGCCACCATTTAATACCCTCAGAGACGTTCACAACGACATATCACACTAAAGTGTTCACAGACGAACAATGTCTAAAACAAACACGTGCACGGCCAAAGCACGTGCACGAACAACGTACGACGAAAAGTGGTCGTTACATCCTCCCCACCTTAGAATAAAGTCCGTCCTCGGACTTTCTAATATAGCTAGTCGCTCTAGTAACTACCCCAATCAAGTCATATAATAATTCAACCAGGTATAGTCATTACAAGTGCTTATATATGCACTAGGTAGTCAAACATTAACACTCCTAACACGTATATATATACATTCACGTATGTATACACTTATATCTATTATAGTCAGTCAACTTATACACGTATTTCAATCATATATATAAGCATGCATCCCTTATATAACTACTACCTACCTAATCACAAAACAATATTTCAGACACTTATATAAAGATAGTTTCACGCTTAGCCAATACAATCATCGCTCTACCTATATGTAGCTACTTATGCACAAACATCAAAGGTATACTACCCTCTAATATTCATCCAATACCAAACATCTTAACACATATAATCACACCATACCATTTATAAGTCAACATTTACTATACCTAATATATATATTCACTACTACCATATTTCACTCATTATATAGTCATACAAATGCAAGCAATAATTTCACCGTATTGTCACATCACATTCGGTCCTATAACTATATTTACGACATGCCACATATACCATAGTCATCCATACCTATAACTAAGCACATATTTACACGTGCATGGTACACACCCATACACGTTAACATTTCATTTTCATACGCCAATCATACCATTATATAACTAGCACACCCACGCACCTAGTTTTAGCTAGTACACATGCGTTCACACAACAAGTCCTTAGTAAATAACTATACCACAAGACCGGCACCTATAACTATATACTGGCGTAGCGACCCACAATCATGTGCGTAGCACAGCCAGGCACAAACACTCCTATCACTATACATTCATCAAACATTGCTATATTCAAACTACAAACATACATTCAATATACTTAGAGTATACCCACTCAAGCTTGAGCGAGACTCAATACACTCATCAGGATATTCTATATACGTAACACGACATTCATTCATATACCAATATCACTCCAATATTTATACGTCTATCAATACAACCATATGCATACCATAAGCCAATCATACTTAATATTTAGTCAGATAATACTCACATAGTTAAGTCAATTTATATACCATAATAATAATACAGACATCAGCACACGTATAACTATAATACACTCCCTAATACATGCATACGTATTCATCGTATAGTCACACACATGTAACACATATATTCATATCATAGCCTACTACCTATAATTAGTATACTAGCACATCCACACGTACATAATTAAGATGTGCAATAGTCGTGTATACCTCACGGTATGCACGCATGCACCATCCCGAAAAGTAAGCAATACCAATCAAAATTACACTCCTACTACCATATGTATATCACCTATATACTCAGGCAACAAAACATAACTACTTACGTCTAAACACAATACATACCCACGTATGAGCACACACTCATACGTGCTAACATATAGATCACATAATAGGCCTACCCTCTTAACCATACGTACTCTTATTATTATCACTACTATCATACACATAGCTTTACCAATCACTTTATTTCAACCATTATAAGTATCACCAACTACATACACTCCATTAGATATTCCAACGCTAATTCAAATATACACAAGCATCCCTAATATGGTATAGCTAACCACATACAAATCTATAAATAATAACACACAAATAACTTATAATGTCACGAATAACTCCAAGTACGTACATATCACACAATAAGCAAACATTAATATACTATGGGGTATACTCATTCAAGCTCACGTACACAAGTTAGGTACGTGCACAACGACACCTCACAAGGGTCCAATGGTCTACTAACGACTAGGGGTTGACACAGACATTGACGGACCCCAAGGCCTAAGCAATAAAGGGAGATCGAGGGCGAGACGAGGGAAGGATCGATAAGCACGAGTTCAGATAGGACGAATACAAGGAGACAGTTTGGTTAGGGAAAACATTGGCTCAATGGTGATGTTTAGGTTGAAGGAAAGGAGAGTGGTGATGCTTACAAAGGATGGAGAAAAGAAAATAGGGTAAAAGCACAAGCTGAAATACGTGGATTTTGAAAACCGTCATTCTTCAAAAGTTAAAATCCCAGTCTGAAAAGAATTATTTGGAGATTGATAAAACGAGTTGTTCAAAATAAATTTGAGTCGAATATTCATAATAAGAGAAAATGGTCTATTGGTTTTAAAAATCATTTTAAAAGGAAGTAGAATCATTTACACGAATATTATGGACATGGTTTAGAAAATTTATACGTCAATAATTTAATATAATGTTGCCAAAAGTTTTTGAAAGTCAAAGAATGGAATCAAGCAACGGAAGAGTTTAAAATCAGGTTAAATGCTTTCAAAACTTTAGGCTATGGAAAATTGAAAATAATCAATTTGTAACTACTTTTAGGGAACCAAGGTTTGCCAAAAAAATGAGGAACAGATTTGCACAAGGTTCTTAATATATGAGCACAACAAGTCTGGCACGGTTATAAAAATAGTTGAAATTCAATTTGGTTTAGAAATTTTTCTAAAAGCGTGTATGGTGAGCGGAAAGAAAATAGTAGTAACTTAGCATAAGAATTATCAGGGTCGAATAGAAAATCTTTAAAATCAAATCAGGGAGGGTCTAAAGCAGGAGGAGGTTATGAAGATAGTAATTTTGCAAAAATCTGAAGTGGCGAAAACGACGAGCAAAAACCAACTTCCTGAAAGCTGAAATTCCATGTGTCTTGAAAGTATATTAAAGCAAACACGACGTATCATTCGTATCACACAAATAAGGAGGAAAATTATAAATCGAATTGGGCAAAGCAAAAGTACGGTTCAAAATAAAGTTAATATATGAAGGGGCAACGCATTTACATAAGTACGAAAAATATAAGCTGGAAAAATATTATAAGCTAGAGTTCAAAAATTCCGACAAACGTGTAAAAAAATTAAATCAATGAAGGAGTATGAAGTATAAGTATTTTAAAATTTTGAACAGGATTAAACTTAGTGGAAGGGAAGTTTGAAAAGTACTTTCAGAAGGTTCAGGTTTTGCAATGGAGATGTTTGAAAATTGACGACGATCGTCATGAGGCGATCTCGTGAATCGAGGCAAGGAAATTAGTCGGATGATCAGAACATACATATGCCTAGGATATGAATCAGGAAAGTCTACGGAAACCCCTACGGTCGATCAACTAAAGATTAAAAACTAAGCGTTAAGACTTCTAAAGGTTAGACGGTAAAGAAATGCGTTCAGCTTGGTCCGAAATCGATGAACCCAAGCCAACGACAAAAGGGAATTCTAGAAGTCTAATATGGTCAGAGTTAGGCAATGACCACTAAGGTAACTCCTACGACGATTAAATAAATTGCTGGCAGGGAGTCTAACTAACAAACAGAGGCCTCTATCTAACAAGCACAGGCGTCTAACTAAGTCTTCTTATCACCTAGTGTCATAAGAAAACGACTAAACTCAGGGCTTATTACTCGGATGTTGCAATTTATTTAATGGACATTCCGTTATTATCGTTGTTTCGTTAATTCGCAATTGCAAGACCGGACCTGCATGGGCCACCAACAAAACCTGTCACGCCCCGCTTCCCAAAAACGTGGAGGCGAAGCGTGAGAAGGTCCGCTCAGACTTGAAGCTACAAAGCCGCAAGTCCGATAAGCGTCAATCACTTTAAACTGCAGGTCCTTGCAACGCGAAACGAAACAAAGATAATAGTAATGAAAGAGACAAAAGAACATCTCAGAATATCCGTAATAATAAACCTCAACATCGCAGAAAAGCCACCAGGCTAAAAGAAAAGAGTCTAAAAGAGGCCGAGCATGGCCAACAAAAGTACAAAGTACAACAACAAGTAATGGTGCAAGCACCGACATCTAACAGCAACCTAAAGCAAAAGCAACGCCAACAGTCTCTAAAACTGGTCTCTGGTGTCCACGTACTCCTCGACGAACGTAGGCTCAGTGTCAGCAACTACCTCGTCCGCTACAACTATCTCTGGCTCAGGGTCTAACATGTGACACCCAAAGAGAAAGGGGCACATGTCAGCAAGTCTGGAAGACTTGTGCAAGTGAAACTGAAAGTACAAGTAAGAGCAACCTAAAAGTCCTAGCATGATGCAATGACATGGCAGTTAAAGTAACGAGTGCAACAGGTAAGGTAAAGCGAAGTAAAGTACGAGCATGGCATGACATTCACAAGACAAGTACAAGACAAGAAAAGTAAGCACCTCGTGCACAGAGATTCCGTCTTTTGGCTAGAGGGATGATCAGGCCACTCCTAAGCTCAAGTGAACGTTTATCCCTACCCCTCCACGTGTGTCGAGCCAGGGCCTTACCCCCGAACTTGGAATGCTCGCTTCTGGACCACGAGCCAGGAAGTGTGTAAACAAGTATGGCGTAGGGGTGCACCTAGCTGGACAAGTAGTACGAGGACAAGTATTGTAGCGTGTGCTACGATGCAACAATCAATGCATGGATGACATGGCATGACAAATAGTAAAGCGTACAAGTAAGAAAAGTAAACGTGACAGTTTAGCATGCAAGAATGACAAGTTTAAGGGTTGGATCTAGCTTCGTTGTCAAGCTAGATCATTTAGGTGACGGATCTAGTTTCGTTGTCAAACTAGATCAAGTAGGCGTCTAGCCAGCTATCATTTCACTGACTAGTCTCTTTTACGCTAAAAGCAAGGAAGTGGCCTAAAAACATGGCCCTACACAAGAGTTGGCAAGTTTCACTTGCCTGCAACTATCACGTCAAGAAAACACCGTCCAACGAGTCCAAAGTAACGATTCCTACGTGCACAAGTCCACCGGCCTACATCCGTTTTATTAATCTTGATTAGTGATTTCTAAAACATTTAAAATACTTTAAAATACTGATTTTTAGTCTTGATTAGCATGCAATTGGGTTGGGGGTCCTAGGGGTGCAAAACGCTACCTCAACACGACGCGAAAGCTACACCGGCGTCGGGTAGCGACGCCGGGGGTTGGAATAAGAGAACGCGCTCCAAGTCCTGATTCCAATATAGTTTCCTTGCTGGAAAGTTCAGAGCGTCTACCGGAGCAACGGTTCCAGATTCCAAAGCTAGCATGTGCGACGACGGGCTACGACGTGCGACGACGTCGTACGCGACGAATCCTCGAAGAGCAAGCACCAAGGTGGGGCCCACAGTAGTCCTAGGGACCTTTGGGGGACCCACAATAACTCTGGAGAACTTGGGGGGCCCACGGAGGCAAGTGGTGCGACGGATGCGGGGTTGCGACGATTGGCCATCGGTCGTACAGCCTTGGTGCGGGGAGCTCCATCGGTCGCTGCGGGGGGGAACGGCTTGGTGCAGCGCAGCGGGTCGGTGCGGGCCTTGGTGCGGAGGGGTTTGTCGGTCGGGCGCTTGGGGCGGCTCGGTCACAGCGCTTGGATGCGGGGAGCGCAGCACTGCAACGTTGCAACGGTTGCAACGTTGCGGAGATGCAGCGATGCGGGTGAGAGCATCGGTCGGGCACAGTGAGATGCGGGGTGCGGAGCGGGCTTTGGTGCGGGGCTTGCAGCGATGCGGGGAGCGGCGATAGCGGAGCGGACGACCGGTCTGACCGAGAGTTTCTCTCGGTCGGGCACGCGGCAAAGCGGAGCGGCGGCTGTGCAAGCGGGCGAAGCGGATGAGCGGGGGGGGGCTCTCGGTCTGAGCGGGGAAAACAGCCTCGTTTCTTCGGTCGTGCGGCAGCAGCTTGCCGCAACGTTGCGACGAATCGTCGCAACGTCCAATTTCAAGTTTGGAAGAGGCTAAGGCTAATTTCTTGCGAAAATAGGTCTTCCTAGGGGTTGCTTATATAGTATAGATGGGTTGACTTGGTCTAGGGCTAAATCTAATAGGATTAGAAGTTTAAAAAGATTTAAAATTCAAATCTAACCAACTCCATCTCACCCAAGGCTTTGACCTGGTCCAAATGAGCTGGAAATTGGCTCAAAAATTCTTTAAAACGTTTAAAACTCAAATAAATTTTATTTGGCCGAAATTAATTTAAAAATAAATTATTAAAGATATTATAAACCTTGTTAAAAATCTAAAAGTGGTCAAATAACCTCCAAAAATTATAAAATAAATATCGTGGTGTTCGTGGCGACGAATGTGAGCTAACTAAGAAGACGGATCTCAAATTCGACGTCGGACGACGAAACTAAAAATAGAAACGTCTCCCGTCAAGAGTGAGAATCGTCACGTCTCATCGAGTAAGTTTAAATTGTGGGAAAACGACTCGAGAAACGTCGTTCCAAATTAGTGCCACCATTTAATACCCTCAGAGACGTTCACAACGACATATCACACTAAAGTGTTCACAGACGAACAACGTCTAAAACAAACACGTGCACGGCCAAAGCACGTGCACGAACAACGTACGACGAAAAGTGGTCGTTACATCTTCACAGGACACTTGCTCATTTGAAATCTTCATGTATAAGCTTATGAAATCAAGTATGTCAAGCATATTGAAAATTTGACCTTGCTCATTTGAAATCAAGTATATATTCAAAATTAAATATATTCAATAAGCAAGTATTCAAAATTTCAGTATATGCAATATTTATATGGTTTATGGCACAGTTAATGAGCAAGTAGTCAAAACTGAAATGATTTAATAAGCAAGTATGTAAAATGAGCAAGTATTCAAAATTTTCTCATGGATAACATGACTATCTCTCAACTCATGTTCAATGAGAATGAACAGGTTGTAGCATTTTCAAACTGGAATATATTTTCAATTTCAGTATCTTCAATTTATTCACCCAGTATATTCAATTTCAGTATATGAAAAAAACATAGAGAATTGGTAATATTGAGAAAGTATGGAATTTTGCATATGAAAAAAACAATTTTTTCAAACTCATTTCTTAAAATATTCTTTCAATTGCAATTGCACACTCATTTTGAATATAAAATTCAGTTTATAATCTTCCCACACAAATTTCCCACACAAAGTTCATATAACTCATTCTTGATTGTGTCTTGGTTGAGTCTGAGTAACCAAGACTTGATTGAGTCTGAGTAACCAAGTCTTGGTTACACAATCTTCATATAACACAATCATGACTTGATATGGAAAACATATTATGAAGATTATTTCAACAATCAAGTCCAGGTTATATGAAAATTATGGGTCTTTGGTTACTCAATCAAGTCCAGGTTATATGAGGATTGAGGTTATATATGAAGATTGAAAACATATCCTGAGTTATATGATTATGTCAACACTCCAAGACTTGGTTACTCAGAATATTGGTTACTCAAAAATTTATGAAGAGTAAAAAAATTTTGGTTACTCAATCAAGTCCAGGTTATATGAAGATCACATCATCAAGATGTTTCACCTATATCCTCTCACAAAACAAAACAGCATCCTCTCCCATATCCTGTTTCACCAACAAACATTTCTATGATATGTGAAATTGAACTCATATCATGGAATTGAACTCATATACAGGATCAATTCATGTGAACTCATATGAATTCACCCATAATTTACAGGATCAAAATTATACAATATCAAAATTCATAAGGATAGCACAACTCATGAATTCATAAGGATATCACAACTCTATTATCATGAATCCTGTTAATTTTGTTATTTTGATTATAGAGGATATCCTTATGAACTGAATTTTGTTATTTTGAGTTGAACTGAATTTTGTTATTTTGTCATAGAGGATATCCTTATGAATACTGTGCATAAGGATATCACAACTCAAAATTATAAAGGATCAAAAATTTGAGATAGAATATCAAAATTCAGTTCATCATTCAAAATTTAACATTCATGATTTATGTGATATCCTGTATAATTTGATAAAACAAAATTGAACTCATATCATGTGATATCATGGATATACAAAATTGATAAAACAAATTTGATAAAACCTGTGATATCCTTAGTTAAAGTGTATATCAAAATGAGAGGATCCTGTTTACAAAATGAGTTCACCCATATCTCTTTGATACATGATTCTCTATTGAATAAGAAAAAAGTATATCACTGTTGAATATCCAAGTATATCTCATTTTGAATGAAATTTGTAAACATCTTGATAAATTTCATTGAATAACAAAATTATCATCTTGAATGAAATTTCAATGGAATTTTGTTAACATATCTCAATGAGAATTTCAATTCAAAATATTGTAAAACTCAATTTTGTTCACACATCAAAATGATATATTCTCAATGAAATTCTGTAAAACTCAATTTCATTCAAATATCTCAATGAAATTTTGTAAACATCAAGATGATATATTCTCATTGAGTAGATAAAACAAATTTCATTCAAGATAAAACAATTTTGTTCACACATCTTGAATGAAATTTCAATTCAAAATACTGTGATATCCTTATGAACAGGATGGAATAACAAAATTTTTGAACAAAGGAAACTTAACATGATAAAACTATACAGTATTCTCTATTGTATATCCTGTCCCAAAATTCTGTGAAATTTTGTTCACAATGAAATTTTGTAAAACATCACTGTTGAAATTTTGTAAAACATCACAATGAAATCCTGTCCCAAACTTAATTTCATTCAAACATCTCAATGAAATTTTGTAAACATCAAGATGATATATTCTCATTGAGTAGATAAATAATAAATTCAATGTAAGAGGATATGCTACTATTATAGGATATGCTAATATTAGTCCTATACTTTGTGGGTTTCTCAGCATATCCTTTGTGGGTTTCTCAGTATATATGATGTTCAAAAATAGATCCTGTCCCAAACTCAGCTCATCATTCAAAAATTTGTTCACTCAATGGAATAACAAAATTCAGGATAAACTGTTTACAAATACAGGATTCTCTATTGTGATAATCTATCTACTCAAAATGATAAAAAAGTTTAGCATGGAAAAAAAACATTTCATTCATGCTCATTGCTCAAGCTCAGTTCCCAGTTCATGAAACCTCAATATTCATATCCCAGTTTCTCATTTCATAGGTTGGTTTAAGTATCAAATAAAATTGCAATTCATCAAGCTCATTTTTCAACAAGCATTTCAGCAATATCTGGGATTGCCCATGCCTGAAAGACTGAAAGCCTATCCATTTTGAAACTATAGGACTAATATTAGCATTTCAGCTTGATGGGTTTAAAACTTTAAGGTAAATCAAAAGAGCTTGATCAATTCATGACTGAAAGCATATCCATTTTGAAACTATAGGACTAATATTAGCATGGAGCTATTTTCAAAATGGGTTTAAAACTGTAAGAATCAATGTATACCAACTCTTGACTGAAAGATAAAGTTTTAAACCCAACTCTTGACTGAAAGATAAAAATTGACTTAAAGTGCAACTGCCATAACTATAAAGAGAAGAGGAAGTAACTCTCACAAATCAGGTTATTCAACAGGTTATTCATCAAATCACCCTCCCTCAACGAAGAGCATTCATTCTCAACATTTTCTGAGAATGCATATCCGAATTCATTATCTAATAAACCAATTCATTAGTTTATGCATGAATGGATAAATTGGTTTATCCAATTCATGTTGAGAATGTAAATTGGTTTATGAATAAACCAACTCAAATTTTCAGTATTTTGCAAGTTACGAATGTTGACAATGTTGGTTTATCTTTATCCCATTCATGTTGAGAATGTTGACAATGGAGAATGAATGCATATTGCAAGTTTACAGTATTTTGATATTTTGATTCTGTAATATTTTGATGCAAGTTAACTCCATTCAAGTAAATTAAAATACTATAAACTTGAATCAAAATACTGTAATATTATTCAATGGAGTCAACTTGAATCAAAATACTGTAATATTATCCTCCATTGAATAATATGGATTCAAGTTAACTCCGTTGAATCAAAATACTGTAAATTGCCCAAATTTTATCACAGTTAAATTTTGAATATCACAATTATTCAAGTTTGAAGGTTCCTTGAATATCCCAGTTAAATTTGGAGTTAACTTGAAACTTGAAATGAATTTGATGACTTGGCTCATCAATTTGGAGCCCACAAATATTCCATCTGTTATAGGCTCACCAAATTTGGGTATTCCTATAACAAAGTTAACTTGAAATGAATATCCTGTCAATTTTGAATGCATATCCTATCAATTTTGAAGGACATGGAGTATCCCAAAATGGAGTATTGAGCTCCCAAAATGGAGTATTTGGAGCTCAATATTCCAAATACTCCAAATAAATTTTAAACTACAATTTTAAAATACTCCATGTCCTCCCAAAATGGAGTATTTGGAGTATCCAAGCCTATCCAAGCCTTTAATTCAAATGAATTGAAGCATATCCATTCATTTGACAGGATAATATTAATGTAAGTCTACGTCCTCCCAGTTAAATGAATAATGTAAGTTTTAATTGACAGGATATCCAAGCCTATCCAAGCCTATCCATTGACAGGATATGCATTCATTGACAGGATATGCTTGACAGGGTATGCATTCAAATGAATGGATATGCATTCTCAACAATATTTGAGAAAATTTGGTTTATGCTTTATACATTATTACAGTTTTCTAATGAATAAACCAAATGTAAGTTCAAAAAAATGAATGAATGCATAAACCAATGAATGGACTTACATTCTCAACATGAATAAACCAATTTAAAGCATTATCTAATGGATATGTATTCATCCAGTTGGTTTATGCATGAATGGATAAATTGATATGCATTCATTCTCAACATTTTCTGAGAATGCATATCCTAATTCATTATCTAATAAACCAATTCATTAGTTTATGCATGAATGGATAAATTGGTTTATCCAATTCATGTTGAGAATGTAAATTGGTTTATGAATAAACCAAATTTTCTCAAATTTTCAGTATTTTGCAAGTTGAGAATGTTGACATGGATATATTTAATTTGTCATATTTAATTATATTTAATTTGGCATATTATAGTGGTTATGGCATATTCAGTTTTAATTAGCAAAATTCATAGTTTATGAGGTGAGCTAAAGACATTTGAATACCCAAATTTAATTAGCAAGTATTCAAAATTTTGAAAATGGACTGAAAATTATATGAGGTGAGCTTGTCATGGTATGCATATCAATTCAAATTCAAATGCATGGTTTAAGTTCAAACTGAAAATTTGAATACTTCAGTTCTGAAATATGCAAGTATTCAAAATTTGAGAATGAATGCATATCAATTCAACTATATGAGGTGAGCTTATCATGGTTTAGTTAAATGAATAATGTAAGTCTTTAATTGACAGGATATCCAAGCCTATCCAAGCCTATCCATTGACAGGATATGCATTCATTGACAGTTAGATTTACAAATGAGATTTACATCAAAGTTTCCCTCTAATGTGATATCCAACATATGTAAATTTATAAATGAGATCCAACATGTTGTGATGTAAATGATCAAAGTTGAAATATCTCCTTCTATGTGAGAGATTTGTGAGTTCAAGTAAATTTATAAATGATCAACATCACTTCTATGGTTCAAGTAAATTTATAAATGATCAACATCACTTCTATGGAAATGATCTGAGTTGGGATGTTGGATAAATTTTGAACATCCTTCAAAAAATTTATACCAAAAATTTCAAAATTGATCCTGTTGCAATTCACAGGACATTTTCAAAATTTTCTAAATTTATACCAAAAAGTTCAAAATTTGAATGAGTTGAAATTAACAGGATATCAACATTTTTGAAGGAAATCTGAGCTGTGATGTTGATCTAACTCTGAGTTGATCATTTATAAATTTATCCAACATCTAACTCTATGTAAATCACAACATCCTTCAACATCACAACTCACATGACAATCTAAATTAACAGGATATCAACATCACTTCTATGTAAATGATCTGAGTTGTGATGTAAATTAATAAATCACATCCAACATCACAAATCTCTTATATGAATTTTGAATATGGTATAAATTTAGCAATTCACAGGATACATCACAATTCACAGGATATATGAATTGCATATGTGAAGTAAATCTGTGATGTAAATTGTGATGTAAATCCTGTTATAAATTTTGAATTTACTTGCAATTTACTTGCAATTACAGTATAAATTTGGTGTAAATTACAAGTAAATCCTGTTGCAATTGTGATGTAAATCTGAAGTTGCTAAATTTTCAAAAATCTCAAGTAGCAATTCACAGGATATATGAATTTATATGTAAATCTGAGTTATCACATATGCTAATTGAGATAAAATAAAAAATCAAGACAATTATTACAAATCTCATATGCTACTTGAGATCAAATATGCTACTTGAGATCAATAAAAAATCACATATGCTACTTGAGATCAATAAAAAATCAGGACAATAAAAAATCTATATGCTACTTGAGATAAAAAATCAGGACAATAAAAAATCTCTTAATAAAAAATCAGGACAATAAAAAATCAGGACATGCTACTTGAGATGAATATGAATCAGTTACCTGTAAATAGAATTGAAATAAATACCCTCCACCTTGCAAAAGAAAATGGCTTACGTGAGATAAATTCCAAAATAAAATGTTTTTAAAAAACATGAAAAATCCTAAACGAACTCACCTCCTGCAATGAGGGAGATGATGGCTGCAACGTGAGCTTGAAGCTGAATACATTAGTAACATTATTAACATTACTCAGGACAATTATTAAAATTATGAAGATTACTTGAAGAAACATACGTTGAGCAACTTGATCTACTTGATCTTGGCGTGTGCTCTTCTTGATGTGCTGGTGTGAAGCAGGGGAAATTTCAGGTAGAAGAAGATGGCGAGGAGCTTGTAGGGGCTTAGTTGTGATGTGAGCAATTGCGGGCTAATTTCTCTAATGTGAGCAACATTTCCCGCCCATTGAAATGTGTTTCCCTCCGATTTTGTGATGTGATCAAAATTTCCCTCTATGATGCAAACGAAAACGTTCATTTGAAATTTTTTAAAGAAAATTATGGCTGATGTGAGTTCTTTGATAGGCTGATATGATTTCTTATTTCCATTATCTTATTTCCATTATCTCATACTCAATTTCTCATACCCTATATACAAACTTTATAAATTATAAACATCACACCCAATTACACATAACCAAAACCAAATTCTCCTATCCAATATCTCTTATCCAATATCTCTTATCCATTATCTCTTATACAATACACATATCCACATACAACAATACACATAACCAATATCTCTTATCCAATTTCTCTTATCCAAAAACCCATGATAACATCCTTGTTTTATAATATAGATATAGATATAGATATAGATATAGATATAGATATAGATATATATATATATATATATATATATATATATATATATATATATACACACACTATAAAACACAACCTTTTTTGAATTTTGTCCCAGTCATAAGTCCAGTCATATCTTTGTTTGTCCCAGTCATCAAGAACGGCCTGGATTTACTTGGGGAAGGGCTAGGATTTAGCCACGTAAGCAAGTCGGTCCCGCAGTCACGCGCATGTAGTGCACAAGTGGGTCCCGCAGTCACGCGCATGAGAGAAAATGAGGGGGAAGCTCGCAATTTTGGGGGGGGGGAAAGCTCAGCCCTCAAAAAAATGAGGGGGAAGCTCAAAATTGGTGGGGAGCTTGGACCTCATAGATCTGTAAAATGAGGGGGAAGCTCGAAATCATCGGGGGAAAAGCTCTGACCTCTTCACCTCTCCAAATGCCAAATACGCTTCTCATCTTCACCCACTCCGTTCTCTCTCTCTCCCCCTCTCTTCTCTCTCTCTAGACCCTCTCACATCAGAAATCTGATCTGTCAGCAGGACTCAGCTGCTCAGTGACGATGAAATCAACAGATCGGAGACGACCGTGATATGGGCTGGATGACGATGTCCGATGGATCTGAGGAAGAAGGACTCAGATCTGAGGAAGACGATGGTGATCGAAGAGGGAGACGACGGAGATCGAAGAGGGAGACGACGTAGATCGAAGACCACACCAAGCCGCCGACTCCAGTGCTTCACAGCTCTAATACAAATAAGGTTATCTGTTGTGGACTTTAGGCCTGTGTTATTCTTATGCTTCACAGCTCTAATTATCTGCTTTAACTGCCAAATTTCATTGTGCCCAGTGTCTCTACTTTAACTGCCAAATTGAATGGTGATCATTGGTGAAGTATAAAGAAGTTTTTGTCAACTTTTCATTTTATCTTCATGCGTCTTTATCAATGTGGGAAAGTTGTGGATTCAGATCCTTAAGTTATTTACATATGGTCATGAATTCTTATTTATAATTATACATGACATACAGTACAATAGCATTAAGCACAGATACAAAGCATGCTAAACCCATGCGTTTCAAAATTTTTAAAGATGCGCAGAGATATAGAAGACAATTGCAATGTAATGAAAGGAATGTTGAACAGAGGGAGTTTCCTGAGGGTGGGTTCTTCTTATAGTTCCATAGGATATGATATTGAGCAATGGGGCCATGCATTTGCCAATGAATCCTGAAAATTTTGAATGTACCACTTTTTGTACTGAAGCATGTGACTAAATTTGAAGCTAAAATGTATCAATTAACACTTGAGTTTATTAGTACAAAACCGATATGTTCATTCTATTGCTCCAATTGTTGTACTAATTTTCCTTTCTTGCAGGAACCTGTACGAATGAGTTTGCCAATGTGATTGGAGTGAACACTGTCGATGGCTTCGTTATGATGTTATTAATGAATTGAACTTCTTCGTGTTCTTGGATCATTCAAAAGCATCTGCAGTGAAAATGCAAATGAAAGGAGAAAATTGATGTGAAAGTGGATTATAAGTGCTATGGCATCATAATGGTAAATCCTTATTCCTTAAAATATAGCATCTGGTGGTTGTAATACACTCATTACTGTGTATTTATGGACCAACATGTATATTCTCTTCCAATCTAAATGAAATATGAACAAAGTGTTTCTCCATTTGATTGCTTTATAATCACACACTAAAACGTAATCTTTGATTGAGATGTTTCTTTACAACTTTTTTAATTTTTTGGGATTTTTTAGCTATTTTTGGTGCTTACTGATACGTTTAGAGATTGAACGTGAAATTGGTCACTTACTAATACTTATTTTAACTGATCCTGTATTATTATAATTTTACTTATCACTTGATGCTCTTACAGTTTCAAAATTCCTATTTCTTCTGATTAGATGTGAGTGCTAGGTCATGCTTTGATGCTGGGTCTCAAATGCATAGGTCATGCTTATAATATCAACTTTGAAAGAATCCAGTCACAATGCAACTACAAATATTTACTTTGTACCTTCATACTTTGTTGTGGGATCTGTTTAACCCATACAAATCCAGAAGCATGGTGTTTCATTATTGTTAAAAATGGCTGGTCATTAGATCCTTCTCAAACTCGGATTCTCTTCCTATCACATCGAGGGCAGGTAGAAATGCCATTGCTGAATTTGGCACATGATGCTTATGAGAATTTTCTGAGTCATAAAGGTACATAAGTATTTCAATAAGAAAGTAGGAACATGGATTATTTGTCAAACAAAAATTGAATTGAGAAAACAATCTTATATGTCTTTTTATTTTGTTGTCGATAGCATCGATATGGTTCCAAGTAGTTGATACTTGGGCAACAGTTGACATATTGGTTAAAATAATGCAGGTCATATTGGACTTCATTTCGGTCTAATGATCTTTATTTGCATATGTCCGATTCATTCTTCAGTTTTTGAATATTCTTTTGATAATTTCAGGCATTATTTGCAACAATTTTTCTAGATTGATGATCTCATGACAATTTTGTTGGTAGAAAAAAAGAGCATATGGTCATTACAATATTTTAGGATCTGTGTAGTTTTGTGAATTGCTGTATTTATAAAGTCTAGCAACACTCAAAATTTGGTTAATTTTCAATCAATATGTTTAAAAGTTGACATGCTTTCTATATTTTCACCTTGAATGCTAATGCTAATGGTATGAAACTATGGCTCATTGGGATTATATTTTCGCACAATTATCTATAATTTGGTATTTACTGAAATACATGACTAATGTAATAGTATATGTTTGAATCACATGACTCAACTTGAGAATGTATCATGTGATATTCTTTATACAAGTGAGACTGAGTATATATTTTTGATTCACACTGCTTAGAAAATGAATAATGCAATAGTATATATTTTTTGTACTGGAAAGGCACATGAGTATATACTATTTGGTTCATTTCTAAGTTTGTTTTTCAAAAAGTTCATTTAAACCCACTTTTATACTCTTGACACCGCTTGACACCTGAGCACTGGAAAGGCACCTGAGTTTATACTATTTGGTTCATTTCTAAGCTGGGTTATGTATTTCATTGGATTATGTATCAAGAATTTATAAAATGAGTTGGGTTATGTATTTCACATGAGTTAACCAATATCCAGAATGCATACTCCAAAGTATGTTTAAAAATGAGCATTCATGTTTCTCATGTTTTGATATGTTTAGTTGGGTATTACTATTAGGTATTCATGTTTAAAACATTACTAATATGTGAGAAGCAACTAATATTAAGACATATGTATTCATGTTTTGCATTACTACATCATGCAAAATGTTATATCCTAATTTTTTTCATGTTTTGTTCATGTTATATCAAACTGACATAAGCATATTTTTAATGTCATATGGATATGGCTCTATTGTTTTTGTAGTTTTAATGCTTTATTTTTTTGGAGATTTTGGTGTAACAAAATTATACTGGTTAAGATCCTCCAATCCGTTTTTCAAATCAATAATAGAAACCGTTAATCTTAATCTGACAATAAAGAGATCTTTATGCATCAAAAATTTTGTTGTTTGGATCAATTTATCAAATGCATTAAGAGTTTGTAAAATTGATGGCTTATAATTGCTACATGTAAACGTAAAGAATTGGTTGATTCATATATTTTAAGGTTTAAAATATCCTTTTTAGGGTATAGATTTAAATGAACTTTACTTATCATTGTTTATTATTTCCGATTATGCTAGCTTACAATACAAATAATAGCTCACAATCTCATCCTTTCATTATGTTAGAATAAAGTATATAAGTAGTTGGTATTGGAAATTTCATACATCAGCATTAAAAAACTCAATTTTTATTTCTTTTTTAATGATTTGACACCGTTGTTAATCTCCATGTTCTAAAATGTTGATACATTAAAAATCTTATTGTTTTCATAATCTTTACACATACAATGGATTACTAGAAATTGAATGGTTTTCATAATCATGTGCAAGAATTTCATCTGTCAATTTAAATTTTCTCACCAACTAATTACCCTTAGTTTGATCCTAAAAGATCTCCACTGCTTAGAGTCTTCAAATTGGCACAATTTACATTTGAAAAAAACTTGATGGAATCTAAGCTGTTGTTTTGTGAATTTTTTCATATGGAATCTAAGTTGTTGTTTCAGTGGCAGTCGGAGGACGGTGATGATACCGGAATTTATCTGCATGGGAAGTCGACGTCGAGGTTCCATGTCAGATTTGAAAGGTAATGTTTGATTTTGATCCAGATGTGGTTTAGCTAAAATTTCATGAATTTTGATTATTTGAGAATGGATTTTCACTAAGAGCACTATTCTTTGACACATTCGACTCAGGCAAAATTCTATACGAACTCACCAAAATTTCAGTACCATCTCTATGCAAAATATCACCTGATGTAATCTAATTTCAGTACCATCTCTAAGCAAAATATTAACACTTTGGAAAAATGCAGTTAACCATTTGCATGTTTAGATAATAATATAAAATGCAGTTAACCAATATTTAGCAGTTAACCATTTGCATGTTTAGCACATATTAACACTCAGCAACAATAAAATTGAATTGCGATTGACTAATAATTGTTATGTATGTTTAGCTGGAATAATGAAAAATAAATGTTGATTGTTGCGCTTTCATCTCTTATGGTATTATCTGTGATGGAAAATTGAAAGTGTAATGTGAACCTCCCTAGCAGATGGTAGTCTTAATACATTCTCAAATATTTGAAATCCTGAAGCATTGTGGATTCTAACATTGCAAATCGATATTTGTTGAGTTTCTCATGATGTCTTACAAGTGTGTGGTCATGTTTTTCTTTTGTTCATAATCCATGTAAAACACATAACATAATCACCTACACATAACAATGCTTTACAAGGATATGGAAACCTGAAGCACTGTGATGTGCATGGCTTCAGTTTTACATGGATATGGAAAACAAGTGTGAGAGTATATGTGCATGGCTTACAAGTGTGTGGTCCTGTTTTTTATGCATCCATGTAAACTGAAGCATTGTTTCTCATTGTTAACATAATCTCTTACAAGTGTGTGTACCAGTTATTTTTATTTATAAAACAGACTTTTAGTGTTTTTTTTCATATCGAATTGTGATTGACTAATAAATTTTATGTATGTTTAGCTGGAACAATGAAAAAGTAATGTGTGTGTGTATATATATATATACTCACGAGCTTTGACTATATTTGCAGTCGATGATGATTTGCCCTACTAACCATGTCCTATATGATGGCAAGGTAACTTGGGGGTAAGCACATATTTGCTTGCAACAGTTGCAACCAATTGCAAATTGTGGATTAAATGGTTGCTACTATGTATGTATATGTGGATGATGAAAGGGCATGTCTGAGCCATTGCACTAAATATTAACACTCTGAAAAATGCAGTTAACCATTTGCATGTTTAGGTAATAATATAAAATATTAACAATTAACCATTTGCATGTTTAGCAAATATTAACACTCAGCAACAGTAGAATCGAATTGCGATTGACTAATAATTGTTATGTATGTTTAATTGGAACAATGAAAAATAAATGTTGATTGTTGTGCTTTCATATCTTATGGTATTATGTGTGATGGAAAATTGAAATTGTACCGTGAACCTCCCTAGCAGATGGTAGTCTTAATACATTCTCAAATATTTGAAATCCTGAAGCATTGTGGATTCTAACATTGCAAATTGAAATTTGTTGAGTTTCTCATGATGTCTTACAAGTGTGCGGTCCTGTTTTTTTGTTAACATAATCCATGTAAAACACATAACATAATCACCTGCCAATAACAATGCTTTACATGGATATTGAAAACTGAAGCACTGTGATGTGCATGGCTTCAGTTTTACATGGATATGGAAAAAAATTGTGAGAGTATATATGCATGGCTTACAAGTGTGTGGTCCTGTTTTTTATGCATCCATGTAAAACTGAAGCATTGTTTCTCATTGTCAGATGATGACTTCTTCAGGGACGTAACCATTAAAGGCTACTATAGAGCTCATGTTGAGGTATGCTTCTTGCTATCTTGGTACCGAATAGATTAGAAACTGTTATTAGTCTGGATTTGGAAACTGATATTCTATGTTCAGCTGAAAAATAATTTATATAGACATGATTGAAGGGAGGAAGATCCAAAGCACAAGAGAGATCTAGATGTGTTGCTTCGGCTTTCACTATATATATAATGTTTTGTGTAGATCATGCTAGCGTAGCGTAGATCCAATGGTCGTAAATTTATGCTACCTTGGAATTAACTGGTATGTTTTCTTTTTTTTGTTATTTCAATGCAGATATCACTCCCATGGTGAGCAGACACTATGATGGATGTAAGCTTAAAGTCAGGAATCATCGCCAGAAAATTGAAGGTAAACTTAAAATTTTTAGTAGTTGTACGACTCTGTTCTCTATGTCCTGAAATTAAAACTTAAACAACCGAAACTAAAACTAAAACAATAGACTATGGACTTCTCTGCTATCATCAATAAGCTGACGAGATTAGGCAAGCATGCAGAGCTCCTCTCCGCTCACAAACCCATCAATTAGCAAGCCCAACAAAAACCCAACAACCAGAGCCAAAAGCTGCAAATCAAAAACTGCTTCTTGGTACTGTAGAAATAATGTTACTCGAGCATAACTGATGGTTGACATGTAGACAATGAAACTAAAAAATCTTTGACTTTGGGATATACCTCTCGGCGCTTGAAAATGTTGTTCAGTCAGAGAAATGTTTGCAGAATTTGTTTTATTGTCTTTGGTAGAGGCTGCAAAATCTGAGGTCTGAGGTCTATACTTCTCTTATTATATTTATCGTAAATTGTGCAAGGCTGTTTAAGATATACATTCGTTTTCTTCTGTGCACTTTTGAAGTGTTATAGTATTGATGAAAGCTAGGGCTTGATGTCCAAAATTTGTTTTTTTTTCATTTCTTTCATTTTTGTGATACCACAAGGAAATCATAGCCTTGAGAGTGAAAACTAAAAACGTTGTTTTAAGCAATTCTGGTTTCTCCATAGTCTGTACCCATCTATTGCAAAACTGAAAACATTTTACATGTATAAATATAGATGTCTATATATGTATTTGAAAGACATATAGATAAAGATATAGGTAAACTGACATGCAAATGAATTTGAAGCAAATCTGTGTCATTTAAATCCAGTGATAAACCAATTTGAAGCTTCATTGTGCTCACAGCTCATCTACCTATATCATTTAGAGTGCCAATGAATCAAGCGTTAAATGATTTAAAGTTGTCTGCATATGGAATTTAGCAGTTCAAATATTAATAGCAAAGTTGAAATGATCAAAAAATTGAAAGAAATTATGATGACAGTTGAATTGGCATGTTTTTTGGTACATTTTATGTTGATATTTAACATTTGTTGCATATTACTTATACCAAATACAATCAAATTGTTCATGCTTGAGTCATATCAATATCCATTTTTTGACAGATACAGACATTCGATTTTATTTTTGCACATTAGCAGTATCCAAATCCGTCGTTCAAAAAATGATTACGGGTTAAATGTGATCCTTTGGGGTTGATGGAATTCACAATGCAGTGAAGCAAAAACTCAGTGACCCAATGGTGACTTAAGTACTGAAAATGTTTCTTGATGGGGGCGCAACAATGTCAACTTTTACTTTCTTTCATTTTGTTGGTTTCTACTCCCGCTCCTCAATGTTTTCGAACTCATACAATTTGAGAGTTGATCCTACAATTTTATTAAGTTTTTTATGGCTTTAATTTAAAGATTGAGAAAGTGATTTCTTACGTGATTACGTGTTTGGGTTTGGAAGGGGAACTTCTTGGGAATAAGGTTGAAAATTTAGTTATAACTGTTGTTGTTCCTGGCCAACAGTTTGGAAGGGGAACTTCTTGGAAGGGGAACTTCTCAGCTGGGTATTTATTTCCAGAATGCAATCATGATTCTGGGTATTTTATTTCCAGAATGCAACTAATTAAATACTTTCCAGAATTTAATCATGATTCTATGTATTTTATTTCCAGATTGCAACTAACTTGATCTCAGCTCCAAGCACATACGAACAGGACATGACATGATGTTAACTCTCAGGGCTATTTCTCTTTTTGGCAGACTGAGAAGACTGTTTCTTTTCTCAAGGCTGATCACAAATATTATTCAAGTATGGTATATTCTATCATCTGATGATGAAGGAAGTACATCTGGAAGCAGGATACAACTGATATTCAATGAGTTCCATGAAAGGTATTTTTTTCTGATTTGATTGGAAATTGGATGACTTGATTCGCATGCTAACATGTTCTTTTGAGTTGTTTTGCAGTGCTGCGTCATTCACTGCATTAAATAGAAATTATCTCACTCCATTCTTCGCAATACAAAATGGCAACGAAGATGATTTAGGTAATACATATATTGTTTTGTTTTCCTTACAAGTCGCAATTAGTGCGAACCTTTTGTATGTATTTCACATGAATTTGTCTAGAATCAAGAAAACAATATGATGGAGATGGCGAAGGATTTGATGGGCGGCCTGAAACTGTTTGTGAAAATTCCTATGACCGGTAAGGTAGGACAGGAATGGGGCTGGGCATGTGGTGCAGAGATACCCACGGTGTGGCTAGGCATGTGGCAGGTCGATCCCAGGTAGTCGAGGAGACTGTAATCGTCGTCGTTAAGGTCTTAAAAAATTGAGCCCAATCCTGAGCTTTCAGTTCATCTTATACTTTATTTACATTTTATATGTCTCAGTTCTATATATTCATCATCGGTTCAAGATGCTTATACAAGTAATTTAGGCTGAAGTGCGTGTTTTTAATTTTTGAAAACTATCCATCAATTGATCTTGGATGATCATTAATGAGTAATACCTGATTATTTGGTATTCTTGCATACTGGCTATAGACACGTTGATTATGCTTAAGCATATGGCAACGAGAAAGAGGTATAGTTGTGCCAAAATCTTATTTGAAGTTATCATAACGCAAATAGAAGTATTTCCTATATGATGAAACTTTGATGTATTTCCTCAAGTAATTGTTAATGGTGATTTTAATCAAAGTAAAGAATGATATATTCATTTGGTGAATGACAGGCTAGAAATTAATAGTGGGCTACACATTGGTCCCAACTGTAGATTATGATTTATGGTTTACACATTAATAATGATAAAAATATCATCTACTGCTGTGCTAAATCAAAATACCCGGTTTCACATCTTTGTTTTTAAGTTTTTGTTAGAAAAACAATTTGACCAATAATTTATGTCAACCATGTCTTAATAGGCATGCATTTACTATATCATATTTACAACATCCAACTTAGAAACTAGAATATGAGTCCATATAGTAGACTTCTAAGACATGTTTATGAACGATAATAGTTCAATATATCACTGTGCATGATATATGTTGGAGTAATGCAAGGCTAAATTCGATCCTTTAATTCTAAAAACTCTAATTTTAAACACGTTATTTGTGCCCGTAATTAATAGGGAACTGTGTTGCATGTTTTCAGGAGTCCGTGGTATAAGGATCATGCCTTCCAGCAAATCTAAGTTCTACTGTTTGATTATCTTAAAGTATTGTCCTGATGCAGCTCTGCTTAGCTATGGGATGTTCAAGTCACCCACTACGAGTACAGACTTATAAACTATTTCTGAAAAAAGAAAGCCAAAATATTAAAGTCAGGCAGTATGCTTGGTATGCAATACAATCTTGCTGGTCTCACAAAGGTTTATCCACAATTGGCCTGCAACTTCCAACCTGGTTGACTCCCTTGCAGCCTTTTACATGTCAGGCCAGTAAATTAACAGTCGTCTACTGGTATAGAACACAACTTAAGTTAAAGATCACCTCTCAATTTAAGAGAAAAAGGTCGCAATCGTGGCAACTCGCAATCATGGCAACTCTTTGCAATTGCTGAGCAAGCTTCTTACATCGTGGCCGGTATGTATGAATGTGTGTAAAGTTGTGTGGATCAGCTAATAATTTTGCTACAATAATTCTGCTACAATTTTTTTTTCCTGGGTATGTTTTGTTCTGGTGCCACTATAATTTGCAACTTTATATGACCGTATAAAAGCAATTTGTATCAAGAATGATAGATGAACATGTAATATCATGTAAGAATGAATCAAAAGCAAGTCAAAAATTTCAGAAATTTCAATGACTAAAATTTTGGTTATGTAGGATTTTGCCATGTTGTTCATGTATGTCCTTTGTGTGTATGGTATTTTGGTGTTGGTTTTGTTATAAATGTGTTGTGTCATTTGTCTGCAAGATGTTCATGTTTTATTATACCTTTCAAACATCATTTGGTCAAATTTTAATCTTGCAAACATTATATACCACCATTGTGTTCATGTTATCGATCTCATGTTTTGATAATTTATGCTGGCTGAGAAATTCTTTGATGTTTAGTTTTGTAGATGAAAAGGGAATTATTACCACTATTTTATCAAAACAGATACGGTGATTCTTTGTTCATATTGGTGAGAAAATTATTTTTGCCATGCAGAAGGATGCATTTAGTTATATGCTTTTTCCAGGCATGATCTGACACTCAAAGTCTTCAAATTTGCTTTCTGTAGGTGCTGAAATCTCTCAATATATTTTCAGAAGAAGATAGTGATTCAGCCGCGGAGGCAGTGCATAATGTAAGTTTGTCATGTATTTGATTTATTCTTGCATTTCCTGCAATTTGGCATGCTTGCATTGGTTGTTCATATTGAATTGTGAGAATGTAACTGGTCATATTGAATTGGTTTTTATGCAGTTGGATGATGTCTCAGATGTCATTGAAGAAACTGTACATGCTCGTGGAGATGGCTGCCCAGGGAGCAAAAGATGGAAGATGCGAAGGTACATACTCTGGGAAAGAAAAGATAGACATAAATCATTTCTATGATATCTTGGGTGATATAGTCTCCTTCAGTGGCTGAGCGTCCCTTTGCTGATATTATTCAGAGATAAATATGATACTGTTGGGAGATTTCTTTTTGTAACTATGATACTGAGCGTCCCTCTTCCGATTTATTTTAGTGTCTTCTATATTTTTGTGTTCTGTAGTGATATTTCCTCATTTTTCATTTCGGAGGCCTTTTATACAGCATGTAAACTAGAGCATGATTTCTTTACTCAACATATGTTGGATTGGACTGTCTATTTCTATACTTCTTTTAGTACAATTGCAAACCGCATGAATCATCCAACATTGCCTCTGGGCACTATTTTGTGCTTAAATTAATTCCAATGTTGCATCTGGATATTTCATCTATACTGGGTGGGTGTATGAATCATATGTTTGTCTCATCCTCAAGTTGTGTTTGAAAAACTAAAAGCATCATCATATGTTTGTCTGCATCCTCAACTTGCCGAAGAAGTCAGATGATGCTTGATGATGCAGTTCTGGGTTAAATGGGAAAGGAAAGTCCTGAATACAAACTGAAGACCAACCACCGAAGTAGCACATTTCCAGGATCCCATGGATGAATTTGCAATCGGCATTTTTCATAGTTTTTTGAAATAACCAAAAAGAACCAAAGCAGCAAAAGCTGACAACTTATTCCATCCACTGCTGCGAGCATTTGCTCATGATTATCTGGAATCAGGATTGACACTCTATCCTTGCATTCAGTAATATCGAGTCTTACGACTGGAAAAATACAAAATAAGGAAAACATATGTGCAAGCATGGTAGCAGTCACAGCCCCATACAACAGATCAAGCACACCATGTCTGCATGAATGCCTGTATTATCCTTAGCATTTGCAAATTATAGATAAGTGGTCATTGCAAATTATAAGTTGAAGAGCACACCGGCATACACCTATAACCGATGACATGTAATAAGAAGACCTAAAAGCTAGCCTTCAAATCATGCATAATTTTGTGTTTAGCTGAGAAGCAAAATGCTTTTATGGATTCACTGTAGAAAGACACAATATTCAGAAGACCATACACCAAGCATTTCAAGTTTTGATAGAGCACACGATAACAAAACCTATTGGTCGGAAGAAAAATAATGAAAAATTCAATCCAGAAATAACATTAATCAGTTCATCTACCAAACACAAGATTATCAACATCAGCCCATCCTCATCAACATCAGCCTAAGATTAGAATTTGTGAAAATTTTAGGGAGAAAGCTTAAATTATGTAGGGAAAAGTGTCTTGGGAAACAAAACTTTGAAATTAAAAATGTCTTGGGAAAGATTATGGAGAATCATGATCCATTAAATAGAAATAATTTGTTTGTTTAAATATTAAAGCAGAAGTCCGTAAAAAATTTAAATACCCAGAGGTTTTTTGTTCCGCGTCGGCCGAAGGCGTCCGCTGAATTTTTTTACGTTCTGTGCCACCAGTGCCGAATGCGATCGCTAAATTTTTTTACGGCGAATTTGTTGTTCCGTGCTGAAGGCGCCCGTGCATGTTTTTTATGCTAATTTGTTATTTCGTGCCGAAGGCACCCGTGCCGAATTTGTTGTTCTGCGCAGAATTTGTTGTTCTGCGCCGATGGTGCCCGCACCGAATTTGTTGTTCTATGCCGAATTTGCCGAAGGCGCCACCACCGAATTTGTTGTTCTACGTCGAATTTGTCGAAAGCGCCCAGGCCGAATTTGTTGTTCCGCGCTAAAGGCGCCCACGCCGTATTGGTTGTTCCGAGTCGAAGGCGCCCGTGTCGCTAAATATTTTTACGCTATTTTGTTCTTTTAAATTTTGGCTGTGGAAATAATTTTTTGGGGAACAAAGATTTCTCGGGGGGAAATCTTAAATGTATCGTGCCCGCGGGCACGGGTTATGACTAGTATATATATATGGGTAAAGTGTTCCTAGGGTGACTCCTTAGATTCAATCTAAGGAGTCGCCCCCATTTTCTCCATATCCCACATTTTTTTCGTAATTTTTTTTCATGGGGTTGGTGTTCACCTCATGGATGATCAACATGCCAAAAATCAATTCATTCCAATACTTTTAGAGCCCCCATCTACCCCTTGCAACTTCATGGTTTTTCAGCACGTTTTCAGACCGTTGAAGTTGCAAGGGGTAGATGGTGCCCTAAAAGTATTGGAATGGCTTGATTTTTGGTATGTTGATCATCCATGAGGTGAACAACAACCCCATGAAAAATAAAATCCAAAAAAATTGTGGGAGATGGGAGAAAATGGGGGCGACTCCTTAGATTTCATCTAAGGAGTCACCCTAGGAACACTTTACCCTATATATATATATATATATATATATATATATATATATATATATATATATATATATATATATATATATATGGTTTTAAGCCTTAAACTTAGAATTTAAATTTAATTTAGCATAATCAAAACAAAATTTATCTTTGAGGAGAAATATACATTAAACCTTCTTATTTCATCTTTCAATCCAAATTAAATTCAATATTAGGCAACCAATCATACACCGTATGTATTTAACCATTTATATTTCGAAATAATAATAATTTAACTGTGGAGCCCACTTTGGTGGGATCCCGTAATAATTAAAATTATTTTGGAACATAGAATATAATTTGCCCAAAAATTAAATTCAAATGAAACTGAACTTAAATGTAAATATGTATGAAAGCCTTTTATTTACTCCTTCGATCCATTTTAAATTCATCCAGGCAACTGATCATACAACGTATGTATTTAACCGTTTACATTCCGAAATAATAATAATTTAACTGTAGAGCCCACTTTGGTGGGGTCTCGTAATAATTAAAATTATTTCGAAACGTATAAATAAAATAAAGAATGCCTAAAAGAATTAAAATGGAACGAATATAATTAACACACAAAATTTGGGCTTAAAGGAAATATATACACTTTACCATTTATTTCATCATTTAACAAATCTAAATTTAAAATTTTCGGCACTAAATTTACATACAAAGTATGTCCGTAGATTTTTATATATCGAAATAAGAGTAATCGCCATGATAAAGACAACTTTGGTGAGGTTTTGATTTAATTACAATCATTTCAAAATATATATAATGAAGCATGCCTAAAAGTAAATTAAAAATTAAAACTGAATTTTAACACAAAAAATTATACTTAATGGAAATATATAAATTGCATTTTCATTTCCTCCTTAACTTATGTTAAAATTTCCCAAAATAGGCCCAAATTTGTGTCCAAATAGACTTAAAAGAAGCCCATAACATCCAAATAACCCAAACATGCCCAAAAACAAGCCAGCCCAATACTGTTTTTTTTAAAAAATACTGTTTTGGGCCTAACTCTGGCCCCGCCTGCTAGGGTTTGAAAAAACCTTAGCTGGTGGATTCTCAGGGGGCGGCGGCGGCCGCCCCTTCCTTCGCAGCCGGCACCGGCAAGGGGCCGGCGCCGCTGTCTGTCGACAGGGGGCGACAGGGTGCCGCCTCTTGTCCTGAACCGTGGCAGGCCCCAGGCGGGGCCTGCTCTGCTCCGGGGGGCGGCTGGGCCGCTGCCCCTTTGCTCTCAGTCAGGGCGCCGGCCATTAGGCCGTCGCCTGATCGCCGACGGGGGGCGGGCGAGCCCCCCCTTTTTTGCCCGACAGTGGCGGCTATGCCGCCCCTTGCTGTTCCGCGTCGACACCGGTGTTGCTGGCATCGATCTCCCAACGGGGGCGGTAGAGCCACCCCCTCTTTCACCGTTTCAGGCGGCGGCCGATGGGCCGACCCCCGATATAGGGTTCGTGAAATTTTTTTATCAGGAAAAAAGAATAATAAACCCCAATTTTCATAGATCTGAAACTTAAAGCTGATAAAAATCGAATTTTTAACAGATCCAAATTCACGAGCAAGCAAAATCTTAAGATCCAAGCATGGAGGCTCTGATACCACTTGTAGAAGTTAAAGATCTAGATTAATGTATTCAGGCCAAATATGACAGACCTAGATTACGCTTGCTGAATCTTAAAATGTTACCTACTCTGATTAGCGAAGGCGTACCTGAATCCAGCGCTAATAGTCTGAAAGAGATCCAAACGATAACAAAGCAGATGATCTTCCAGAACAACATGAATCCACCGTTGGAGAAATCCTTTGGCTTTCTCCCAGTTTCTCTCCTAGAGACGGGACGTAGAAAAGACGGCTAACTTGTTCGTGTGCTCCGGGGATCATGGCCGTATATATATATATGGGCTAGCCTCCTTAGCCCTAGGGTTTCCAATTCGGCCCATCAACGAATTGAAGCCCAATAGTAACCACACATAATGGCCCACAACCTAAATGACTCATTTAAGCCCACTTAACTTAATAAATGAGGTCATTTATACAATGGGCTTTAATATGACAGTTAGCACCATATAATTATTTATCGCATATAAGCCCAATGTTGGATTAAGATCCAACTTAGTTGGATAAGTTCCAACAACAACATCTTGACGTTTGGGGTGTGATTCATTATATGTCAGGATATTTCTATGATACCCTTATATATGAGAATATCATTATGTCTGTTAGCTTCATCAAGGCTACATCACCCAAGACCATCGTATCCCCTAAGAATATTTATTTGCTTCTATAAATTTGTATAGCTTAGTAAACATAACAGAGTCATTACCATCCAATGTACATGACAATCAGAATGTCATAATGTCACTGCCTCAGTAACATTTGTTTTTGTATGCACCAAGGCTAATTTACAGTAATAATATTGCTGATTCATGTCAGAAGAATCTTCTTGCCCAAATTGCATAAAGAAGTTCATATGGTAACAACTGAAATATAAATATAAGATATGTACGACACATCAAGAAAAAAAGTCATGTGATGCACAAAGGCTAATGTACAATAATAATAATGCTAATTCATGCGAGATGAGATTACTGGAACAAATTGCAGAAAGAAATTCTTAAGGCAACAATTGAAATGTAAATATAATATTTGTACAACAAAGCAAATAAAGGCATGTGTCAAAGTATTCATAAAATAATTTACCTCAGCATTTGTTCATCGTCACTTCCAGAAGTTTCCTTGATGCCAGAATCATCAATAACCTCCTCGCTATCATGTGATCCCATCATTTCTATATCTCTCCAAACTTGTCGTGCTCCTTTTCCTGTACATCATCACCCTCCGTAGCGTGCATGTCTCTAATTCCATGCCGGTCAAATTCTGCATATTGTCCCACTCCGCTACCTCGAGTTTCCCTTTCCCAGAAGTAAGTAAATATTGCATTTCCACTTCTTCTTCACATTTCTCACACTTATTTTTCCCTATATCCTCAACCTCCTCGCTATGATCCTCGGTAAATGCATACATGCCAACTTCTGCATGAATCTCTGTCATTTTGCACTCTACAGTTAAAATACTTTTCCCTTATTTAGTGTTCCTTTGGGAATACGACTTGAATGGTTGACTTGATTTCATTCAATCTTCATCCATCTGGTTATCCTTATATCTAGATCAATCTCTTTTCCTATTTCCACTTTTTAAATTATTTCATGCATCTCAAAGCTACATGCAGTGCAATGAAAATTCAAATCATGATAACAATAATTAATAAAGGCTACTTGCAAGACTCAAAAGAAATATAGGACATGTTGCATTGAATATAGAGCTACATTGGAAACAAAAAAGATAATGATAAATTTTTGAATTACTAAATCACATTTATGTCCATATATATACACACACACACTAGTTTATAACCCGTGCTCGAGGGCACGGTTCAATTTAGATATTTCCCCCTCAAAATCTTAGTTCCCCCGAAAATGTGGGCACGATTCATTTTAGATATTCCCCCCCTCAAAATGTTAGTTCCCATGAAATTGTGTACATGATTCATTTTAGAAATCCCCCCTCAAAATCTTAGTTCCCCAATCAAAGTCTTAGTTCACCAAAATTTAGGTCACCTCAAGAGATTTTAGTTCTCACATTGTTTAATTACTCACAAAATTTTTAGTCACTGACAAAAATGTTAGTCCCCCAATATGTATTTCGTTTCCAAATTTTTCTGTAAAGTTAGTTGCATTTCCCCCACATTTTTTAGACAAAATATTCTATAAAGATGGGAGCTAAAAAACATGTTACGGTATTAAGATACATGATCAAACAGAAAAATAGAGAAGGACGTAAAAATTAGCCATGTCACCAAAACCTAGGAGTGCGGAAGTTAGCAGCATTGATCAGATTATGTGCATTAGCCATGTCACCACGTTCCCCCCAATCACATCCAACCTTGAAAACAATTGAAATTGGTGAAGTAAAAACACCATGCAAGCAACTATTGAAATTTACATTTCTAACATCAAAAAGTAGCACCTTAATAATGATACACAAAAGTAATGTAGATCCAGTTCTATTAGTCTAAGCCAAGTAGCACCATAATAATATTTACTTTTGTTACATCAAAAATTCATCTGTTTCATCAACGTTATTAATACGCAATTCATCATGGTTCAACAGGAAACTTCCTCTTCATTACATTATAAAAGGAATGTGTGTCAATCTCAATCCAACATCGTGTGTCATCTGGATGCACAATAACCTAGGTAAATTTCAAACATAAATTGGTTAGATAAATAAAGAAATATGTGATAACATTAATAATTTAAACTTAAAATGTTTTTACCTTATGTGGGGGGAGCATAGGTGGACGTTCTTTATGGACCCAATCAAGCTCCTTAAGAACTAAATTCCAATTCTATAACACAAGCGATATTATGTTGATATTCAATGAAAATGATATTGTGGGAATAAAATTCTAATAGTTTTTTACATTACCTCCATAACACATGTTTCGGGTGTATCAATATTCCCTGTCACCTGTGCATCTACAATTCTTTTTGCTTCTTACTGAAAATAATAATAATAATAATTTACTAACTTAAAAAGTCATAATATGAAAATGATTACTTATTTATTGGTCAGCATACCTTGTCCCACCAAATTCTTATATAATCACGCAACTTGACAGCTATATTATTTTGAGAAAGTAACACAACCTATAAGAACAAAAAATATTAAGAAATCAAATGAAATGAAATAAAATATATAGTAAAAAGGTATGATTAAAGACTTACAGTTTTATACAAATCTGCATCCACCTGTATATAAAAATACAAACAAATATTTTAGCTAACCATTCATATTGAAAGAATCATATTGAAAGAAATAATAAGGCAAAAAATGATTTTTACTGAAGTTAAAAATTTCTTACATTGCCATATATAGTGATGCCAATCCACATTATGCAGCTAGGGGTTGTATGATAATGGTGTACCTGGATGGTAGACAACAGTCGATAAATAATTTTTTCAAAGAATGACTAAATGAATAAAATAAATAGAACTATTTACAGAGAAAATTTAAAATACTAACTTACAATATTAATCATATATTGGAATTCATAGCAAAACATCTGGATAAATGATTTTAATGTTGTATTTGAATCAGCCGGAAGGACACATACACGATCAAAAGATGTGCACCGTGAAAGTGCCACATACAGATGTCCATGACTGAAAACTGGGGTCCGCAAATCAACTCCAACGAACTTTATAGATTGTCCCTGAGCTTTATTAATTGTCATGGCATAAGTTACACGGACAGGAAATTGCCGTCTTGTCATATGAAATGGTAATGTTGTAGTCGATGGTGACAAAGATATTCTTGGAATAAACACAAAACTACCGGCTTTATCCCCATTTAAAATTTGAGCTTCAATGACACGTGATGCATATCTGACAACCATCAATCGAGTGCCATTACAGAGCCCATCTTTAGGTGCAATATTTCGTAATAAAATAATAGGACAACCCGCCTTAAGATCAAGTTTAAATTGTGGCAACCCAGGAAGATCCAAAGAGTTTATGTACTCAGTTGGATATCGATTTATAACGATTGGGTCTGTTTCTTCATTTTCAGACAGGCTGTCTACAGCTAGATACGTCATCTTTTTTCCTGGAAATATGTGTAATGCAGCAACATTTATAAAAGCAACATCATCATTCCGTGCAGACAGAATTATTCGTTCAGTCAGGTATGCCGGAGTCAATGCACCCTCAATATCAAGCTGCGGATAAATTCGAAGTAATAACTCGTTTAAATCCTTGCACCTGAATTGTGAGAAGGAAGTTCTACCACTTCTGTAGGATTTGTACCAACCTAATACATATATAGATAAAATTTAAGTTAAGGAATGGCTAAGATAAAAATAGTAAGTAAAATTAAATTAGGCATGAAATAAAATACCTCCAAAATAAATTTTGCAAAAGTTGCATTCTCAACAGATGAGTTATTTAACCGCATATTTTGATCCAAGTCAAAACTTGTACAGAGCACCATAATACAGAGCGTCTTAATGAGGCCCAACAATTTCTTCTCGAACCCCCTTTGGTATGGCGGGCAAGATTTGTCGAAAATCCCCACCAAGAACAACAGTAATACCACCAAATACTCTGGTGTTATTACAAATATCTTGTAATGATCGATCCACTGCCTCAACACAGTGCCGATGTTCGATACAGGATAATATGGATTTTACAACCGACTTTACCACCAATCAACTGTTCAAGGATAGAAAAGAGCTGTTTCAGTGGATACAAAACGTCGGGTTAAGTCATGGGCATGTGATTGTTACACGTTCGGGGAGATTAAGTAAAACGGCCAAAGGGCATCATGCTGTGTACTTTGCGTGTGAAAGAAGCGGTGAGTATCGGGGACACCGAAAGCTAAAAAAGACCAACCAGCCTGTTAAAACCAAGAAGTGTTCATGTCCTTTCTCATTGCGTGGTTATATGGTGGGCGTGGGCGTTGAGGAGTGGAAGGTAACAGTCGTTTGTGGCAGGCACAACCATGAAGTAGCTAAATATGTCGATGGCCATTCCGATGACGTGACGTTACAGGGAATGGAGATGGAAACAGTGTGTGACTTGGCGAATAGCAAGGTTCGGCCAGCTGAAATTTTGAAAGTACTGAAGGCAAATAAAAACTTCAGTGCTACCTCAATCAAAGCAATTTATAATGCACGAAACCGGTTACAACGGGGGAAGAAGGTTGGTATTGTAAAACAGTTGAAGGAGTTAGCATCAGCTGATAAAATTGTGGGTGCTGAGAATGTGAAGGCTGTGAATAATGAGGGGGAGGATCAGAAGGTGGGGGAGGCGTTTTGGGAGAATGCAGTGCCTGCTGAGTTGCAGGAGGAGGATCATACTGGGAAGATGGGTGGGGAGGATGATAAGGTGGATCGTAATGAGGCGGAGCAGACTGCTGAGGAGGAGGAGGATGATGATGAGAATGCAGTGGCTAAGGCCTTTGAGAAGGAGCATGAGGTTCTACGTCTTCAAATTTCTACCCTGGTAGCGGAGATTGCTAAGCAGCATGCTGAAATAACGGATACGTCTACATTGACGTGTAAGCCGGGTAAGGGAAGAAGTAGACCGTTGTGGAAACGTACAATAAAGAAGCCGAAACAATCAATTTCACATGATGATATTGACGAGGACTTGGCTGCCGACATAATAATACCATATTGGGACGCTTTTCCTGAGTGTCTACGACCCCTTATAGTGCATGTCGTAGATGTGAAAGCAGACGGAAACTGTGGGTATAGGGCTGTGGCAGCTCAGTTGGGACTGGGTGAGGACGAATGGAGGCAGGTGAAATATGACTTGTGAGAAGAGATGCAGAACCACGACGGCTTGTACCGGCAACTTATGGGTGCCGTGGAATTTAAAAAGAATGTAGTGGTACTGGGCCATTTGTTAGACCGTCCAAAAGCTAAATGGTGGATGCAGATGCCAGAAATGGCACATGTCATTGCCTCATGCTACGACTGTGTAGTACATATTCTTGCACCTCATCAGTGTGTGACATATTTTCCTTTAAGAACTCCTCCAGTACCCCTATCATCCAGACGCCACATAACGTTGGGTCATGTGAACAATAATCACTTCGTTATTGTTAAACTTGCCCCATATGGTCACGTCCCTCCGACTTCAAGTATGTGGCTAAGATACCGTTCCGATGTGTCAGCCGGATGGCCGGCTGCTTATGAGGATAGGATGCATCAATTCCAGTCAATAGTATTTGGGCACGATATTGCAACCGTTGACGTTATTGAAATATTGTAGGATAAAACGTTGTATCATTTTACTGTGGATTATTTATTTCATATTGACAGATTGGTAGCATGAAATTTTATCATGTCTGCCTAAATGTGCAAATGTTATCATCTGTATGCCGTGCTTTGGTGTATGGTATCTATTGAAGGATCCTGTCCAAAACAGAGTTAGGATCGATAAATGAAGTTGAGACTTACGCTTGCATACGCGGCACGGTAGTCTACGAACTTCGCCTTCGGATTCGCCACGACGGATCGAGTCTACTCACAAACGGAGTAAGGCTACTAAATCCACAATATAAATCTCTACTTTAGATTAAGAACTTGGATAGAGGAAGAGAAAGGATTTCTGCAGAGCTTCGCTAGAATGAAGTTGCATGCATGAATTCCATGCAAAAGGTGTAAAAAATGGCTTACCCTTGGGTCTTATTTATAGCCCCCAAGGTAGTTATTTTAGGGTAAGTTGTTCCTTTGGAACAACTTAATTAAGGTGTACCATGATACATGGCACATTATAAGCTTAAGTTGTACCATATGCATGGTACAACATAAGCTTAAGATATTCCCCCTTTATTAGCCATATGTCGCATGCACTTATGCATATATAATGCGACTTTCCCACTCATCCAGAGATCCTCTCCGCAAGGGAACAGATTCCCTTTGCACACGACTTCGTGTACGCGACGTTCGAGGTCCGTATTCCCTCGTACATCCCCCACAAGGGTGTACAAACGTCTTCCATATCCAACATCTCCCACTCACACTTGAGGGGATTGTAAGAGAACATCTTTCTCTTAGTTCTTTCATCATCATACCGAGAAATAGACCGTGCGACCGTCATGCGCGTAGAGTCTGTTGTTGTGCACTTGTTAGAGATACACAACGACCTCGAAGGTGCAAAGTTGAGTAGTTCAACGCATGCTTTACCCTAGATTATTTCTTCGCATTTCTTATACTTTATATTCAACAATTGAATCCCATTTGGATTACAATTGGCTGGCCAGCTTTGAATCATTAAAGTCCAAATGCGAATATGAAATCAATCTTCCTCTTCTTGCGAACCTTCTGATCTTGACTTGATTCGCTTTTCTAACGTGCCCCGCCGAGCCGAATTATCATAGCCCATAAGTAACACGCTAAGATAGCGATCATCTCATCAAATCTAAAGGAACCAATTGGAGTCCTTGAGGGTAAGAGTTAAGACCCGTATGGCCTTTGAGTCTCACATAATAGCAAACACTATTGCTACTAACTCAGTGGTCGAAATGCATACGTGGTATGAACACGTATTACAACATCACTCCTTTCCCAGGGAGAGTATGTCTTAATGATGTTGTACGGATGAAAAGATCAGACACCACAGTGCCTATCTTTTTGAGTCCCTTTACTACTCGTGAAATATTCATGGACTCTCATCCTGCATAAGACATATAGGATTTAAAAAATCCTACGAGATCTCTTTCAAATATCCTTGTGATACAGATCTCAGATCTTTTGTAAGCATCCATATGATGCAGATCTTTCATTCGACTATCTTGTTTAAGTCATGACTCTAAATCATTCGTCTAATGATTTTGACTTTAAACTAGTCTCATCTCTATCTTATCCATCTGATAAGATAAGGCGGTTGCTCATGTGAGAGAGCCAACCTTTATCTGTCCGACATACACACAATTCAGCTGAGATTTCAAAAATGTACACAAACATTTCTTTAAGAAATTCATATGCAATGTTTGAAAAAGAACTTATTCTTTTATTAAATTTGATCTTTCTTAGACATGGGAATATATATTGGTACAACTCAGCTCGTACGCAATCCTTGGGATGATAAGTGTTTATAAAACACATTTCTGGGGATCGATTTCGTAAGCTGATCCTCTATCATCTCATGCGTAGATATGTACCTTATGTCTACCTTCTTAGTATTATCATAGTCTTTTGCAAATCTGCAGTTCCTTTAAGATACTACATTATCCTCTTAACCGCTTTCCAGTGTTCTTGCCCTGGGTTGGATTGGTAACAGCTTACCATTTCCAACGGCAAAACAGATGTCCGGTCTCGTACACACCATAGCGTACATAAGACTATCAACTGCACTGGAATATGGAACTTTTTCCATAATTTCCTTTTCCTTTTGGTTCTTTGGACACGATTCCAGATATAAATTATCGCATATGCTTATATGAATATCAATGGACTTGCAGTCCTGCATATTAAATCGTTCTAGAACCTTCTTTATATAAGTCTCCTGTGAAAGAGAAAGAAGTTTCTTCGAACGATTCCTTGAAATCTTAACTCCAAGGATATATGCGGCTTTTCCTATGCCTTTCATCTCAAATACTGATGAAAGCCAAGCCTTGATACTCATCACAAAGCCCTTGTCATTTCCGGCTATTAAAATGTCATCTACATATAGAGACATAATAACATGCTTGCTTTTAATCCTCTTGATATATACGTAGTTATCTTCATCAAGTATGGAAAATCCATTTGATAAGACAACTTCTTGAAATCGTATATACCATTGCCTCGAGGATTATTTAAGACCATATATGGATTTACGAAGTTTACAAACCTTATGTTCGTTTCCTTCTTTTACAAACCCTGTTGGTTGTTCCATATAGATCTCCTAGTCCAATTCTCCATTGAGAAAGGCAGTCTTTACATCGAGGTACAAGCAAGCATCATGCGAATCAAGGTAAAACGCACAACAGGTGAGAAGGTCTCTTCGTAGTCTATCCCTTCCTGTTGCGTAAAACCTTTCGCGACAAGGCGAGCTTTATATCTGTCAATAGAGCCATCAGCCTTGTTTCTGCTAATTTTCGCAGAACACATTAATAGTATGGAGGGTGCGTGGTCAACGCGGTCAAAGAGGGGACACGCGGGACCCCCGAGTTGTCGTGGCTGTCGCTCGAGACGGAGATGACCGGTGGGGTCGACCGACGGCGCGTTCGCTCGAGCGGAAAGGCGTGGCTCCGTTCTTTGGCGGGCCGAGGGGTAGCCTCGGCGAGATGACAGCCTCCGGGATGTTTGAAGGAAGAGTCGCTCGCAGCGGGGCGCGCGGATCCTCGCGTCGGCTCGGCGAGGGGTAGCCTCGGCTGAGCTACGTCCTCGTGATGGAGGAGACGAACGAGGTCGGGGACGAGGGCGCTCGGCTCCGGCTGGAAGGATGCCGAGGGGTAGCCTCGGCGTCGCTGGAACTCCTGGACCTGAATAGACGAGAGAGCTCGTCAGGGGGGTCGGACCTTGGTTCCGACCGAAGCCCCTCCGATGCCAAAGTCAGATCTGGCCTGATAAGTGCTCGGTGGGATCGAGTATGGCTCGCAGAGAGACCGATACTCGAGTCCTCGGGCCGAGCTTTGGAGGAGAAATATTCAAGGTGGAAGAAGATGTAAGATGGCAGTATGAGGTACCTCCGTTGTAGGTGGTGAAGATCCGGCCTCTTCCAAATGACGCCCGCCCCCTCCTCATATAGACGAACCATGCTCATCATGTGCCATGACGTGACATCATGGCCGCCATTCATGGGGTCGTGCAAATGGGGAAGGGTTGACCCCCTCTAATTGCGCCCACTTGATGACGCCATGAAGGTGGAGTCATGGCCATAAGTGATTGCCATAATTGGCGGGCTATGAAGGCTGGAGTAATGGGCATTGCGGTTGCCATAATTGGCGGGCCATAATGGCGGGGGAATGATGGCCATTAAGCCTGGCCATGAAGTCGGTTGCCATATTTGGCAAGCCATGAAGGTGGCTGCCATAATTGGCGGATCATGATGGCACGGGGCGGCTGCCATATTTGGCGAAGGCTTCCTCGATTTGGGCCCCGATTTCCTCCGCTACAGAAGCGGGCAATCTCTGGGGCCTTCGTTGTGTGTGGAGAAACGCGACCCGCCCGTAAGATCCTTAGGCCGGAGCCCGAGGCCGTAGTTTGGCTGGTTGACTGGTCGTGGTTGACTTGGCTCCTCCGGACCCGGTCAAAGTAGTCGTAACAATTGCCCCCATCTTCTGAGCTCTACCATTGTTGAGGTAGAGGTCGGGAGATGTAGTATAATGGGGAAGAAGTTGCTCTTTCTGTAGAATTTGGTCCGTCCTGTGGAGTTGGCTAGTGACGATAGATCGTCGGTCCGAGATTCGTTCGGTTGCGAGGGGAGTTGCCCCTCGGCTTACGGCCGACGAAGGAGATCCGTTCGGTGGCGAGGGGAGTTGCCCCTTGGCTTACGGCCGACGAAGGAGATTCGTTCGGTGGCGAGGGGAGTTGCCCCTCGGCTTACGGCCGACGAATGAGTGCTCGACCTACTGGGGGGTTGCCCCCAGCTCTTTGACCGATCCGTTCGTTCGGTTGCAAGGGGAGTTGCCCCTCGGCTTACGGCCGACGAAGGAGATCCGCCAGGTGGCGAGGGGAGTTGCCCCTCGGCTTACGGCCGACGAAGGAGATCCGCTCGGTGGCGAGGTGAGTTGCCCCTCGGCTTACGGCCGGCGAAGGAGATCCGTCCGGTGGCGAGGGGAATTGCCCCTCGGCTTACGGCCGACGAAGGAGATTCGTTCGGTGGCGAGGGGAGTTACCCCTCGGCTTACGGCCGACGAAGGAGATTCGTTCGGTGGCGAGGGGAGTTGCCCCTCGGCTTACGGCCGACAAAGGAGTGCTCGGCCTACTGGGGGATTGCCCCCAGCTCTTTGACTGATCTGTTCGTTCGGTTGCGAGGGGGGTTGCCCCTCGGCTTACGGCCGACGAAGGAGATCCGCTCGGTGGCGAGGGGGGTTGCCCCTCGGCTTACGGCCGATGAAGGAGATCCGCTCGGTGGCGAGGTGAGTTGCCCCTCGGCTTACGGCCGGTAAAGGAGATCCGCCCGCCAGGTGGCGAGGGGAGTTGCCCCTCGGCTTACGGCCGACGAAGGAGATCCGCGCGGTGGCGAGGTGAGTTGCCCCTCGGCTTACGGCCGGCGAAGGAGATCCGCCCGGTGGCGAGTGGAGTTGCCCCTCGGCTTACGGCCGGCAAAGGAGATCCGCCCGGTGGCGAGGGGAGTTGCCCCTCGGCTTACGGCCGGCGAAAGAGATCTGCCCGGTGGCGAGGGGAGTTGCCCCTCGGCTTACGGCCGGCAAAGGAGATCCGCCCGGTGGCGAGGGGAGTTGCCCCTCGGCTTACGGCCGGTGAAAAGGGTGAAGACCTTGTGAAGCCTTTCGAAGATTCCATGGTGGCGCTCTGCCATTGCTTCGTCCAGATCGGTGGATGCAGGAGTTGTTCGGCAAGCGGGGACCCAGCAGCACGGTCGGAGAAGCGATCTGGGTGCTTGAACTCGGACGGGGGTGCTTCGGCCAGATCGGCTTGGCCAGGATGAGGACGACTTTGAGACAAGGTGGCTCGGAGGCTTGGAAGGGTGGTCCGACTCGTCTGGACCGGTCGGCCTCCTCTGGGGTCGGCCTCCGTCTCGGCCTGAACTGGTCGGCCTCAATCGGAGGAGCTGCTTGGTTGCTCGAACTCAGACGGTGGTGCTTCGGCAAAACGGCTCGGCCACGGTCGGAGGAGCGGTCTGGATGCTCGACTGGTTCAACAGCCCCATCGCAGTGGGGAAAACTTTGTAAGCTTGACGAGGTGGCTTGGCGTTGAAACTCAGATACTTGGCAAGGCGGTCGGACTTGTCTGGTCGGCCTCCTCCTGGGTCGGTTGAACTAGTGTGGTCGGCCTCCTCTTGGATGGGTCGGCCTCGTCTAGACACAGCTCTAGTTCTATTTCCAAATTCAGCTCCAGCTCCAGCTATAGCTTTTGTTTGGACCGCATCTCCTGCTCCGGCTCCAGCTTTGTCTGGATCCTAGCTTCTGCTCCAGCTCCGGCTCAAGCTTTTATCTGGATCCTAGCTTCTACTCCAGTTCCAGCTCCGGCTCCGGCTCCATCTTTTGTCTGGATCCTTGCTCCTGCTCCTGCTCCTGCTCTCTCTCCGGCTCCCGCTTTTGTCTGTTTGGCGGTACGACCAAGGTAGCTCGGCAAGGGCGGCACAGTGATGGGAGCTCAGCCCATATGCTTGGCGATGGCAGCACGGTGTTGGTATGGCGGACGTCGAGACAATGGCCAGAGATGGTGGTAGGGCCATCGATGAAGGCCGAGTCGGGGCTAAGCCCGACGCCTGCGAGGGTCGTCGGTGCTGTCTCTTGTCTGAAATCGATCGAGATCTCATTCTCCTTGGCAACCTTGCCAGGCCACTCGTAGCCCCGCGTCTTTCTGGCCCGTCCCCAGATCTAGACGCACTCCATGCGCCTCTCCCTCAAGTTGGCCGAGGCCGCAATGCCGGTCGCCGTGTGCTCCGGCGTTGTCGCGACCATGGCAGCCTTATCTACAAGCTTTTTGTGAGACATTTGTTGAAACCGGAGGATGTGGCTTTTTATCACCATCTCGCAAGAAGTTTAAGAGAGGAGAATTGTTAGGGAAGCTCTTGTAGTTGTCTGAAAGCACACCATTAATTAGCAAGGGGGAAGAGGACAGTTTGACCTTTTTGCTGGGTCGGCTTCGGTCACTTCTTGGGTCGGCCTCGGCCTCTGCCGAACTGGTCAGCCTCTGCCTCGGCCTGAACTGGTCAGCCTCCTCTGGGGTCGGCCTCGGCCTCGGCCTGGACTGGTCAGCCTCGGCCTTGGACTGAACTGGTCGGCCTCGTCTGGGGTCGGCCTCGGCCTGGACTGGTCGGCCTCGGCCTCGTCATGGACTGGTCGGCCTCCTCAGGGGTTGGCCTCGGCCTGGACTGGCCGGCCTCCTCTGGGGTCGGCCTCGGCCTGAACTGGTCGAACTCCTCAGGGGTCGACCTCGGCCTCGGCCTAAACTGGTCAGCCTCGGCCTCGGCCTGGACTGGTCGGCCTCCTCAGGGGTCAGCCTCGGCCTCAGCCTGCACTGGTCAGCCTCGGCCTTGGCCTGGACTGGTCGGCCTCCTCTGAGGTCGGCCTCGGCCTCGGCCTGAACTGGTCGGTCTCCTCAGGGGTCGGCCTCGGCCTCGGCTGGCCGGCCTCCTCTGGGGTCGGCCTCGGCCTGAACTGGTCGGCCTCCTCAGGGCTCGGCCTCGGCCTCGGCCTGAACTGGTCAGCCTCCTCAGGGGTCGGCCTCGGCCTCGGCTGGCCGGCCTCCTCTGGGGTCGGCCTCGGCCTGAACTGGTCGGCCTCCTCAGGGGTCGGCCTCGGCCTCGGCCTGAACTGGTCAGCCTCGGCCTCGGCCTGGACTGGTCGGCCTCCTCAGGGGTCGGCCTCGGCCTCCGCCTGCACTGGTCAGCCTCGGCCTTGGCCTGGACTGGTCGGCCTCCTCTGAGGTCGGCCTCGGCCTCGGCCTGAACTGGTCGGCCTCCTCAGGGGTCGGCCTCGGCCTCGGCCTGAACTGGTCAGCCTCGGCCTCGGCCTGGACTGGTCGGCCTCCTCAGGGGTCGGCCTCGGCCTCAGCCTGCACTGGTCAACCTCGGCCTTGACCTGGACTGGTCGGCCTCCTCTTGGCGATGAGACGGTCACGAACATTAGGATGCATGTTGAGGTGCAGATGTCGGAGCGACGTTCGGTTTCTTTGAGGAGAGGCGGGCTCAGATTCGGCTCTCCCCTTTCATGGAGATGGAGGAAAAACGGACGAAGGGATCAAGGTCGGAAGAGGAGCAATGTTCGACGTATCGCTCGGGATCAGACCCGGTGGCGATGACGAGAATCAACTCGAGCTGCTCACTTTTGAGAGGAAAAGGGAAACGATCTGGTGCGAATTCTCCAGCCCAACGCTAGTCTTCTGCTCCGCCCACAGCATCAATCTTGGATCGCGGGAGGGGGAATCCCATCTAGTCTTTACGGGGAGACGGGTTTTAGATCATGGAATGAGTCGCTACCGATGCGGTTGACGTCGTAGGTGTTGACTCGGTTCCCACAGACGGCGCCAAATGTTTCTGCTAATTTTCGCAGAACACATTAATAGTATGGAGGGTGCGTGGTCAACGCGGTCAAAGAGGGGACGCGCGGGACCCCCGAGTTGTCGTGGCTGTCGCTCGAGACAGAGATGACCGGTGGGGTCGACCGACGGCGCGTTCGCTCGAGCGGAAAGGCGCGGCTCCGTTCTTTGGCGGGCCGAGGGGTAGCCTCGGCGAGATGACAGCCTCCGGGATGGTTGAAGGCAGAGTCGCTCGTAGCGGGGCGCGCGGATCCTCGCGTCGGCTCGGCGAGGGGTAGCTCGGCTGAGCTACGTCCTCGTGACGGAGGAGACGAACGAGGTCGGGGACGAGGGCGCTCGGCTCCGGCTGGAAGGATGCCGAGGGGTAGCCTCGGTGTCGCTGGAACTCCTGGACCTGAATAGACGAGAGAGCTCGTCAGGGGGGTCGGACCTTGGTTCCGACCGAAGCCCCTCCGATGCCAAAGTCAGATCTGGCCTGATAAGTGCTCGGTGGGATCGAGTATGGCTCACGGAGAGACCGATACTCGAGTCCTCGGGCCGAGCTTTGGAGGAGAAATATTCAAGGTGGAAGAAGATGTAAGATGGCAGTATGAGGTACCTCCTTTGTAGGTGGTGAAGATCCGGCCTCTTCCAAATGATGCCCGCCCCCTCCTCATATAGACGAACCATGCTCATCATGTGCCATGACGTGACATCATGGCCGCCATTCATGGGGTCGTGCAAATGGGGAAGGGTTGACCCCCTCTAATTGCGCCCACTTGATGACGCCATGAAGGTGGAGTCATGGCCATAAGTGATTGCCATAATTGGCGGGCCATGAAGGCTGGAGTAATGGGCATTGCGGTTGCCATAATTGGCGGGCCATAATGGCGGGGGAATGATGGCCATTAAGCCTGGCCATGAAGTCGGTTGCCATATTTGGCAAGCCATGAAGGTGGCTGCCATAATTGGCGGATCATGATGGCACGGGGCGGCTGCCATATTTGGCGAAGGCTTCCTCGATTTGGGCCCCGATTTCCTCCGCTAAAGAAGCGGGCAATCTCTTGGGCCTTCGTTGTGGGTGGAGAAACGCGACCCGCCCGTAAGATCCTTGGGCCGGAGCTCGAGGCCGTAGTTTGGCTGGTTGACTGGTCGTGGTTGACTTGGCTCCTTCGGACCCGGTCAAAGTAGTCGTAACAATTGCCCCCATCTTCTGAGCTCTACCATTGTTGAGGTAGAGGTCGGGAGATGTAGTATAATGGGGAAGAAGTTGCTCTTTCTGTAGAATTTGGTCCGTCCTGCGGAGTTGGCTAGTGACGATAGATCGTCGGTCCGAGATTCGTTCGGTTGCGAGGGGAGTTGCCCTTCGGCTTACGGCCGACGAAGGAGATCCGTTCGGTGGCGAGGGGAGTTGCCCCTCGGCTTACGGCCGACGAAGGAGATTCGTTCGGTGGCGAGGGGAGTTGCCCCTCGGCTTACGGCCGACGAATGAGTGCTCGACCTACTGGGGGGGTTGCCCCCAGCTCTTTGACCGATCCGTTCGTTCGGTTGCGTGGGGAGTTGCCCCTCGGCTTACGGCCGACGAAGGAGATCCGCTCGGTGGCGAGGGGAGTTGCCCCCTCGGCTTACGGCCGACGAAGGAGATCCGCTCGGTGGCGAGGTGAGTTGCCCCTCGGCTTACGGCCGGCAAAGGAGATCCGCCAGGTGGCGAGGGGAGTTGCCCCTCAGCTTACGGCCGACGAAGGAGATCCACTCGGTGGCGAGGTGAGTTGCCCCTCGGCTTATGGCCGGCGAAGGAGATTCGTTCGGTGGCGAGGGGAGTTGCCCCTCGGCTTACTGCCGACGAAGGAGATTCGTTCGGTGGCGAGGGGAGTTGCCCCTCGGCTTACGGCCAACGAAGGAGTGCTCGGCCTACTGGGGGGTTGCCCCCAGCTCTTTGACCGATCCGTTCGTTCGGTTGCGAGGGGGGTTGCCCCTCGGCTTACGGCCGACGAAGGAGATCCGCTCGGTGGCGAGGGGGGTTGCCCCTCGGCTTACGGCCGACGAAGGAGATCTGCTCGGTGGCGAGGTGAGTTGCCCCTCGGCTTACGGCCGGCAAAGGAGATCCGCCAGGTGGCGAGGGGAGTTTCCCCTCGGCTTACGGCCGACGAAGGAGATCCGCTCGGTGGCGAGGTGAGTTGCCCCTCGGCTTACGGCCGACGAAGGAGATCCGCCCGGTGGCGAGGGGAGTTGCCCCTCAGCTTACGGCCGGCAAAGGAGATCCGCCCGGTGGCAAGGGGAGTTGCCCCTCGGCTTACGGCCGGCGAAAGAGATCCGCCCGGTGGCGAGGGGAGTTGCCCCTCGGCTTACGGCCGGCAAAGGAGATCCGCCCGGTGGCGAGGGGAGTTGCCCCTCGGCTTACGGCCGGCGAAAAGGGTGAAGACCTTGTGAAGCCTTTCGAAGATTCCATGGTGGCGCTCTGCCATTGCTTCATCCAGATCGGTGGATGCAGGAGTTGTTTGGCAAGCGGGGACCCAGCAGCACGGTCGGAGAAGCGATCTGGGTGCTTGAACTCGGACGGGGGTGCTTCGGCCAGATCGGCTTGGCCAGGATGTGGACGACTTTAAGACAAGGTGGCTCGGAGGCTTGGAAGGGTGGTCCGACTCGTCTGGACCGGTCGGCCTCCTCTGGGGTCGGCCTCGGTCTCGGCCTGAACTGGTCGGCCTCGATCGGAGGAGCTGCTTGGTTGCTCGAACTCAGACAGTGGTGCTTCGGCAAAACGGCTCGGCCACGGTCGGAGGAGCGGTCTGGATGATCGACTGGTTCAACAGCCCCATCGCAGTGGGGATAACTTTGTAAGCTTGACGAGGTGGCTTGGCGTTGAAACTCAGATACTTGGCAAGGCGGTCGGACTTGTCTGGTCGGACTCCTCCTGGGTCGGTTGAACTGGTGTGGTCGGCCTCCTCTTGGATGGGTCGGCCTCGTCTAGACACAGCTCTAGTTCTATTTCCAAATTGAGCTCCAGCTCCAGCTATAGCTTTTGTCTGGACCGCATCTCCCGCTCCGGCTCCAGGTTTGTCTGGATCCTAGCTTCTGCTCCAGCTCCGGCTCCAGCTTTTGTCTGGATCCTAGCTTCTGCTCCAGTTCCAGCTCCGGCTCCGGCTCCTTCTTTTATCTGGATCCTTGCTCCTGCTCCAGTTCCTGCTCTCGCTCCGGCTCCCGCTTTTGTCTGTTTGGCGGTACGACCAAGGTAGCTCGGCAAGGGCGGCACAGTGATGGGAGCTCAGCCCATATGCTTGGCGATGGCAGCACGGTGTTGGTATGGCGGACGTCGAGACAATGGCCAGAGATGGTGGTAGGGCCATCGATGAAGGCCGAGTCGGGGCTAAGCCCGACGCCTGCGAGGGTCGTCGGTGCTGTCTCTTGTCTGAACTCGATCGAGATCTCATTCTCCTTGGCAACCTTGCCAGGCCACTCGTAGCCCCGCGTCTTTCTGGCCCGTCCCTGGATCTAGACGCACTCCTTGCGCCTCTCCCTCAAGTTGGCCGAGGCCGCAATGCCGGTCGCCGTGTGCTCCGGCGTTGTCGCGACCATGGCAGCCTTATCTACAAGCTTTTTGTGAGACATTTGTTGAAACCGGAGGATGTGGCTTTTTATCACCATCTCGCAAGAAGTTTAAGAGAGGAGAATTGTTAGGGAAGCTCTTGTAGTTGTCTGAAAGCACACCATTAATTAGCAAGGGGGAAGAGGACAGTTTGACCTTTTTGCTGGGTCGGCTTCGGCCTCTTCTGGGGTCGGCCTCGGCCTCGGCCGAACTGGTCAGCCTCGGCCTCGGCCTGAACTGGTCAGCCTCCTCTGAGGTCGGCATCGGCCTCAGCCTGGACTGGTCAGCCTCGGCCTCGGCCTGAACTGGTCGGCCTCGTCTGGGGTCGGCCTCGGCCTCGTCATGGACTGGTCGGCCTCCTCAGGGGTCGGCCTCGGCCTGGACTGGCCGGCCTCCTCTGGGGTCGGCCTCGGCCTGAACTGGTCGGCCTACTCAGGGGTCGGCCTCGGCCTCGGCCTGAACTGGTCAGCCTCGGCCTCGGCCTGGACTGGTCGGCCTCCTCAGGGGTTGGCCTCGGCCTCAGCCTGCACTGGTCAGCCTCGGCCTTGGCCTGGACTGGTCGGCCTCCTCTGAGGTCGGCCTCGGCCTCGGCCTGAACTGGTCGGCCTCCTCAGGGGTCGGCCTCGGCCTCGGCTGGCCGGCCCCCTCTGGGGTCGGCCTCGGCCTGAACTGGTCGGCCTCCTCAGGGGTCGGCCTCGGCCTCGGCCTGAACTGGTCCGCCTCCTCAGGGGTCGGCCTCGGCCTCGGCTGGCCGGCCTCCTCTGGGGTCGGCCTCGGCCTGAACTGGTCGGCCTCCTCAGGGGTCGGCCTCGGCCTCGGCCTGAACTGGTCAGCCTCGGCCTCGGCCTGGACTGGTCGGCCTCCTCAGGGGTCGGCCTCGGCCTCAGCCTGCACTGGTCAGCCTCGGCCTTGGCCTGGACTGGTCGGCCTCCTTTGAGGTCAGCCTCGGCCTCGGCCTGAACTGGTCGGCATCCTCAGGGGTCGGCCTCGGCCTCAGCCTGAACTGGTCAGCCTCGGCCTCGGCCTGGACTGGTCGGCCTCCTCAGGGGTCGGCCTCGGCCTCAGCCTGCACTGGTCAGCCTCGGCCTTGACCTGGACTGGTCGGCCTCCTCTTGGCGATGAGACGGTCACGAACATTAGGATGCATGTTGAGGTGCAGATGTCGGAGCGACGTTCGGCTTCTTTGAGGAGAGGCGGGCTCAGATTCGGCTCTCCCCTTTCATGGAGATGGAGGAAAAACGGACGAAGGGATCAAGGTCGGAAGAGGAGCAATATTCGACGTATCGCTCGGGATCAGACCCGGTGGCGATGACGAGAATCAACTCGAGCTGCTCACTTTTGAGAGGAAAAGGGAAACGATCTGGTGCGAATTCTCCAGCCCAACGCTAGTCTTCTGCTCCGCCCACAGCATCAATCTTGGATCGCGGGAGGGGGAATCCCATCTTGTCTTTACGGGGAGACGGGTTTTAGATCAAGGAATGAGTCGCTACCGATGCGGTTGACGTCGTAGGTGTCGACTCGGTTCCCACAGACGGCGCCAAATGTTTCTGCTAATTTTCGCAGAACACATTAATAGTATGGAGGGTGCGTGGTCAACGCGGTCAAAGAGGGGACGCGCGGGACCCCCGAGTTGTCGTGGCTGTCGCTCGAGACGGAGATGACCGGTGGGGTCGACCGACGGCGCGTTCGCTTGAGCGGAAAGGCGCGGCTCCGTTCTTTGGCGGGCCGAGGGGTAGCCTCGGCGAGATGACAGCCTCCGGGACGGTTGAAGGCAGAGTCACTCACAGCGGGGCGCGCGGATCCTCGCGTCGGCTCGGTGAGGGGTAGCCTCGGCTGAGCTACGTCCTCGTGACAGAGGAGACGAACGAGGTCGGGGACGAGGGCGCTCGGCTCCGGCTGGAAGGATGCCGAGGGGTAGCCTCGGCGTCGCTGGAACTCCTGGACCTGAATAGACGAGAGAGCTCGTCAGGGGGTCAGACCTTGGTTCCGACCGAAGCCCCTCCGATGCCAAAGTCAGATCTGGCCTGATAAGTGCTCGGTGGGATCGAGTATGGCTCGCGGAGAGACCGATACTCGAGTCCTCGGGCCGAGCTTTGGAGGAGAAATATTCAAGGTGGAAGAAGATGTAAGATGGCAGTATGAGGTACCTCCGTTGTAGGTGGTGAAGATCCGGCCTCTTCCAAATGACGCCCGCCCCCTCCTCATATAGACGAACCATGCTCATCATGTGCCATGACGTGACATCATGGCCGCCATTCATGGGGTCGTGCAAATGGGGAAGGGTTGACCCCCTCTAATTGCGCCCACTTGATGACGCCATGAAGGTGGAGTCATGGCCATAAGTGATTGCCATAATTGGCGGGCCATGAAGGCTGGAGTAATGGGCATTGCGGTTGCCATAATTGGCGGGCCATAATGGCGGGGGAATGATGGCCATTAAGCCTGGCCATGAAGTCGGTTGCCATATTTGGCAAGCCATGAAGGTGGCTGCCATAATTGGCGGATCATGATGGCACGGGGCGGCTGCCATATTTGGCGAAGGCTTCCTCGATTTGGGCCCCGATTTCCTCCGCTACAGAAGCGGTCAATCTCTTGGGCCTTCGTTGTGGGTGGAGAAACGCGACCCGCCTGTAAGATCCTTGGGCCGGAGCCTGAGGCCGTAGTTTGGCTGGTTGACTGGTCGTGGTTGACTTGGCTCCTCCGGACCCGGTCAAAGTAGTCGTAACAAGCCATATGCTTGATCTTGAGAACCCATTTGTTCCCAATTTCTCTATGTCCTCTGGGTAAGTTAACGATGTCCCAGACTTGGTTAACTTTCATGGATTTCAATTCCTCCTTCATCGCTTCCATCCATTTGTCTTTTGCAGGGCATGATACGGCCTGTTTGAAAGTAGCAGGCTCGTCATCATCTTGTAGTAAAGTCATAAAGGTTTGCGGAAATTCATCCTCAAATCTTAGAGGAGCCAACCTTGTACGACTACTACATCGTATTTGAGATTCTTCAAGTCCTTGTTGACTCGAATTTAGATCAATTCTAATATTACTCCCACTTGGAATGTCGTTAGAATTGCTCCCACTTGGATCATTATTCCCGTATGGAATAGGATAATCGTCATTCGTATAATCCATTGGTGAAGATTGAAACGTATTTTCATTTTCACCAAGAATTCTCCCACTCGAATGAGGTAATCCTTCTTGATCTTAAATCTCAAATAGAGATAAGTCCTGACTTATCTCGCCCTGTCTTGGAAACTCGTTTTCCAAGAAAGTGACATCCCTCGACTCAAACTCAATTAGCCCACCATTGTCTTCCTGACTAACAAAAACATAACCTTTGGAGTTTTCTGCGTATCGTATAAAGATACATTTCCTTCCCCTTGGCCCAAGTTTGCCATACTTATGGGTGGAAATATGTGCGTAGGATGCACAACCCCAAGGTTTCAAAATGTTTAAGTCAGGAGACCTTTGGTTCCACAACTCATAAGGAGTGGAGCTAACTGATTTCGAGGGTACACGGTTTAAAATGAAAGTGGCCGTCAATAATGCATCTCCCCAAAAGGTGATTGGCAAGTTAGCTTGTGCCATCATTGAACGGACCATTTCCATTAAAGTCCTATTTCTCCTTTCTGCAACACCGTTTTGTTGAGGAGTATAAGGCATAGTTACCTGATGTACTATGCCTTTTTCATCACAAAGTTCCTTAAAACTTATTGATTGATATTCACCGCCCCTATCGGTTCGCAAGACCTTAATCTTGCGATCTAATTGATTCTCCACTAAACTCATATAGTTTTTAAAGCAAGCCAAAGCTTCACTTTTGTGGGATATCAAATAGATATGTCCGAATCGGGTGAAATCATCAATAAAAGTGATGAAATAGGACTTTCCGCGTCTTGTCTTGACATTCATCGGACCACATATGTCCGAATGGATAAGCTGTAATGGAACCTCAGCCCTTGTGCCGGTTCCAAACGGCTTGCGACAAGATTTCCCCACAAGGCAATGTTCGCAGGTCGACATTTCAACCTTTGAAACATTGGATAGAAGGCCACGTTTGGCAAGTCTATCCATACGCGTTGGTCCAATATGACCAAGCCTTGTGTGCCAACAATTCACATCAGACTCATAAGTCTTAGAATTTGCAATAAGGAAATTTTCATTACATGAGGAATCATACATTGTACTCATTACAATAAATCCTTTAAATACAAACCCAGTACCAATAAGAGTATTATTACAACTTAAGTCCACATTACAATCATGAAAAAACCAGTTATAGCCAAGACCCATTAATACAACCACAGAAATTATATTCCTTCGAATATCTGGAGCGAAGAGGACATCATGAAGTAGGAGAGTGCGGCCGTTGTCCAAGACTAGCTTGCAAGTCCCAACGCCTTTCACTTCAACACGTGTGTTGTTTCCTACATAGATCCACTTCGTTCCTTGGGGTATCCGGTGATACTCCACGAAGGACCGTCTATCCCTTGCTATGTGGTCGGTGGCACCTGAATCAATTATCCAAAATGGATTAGATTCCACAAGAAATATCGAACTAGAAACACATATGCAACTAGTATATTTACAAGTTACCTCGTCCCCTCCACTCGTACACGAACGAGCATAGTGACCGAGCTTGTTGCACTTGAAGCACTTGATCCTCTTCAAGTCTTTCTTCTTGTGCCATTTCTTGTGCCCACCCTTATGTTTGGGTTTCTTGGTAGACTCAGGTTGCTTATTACGTTCATAAGTGAACTTCGAATGATTTTTCCGTTTCTTTCCCCCGTGTGAGGAACTAGCAACCATGTGCACTTCTGCACTTGGTTTGGCAGCCGCAAGCCGCTCTTCCTCTAATTCGAGGTGCTTGGAAACATCGCTGAAGGTCTTGATGCTCTCATTGTGAGTAAGATGCATCTTCATTTGATCCCACCCATTTGGTAGGGAACGTATGACTGCTTGGATTTGTTGCTCATCAGTGAGCACATGACCTGCGTCCTTTAACTCCGAGATAAGGTTCGCCATATGTCGCAGATGTTTCCCCATGGAATGATCTGGACGTTTCTAATATGTATCGAACCTTATAGTTAAGGCGCGAAGTTTGGACACCGATGTGCCACCGAACTTCTCCTCTAGCTTGGACCATATGTCCATGGCTAGGTCATGTTCTCGGAAGATGCGCATTATGTCATCAGCCATACTGCTTAATAACGTAATGCGCGCTATCTTGTTCTTCCGAGACCAAGCATCAAAAGCTTCCTTGTCTCGTCGGTGTTGGGCCGTAGTGCCCAACTCAGGTTCAATCATAACGTTCTTTAGAGTTTCGAGCACTTTTTGCTCCTCTAGAACGTATTGTATCTTGATGGACCAAAGTTTGTAATTATCGCCGTTGAGTTTTTCACCTTTGTTTAACTCAGCGACGATATTCTTTGAAGCGGAAGACATTTTACTTTTAAAATGCTGCAAAAAACATAAAAACCAAAGGTTCGATCAAAAATCATTGCATAAATTTCTTATATACATAGTCATCATACATTTTCATGATTCATTAGTCTCGGCCAGCGGACCGACCAGGGAAATGGCTAAGTCATGGTTCACTACCCCCAGACTAACTGAGGTGTCCCACAAACTAGTCCAAAAGACCACTGGTCGAATCATGATCCATTGAGATACTGAATCAATCGAATGTGAAGTTTCAGACTAGTTTAATATCACTCCCACTTGAAAAAAAACTCCCACTTGAAAAAAAAATCCCACTTGGAATGATATTATTACATTTGATAAGTTACTTTCGAAAAATACTGAAGATGTTACTCTAGAATCGGAAAGGTCACTATGTTTCCAATCACCATCTAGAGTAACTTTCAATATTTCTCCCTCACTTTATCAAATGTTAGTACTCTTATAGTACTTTGCAGCGGAAAAACGTTTTTGAAAACTTATTTTTCAAAACGTATGAAAACGTATTTTTCAAAAAAAATATATTTCAACTTAGTACCCTTATGATACTAGTGAAATATTCGGCACTTCCTGACCATTTTTCGGGAATGAGCCGTAGCCGTGCCTAGGTCGGATCCCCCTTTTGGGAATTTTTCTGCAAACTATCGTCGCGGGCTCCCGTATGGATCCATGCGTTTCTCCCCGTATGAGAGAATTTTGATACAGACGACTGTCGTTTGGCCCCGTATGGGCTAGTCGGCACGTTCATGTTCAACCAAGGTCTTTTGCCGAAATTGGTCTGTATCACTCCCGGCCAGGGCCCCTGCACTGGCTGGCCAGGGATGGCCGGCGGCAGCCCTGGCCACTGCCAGGGCCGGCCTGGACATTGGCCTGGCCTCGGCCAGAGGCCGGCCAGGCCTCTGCCTGGCCTGGCCTAGGCCAGAGGCCCCTGGCCGGGGCCAGGGCCCCTGCCCTGGCCTGAGGCCAGGGCGGCCAGGCCCTGGCCTGAGGCCAGGGCGCTGCCCTGGCCTCTGCCAGGGCGGCCAGGCGGCCCTGGCCTGAGGCCAGGGCGGCCGGGCCCTGGCCGGGGCCAGGGCCTCTGCCCTGGCCTCTGCCAGGGCGGCCGGGCCCTGGCCTGAGGCCAGGGCGCTGCCCTGGCCTCTGCCAGGGCGGCAAAGCCCTGGACGGGGCCAGGCCCTGGCCAGGGCCAGGGCTCCTGCCCTGGCCTCGGCCAGGGAGGCCAGGCCCTGGCCTGGCCGCGGCCAGGGAGGCCAGGCCCTGGCCTGGCCGCGGCCAGGGCCTTCTGGCCATTGCCGTGGCCGGCCAGCGCCGGCCGGCCATGGCCCGGCCATGGCATTTTTGCCTTGATCGTCCATGGCCCTTTGGCCATGGCCGGTTTCCCCTTTCATGGGTGGCCGCACACCCCCGCCGGAGGGGGTTGTCACGGTGGTTATTGGCCGTAGCCAACCCCCTCCGCATGGGGAGGGGGGTGCATGGCCTTCGTAACCCATTTGGCCATGGTGCACATGCACAAAAAAAAATTCATCTTCCCCGATGGGAATAACCACCACCTTCTTCTCCGGTGAAGCACCCGTTCGTCGAGGAAGTAGTTGTCCTCCAATGGCCGTGTGCCAAAAAATGAACCCACTTCAAAAACTCGTTGTTACGACCTAAAGATTGTGGGAGCCCGGCTCCCGCCCGGATCCGCTAACATATCCCATTAACTCGCCCAGTCACAAAGGGGCCGCCGCCCCAAAAATCCGGGGCATCATGGAGACAGGCGCGCCTGGCGGTGTTCCCCGAACCGGTCGAGGCGAACAGCCGCAGCCGGCCGAGGCGAACAACCGCATTCGGCCGGGGCGAACGACCGCAGCTGCCCGACCCGCCGAGGTAGCACGCATGGTGACGCCGGGGCAGCTAGGCCAGGCCTGCTGACCGGCATGGATGTATCCCTCCGCACCAGCGGGCCGTGCCCCTAGGCCAATCGGGACGGCCCGCCCGACCCCCGCGAACCACGACGCTTAGGGTGACACCGCCCGGCTTTAGCTCGTCGCTAGCGACAAACGGCCAAGGATAAGGACATGACTGACACATACGTCACCCGACCGTCTGACAAAGCACCCCCTGGCGACTGAGCCATCTGACAAATAATGCTTTCGGCCCTGACACCCCGACAAAAGCTCCCCCCCGGCCGTCGCGCCGCCTGACGAAAGCAGGCCTGGTAACCCGAGTCCCGACGCCCTTGTCTGGAGCTTCCGCTGACACGCGCGCCAGCTCAGCACGCCTAGTCATCACCCGTCAGGTATAAATACCCCCATTCCTCTTACGGATAGGAGGTGGGAGAATTCCCCCATTATTCCGTTACTCACACACGAGAGCTAAGGTCTTCCATATCTTCGCTCTCCCACCTAAAGCTCGTCACGGACGGCGGACACACAGTGAGTCCGACCGGCGTGTCTAGCCCCCCTTTTTAAGCCCTATCACTGACTTAGGCATCAGAGGGGCTAAGGGTTGAACCCCAACCCAGCCCTTCTGACGAGTTGCTCGTGCTGCAGGAGAGCTCGCCCCTGGACCGGAGTCAGCTTCAGCCCCCCTGCCGTCCAACCTTCACTAGCTACTTCCGGCGAGATTCGACCCTGTGGGCATCACCGGCGACGGACCCGACTTCTTCACGTCACTAATCACTTGTAAAACAGCCTACCTAACCCCTCATTTCCATATAACCACCGTGCCCTTGGTTCCCCATAATACAAATTCATTGTACGCGAGTTCCACCTCGTAACAATTGGCGCCGTCTGTGGGATCGAAGGGTCACACCCATGTTAGACTCCATGCCAATTTCGTGGAACCCTGACCACGGCAAGGATCCCGTGGATCAGGAGCCGCTCTCTCTACAGATCACCCCGGCGTCCGACGCCCTTCCGGGCGTGCGCACCGAAACTGAACCTACTTCATCCCGCGTCGTCCTGAAAAACTTCGAGGCCGTCACTCAGGCCGGGGAGGCTATCAGACAACCGGAACGGGGCCACCGCCCGGCCCCCTGGAGACCCAGAACGTGAGGCGGTACCTCCGCCTTCAGTTCGAGGAGGAGGGAGAAAACGGGGGGCTCGCCGAGGAGATTGCGACCCAGCAAAGGCTCCTGGAAGAGGAGATGGAAGTTGCGCAGCGGTGGAAGCGCCTGGGGGAGGCGGCTGCGGCGCAAAGGCGTTTGGACGAGGCGGCCGAGACCGCCCGGAGGGCCTACCAGGAAGAGGAGGCCGCCCGCCGCCAACTCCGCTTTATTGTCGCGGAACGAGAGAGACTAAGGAGAGAAAACAGGAGTAACCAAGAGGTCTTTGAAGAGACGGCGACGGGACGGCGGCCCGGGGGCGGGCGGGACCCGTTGCTGAACAGGTCTCCCCCTGGAGGAAGCGACCCGCGTCACCAGCACCGACCCTCCGATACCCTACATGAGGAAGCCGTTTGTCGACAGCTACGCTTCCTCACCGCCGAGCGCGAAAGGCTCCTCCGCGAGAATCAGGAACGGATGGAGGCCCGAGGAGAGTTGGCCGGGAGGCGCTGGCGCTGGGAGAGCCGTAGCCACAACCCGTCGAGTCCTCGGCCCAGGAAAGGAGCCCCGCCAGACGACCGTCGGGCTACTCCCCGGGGGCGGAGGACCGTCGTCGGCCGTGGCGCGATCGAAGCCGGACCCCCGAATGGCGGAGAGGGGAGGCCCCGGATCGCCCTACCTATCCGGAGGAGGCCACACCGCTCGCACGATGGATCACGACCGCCCCAAGGCCCAAAAGGTTCAAACCCCCTCTCTTGGCCACGTACAATAGGAGAGGCGACCCCCTCACGCACGTGCACCAATACCGAGGGGCGATGGAGGCGCAGGATGTGGACGAGGCGTTCCTATGCCGGCATTTTTCCCAAAGCCTGAGGGACACCGCGCTGGACTGGTACTTCGGCTTGCCCGCGAGATCCGTCGGGAGCTTTGGCGAGCTGTCGCACAAGCTCTGCCAAGAGTTTCGGGCCGGGCGGACGAAGAAGAAGCCTTTGGACTATCTCTGCACGATAGTCCAAGGAGAAGGGGAGAGAACGGGAAGGTACCTCCGCCGCTTTCAGGAAGAAAGGCGGGCGGTGGTGACATGTGGCGATGAGGTGCTAATGCTGGCCTTCAAGGCGGGGTTACGGACTTGGAGCCTCCACAAATCCCTGCTCCGGGACCCGCCGGCCGACTACGAAGCACTGGTGGTAATGGCGGAAAGGCACGCATTGGCCGAAGAGACCCTCGGTGCAAAGGTCGTATACCCCCCGGCGAAACCATCCCAGGACGGGCCCCGTCTGCACCCTCGGCCGAGGCAGGAAGAGAGGGGCCGAGGCTGCGATCAGATGGCCCTACCGTGGCGGGAGCCACCAGAGCCTCGCCCACGAGATCGACTTGGCCCGGCGCGCGAGTTCGCCCCAGCGCGGAGGCCCCCCGGAGTCATCCCAAGACAAGAGGACCCCCCACCGGCGCAATACACGCGACTCAATGCCCCCATGATGGAGGTGCTGGCCGCGGCGACAAGGGCCGGGTTACTGCCGGAGCCTCCCCGGGAGATGAGGACGGACCCGGCGAGGAGGGATCCCCGGAGATACTGCCGTTATCACCGGGACCACGGTCACGACACCGACCATTGTTACTCCCTTAAAAGAGAGATCGAACGACTAATCCAGGCGGGTCACCTGGGGAACTTTGTCGCGGGAAGGCGGGTGGCGACAGGAGAGAGGGACCCCCCGGAGGAGGGGGAACGGGGTCCGCTGGTGGACCGCGATAAGGAGGAGCCCCACCCCCCAAAGGCAGTCATGCGAATCGAGATGGTAACTGGAGGCCCAACCACGGTGGGACGGGCGCCCGCAATCCTGGAAGCCGAGGCCCGACCGGTGATGATGGCAGGCGCCGGCCGCCGGCCGAAGCAAAGGAAGATACCCCGACCCCCGATCACCTTTACCGGGGAGGACGGTCAGAAGGCATGGAGCCAGACCAGTGACGCCCTCGTCTTCGAGGCTCGGATTGGGGTGATTGATGTCGGCCGGCTCCTGATTGACACCGGTAGCTCCTGTGACATCCTGTTCCTGACGACGGTCGAGAAGATGGGGTGGGGCCGCTCAGACTTAGAGCCCTGTGTGGGCCCCGTCGCTGGCTTCACCGGCTACGCAATCCCCACCGAGGGAACGATCACCTTACCCATGACCCTGGGGGAGGAACCGATGGTCGTCACCAGGGAAGCGCAATTTGTCTTCGTCAACGTCGCCTCGGCGTATAACGGAATCATAGGGCGTCCATATATGACGGTCATCGAGGCGCTCCCATGCCTGCAACATCAGACGATGAAGTTCCGGACTCCGCGGGGGGTGGGACAGGTGCGGGGAGGACGGGAGGTGCCCGGTGACCACAGCCAGGCGCCACCCCTGCTCAGGAGCCCGAGGCGGCCCCTGACGGCTCTCGTCCCTGACGAGAGGGAGGACTTCTGCGACCAGTGGCCGACCCCGGAAGAGGAAGTGGAGGAGGTCCCAGTGGCCTCGGACGAGGAAAAAACCGTCTCCGTCGGGACGAAACTCCCGTCAGCATTGAAGACGGCCCTCGTGGCCTTGCTCTGAGAAAACGCGGACATATTCGTGTGGTCACCCGCAGACATGCCCGGGGTGGACCCGAGAGTAATCTCCCACAGGTTGAATGCGGACCCGGAAGCCCGACCTGTTCGACAGAAGAAGAGAAGTGCAGGGGGCGAAAAGAAGAAGGCGGCCGAGGAAGAAGTAGAGCGACTCCTCGAGGCCAAGTTTGTTCGGCCGGTGGACTACCCCGACTGGCTCACCAACGTCGTTCTGGTGAAGAAGCCCAGTGGGAAGTGGCACATGTGCGTTGACTTCACCGACCTCAACAAGGTGTGCCTGAAGGACAGCTTCCCTCTACCCAGAATCGACCACTTGGTGGACCAGGCGTCCGGCTATGAGTTGTTGAGCTTCATGGACGCCTTCTCGGGATACAACCAGATACCGATGGTTGAGGAAGCTGAGGAGAAGACCTCGTTTGTCACTGATAAGGGCACCTTCTGTTACACCAAGATGCCCTTCGGATTGAAGAACGCCGTGGCGACCTATCAACGAATGGTTGACCGAATATTTGGCCCTCAGGTGGGGCGAAACCTGAAGGTCTACATCGACGACATGCTGGTGAAGAACGGAAGGGCTCCCGACCACCTCACAGACCTGCAGGAAACCTTCCAGAGGGTCCGCCAGTACAACCTGAGGCTAAACCCCGCAAAGTGTATCTTTGGCGTGCAATCGGGAAAATTCCTGGGCTTCATGATAACGAAGCGGGGAATCGAGGTGAACCCCGACAAGGTGACGGCCCTCATCGATATGACGGAGCCCCGGACGATCCGGGACTTGCAGCGACTGAACGGCCGGATCGCAGCTTTGGGGCGATTCCTGTCGAAATCGGCGGAGAAATCGCTCACTTTCTTCAGGGTCTTGCGCACAGCCTTGGGCAAAGCTAAAGATCAAAGGAAGGTGATCCCGTGGGATGACGACTGTGCCCGGGCGTTCGCGGAGCTGAGAGCATACCTACAGAGCCCATCGCTCCTCGCGCGGCCGGAGGAGGGCGAACCCCTGGGATTGTACCTGGCGACCACCGAGGGGGCTGTTAGCTCCGTCCTGGTCAAGGAGGAAGGAGGAGTGCAACTCCCCGTTTACTATGCCAGCCGGATCCTCCGGGAGGCAGAGACTCGTTACAGCCCTATCGAGAAAGCCGCCTACTGCCTAGTCACCACGGCCCGGAAGCTCCGACCCTACTTCCAGGCCCACCCCGTAATTGTCCACACCGACATGCCCCTCGAAAAGAACCTGAAAAGGCTGGAGCGGTCGGGGAGGATGCTCAATTGGAGTGTCGAGCTCAGCGAGTTAAACATAACGTACAAAACCCGGACGGCAATCAAGGCCCAAGCGCTGGCTGACTTCGTGGTAGAATGCACAACGGAGATCCCGCCGGAGGATCCGACGGAGCTCCCATCGGTGACCAAATCCTCGCGGAGGGTCAAGGTGGGTGAACCCTCAGCACCCTCCCCGACGACAGCAGGCGAATTATGGACCATCCACGTCGACGGCTCCGCAACAGGCTCTGGGACAGGAGCAGGTATAGTCATTCAAACCCCAGATGGATGCTCGCTGGAGTACGCCCTGCGCTTCAGCTTCCCTGCCACCAACAATGTCACGGAATACGAAGCAGCGGTTAACGGGTTAAAGCTCGCTAGGGCGGTGGGGGCGACGAACGTGTTGCTCCTGAGTGACTCCCGCCTCGTCATCCAACAGATCCTGGGGGGCTTCGAAGCCCGAGAGGAAACAATGAAGCGATACCTAAATCGCATCCAGATCGAACTCCGAAAGTTCAAGAAAGCAGACGTCCAACACCTACCCCGCTCCAGCAACCTCCGCGCGGATGCCCTGTCTAAGCTGGCTTCCTCCTCGGCGGCCGAGATCGGGAAGGCAATCTACGTGGAAAGCCTGGCGACGCCAACCATCGACGAGGGAGAACTGATGTGCGCGGGCACGAGGACGTCGTGGATGACCCCCATAATGAAGTACCTGGAGACGGGCGAGCTACCCGAGGAACGGATGCTGGCAAAACAGGTGGAAAGGCGGGCCCTTTCATTCGTACTTCTCGACGGAGTGCTATACCGCCGCCGCCGAGCCAATTTCGATGTCCTGCCCTACCTAAAGTGTTTGGGCCCGGAGCAAGCTGAGCACGTCATCCGTGAGGTGCATGAGGGCTTTTGCGGAAACCACCATGGCGGACGCACCATCGCCCACAAAGTAATGCGCCATGGATACTACTGGCCGACGATGATCCGGGATGCGGTACAATACGTCAAGAAGTGTGAGGCATGCCAGAAGTTCTGTCGGCGGACGACTGCACCCCCGGCCAACCTAATGCCCATCTTGAGCCCGATCCCCTTCGCCAAGTGGGGGCTCGACATCCTGGGGCCATTCCCAAAAGCCTCTGGGGGAAGGAAATACCTAGTCGTCGCCGTGGATTACTTCAAAAAATGGATCGAAGCAGAGCCACTGGTGCGAATCGCGTGGACGGACATGAAGGGCTTCATCTGGCAATCCATCATATGCCGTTTCGGGATTCCCCGCTCCATCGTCACGGATAACGAAAAGCAGTTCGATTGCGAGGGCTTCCGCGACTTTTGCTCAGGCTGGGGAATCAAACTCCAATTCGCGTCAGTCGCCCACCCACAGTGCAACGGAATGGCGGAGGCCGCGAATAAATGTATCCTGAACCCGATGAAGAAGAAGGTGGACGCCGCTCTGGGGGCCTGGGTCGACGAGCTGCCGGGGATCCTGTGGTCTTATCGTACCACCCACAAGGCCTTGACTGGGGAAAGCCCCTTCGTGCTAGCATACGGGTCGGAGGCGGTCGTTCCCGTGGAAATCGGCGAGGAGACACTCCGGCTAAAGCTCTTCGACGAAGAAGCCAACGGAGAAGGACTCGGTCTCAGTTTGGAGTTGATAGACGAGGTGCGAGACCGGGCCTTGACTAGCCTCGTCAAGCACAGCCAGAGGATGGCACGGTACTACGACTCCCGGGTGAAACCGCGGACCTTCCGGATCGGCGATTTGGTCCTCCGAGATGCCACCTTCCGCCCCGAGACTGCAAAGCGGGGAAAGCTAGCCGCTAAGTGGGAAGGACCCTACACGGTCATCGACATTGTTGGGCCGGCCATGTACATCCTGGCTCCCCCCGAAGGGAGCGAACTGGCCCACCCCTGGAACGCAAAACATCTGCTAAAATTCTACCAATAGTTGTGAGTTTTTCTTTTCCTATACGCAGTATACCTATCCATCCGTTCATCCCAATATGGTTATTTCTACACAAGTTTTGCAGTTCGATAAAACTCCGAACCTCTGGGGCAGGGCCAACCCTAGCCACCAAAACCAGAGAAGGGCACGGGCTGGGCTACGCGCCCGCTCCCCCCCTCCAGACCTCTGGGGCAGGGCCAATCCTAGCCACCCAAACCAGAGAAGGGCACGGGCCGGGCTACGCGCCCGCTCCCCCCTCCAGACCTCTGGGGCAGGGCCAACCCTAGCCACCCAAACCAGAGAAGGGCACGGGCCGGGCTACGCGCCCGCTCCCCCCCTCAAGACCTCTGGGGCATGGCCGACCCTAGCCACCCAAACCAGAGGTGGGCACGGGCCGGGCTACGCGCCCGCTCCCCCCATCCAGACCTCTGGGGCAGGGCCGACCCTAGCCACCCAAACCAGAGAAGGGCACGGGCCGGGCTACGCGCCCGCTCCCCCCCTCCAGACCTCTGGGGCAGGGCCAACCCTAGCCACCCAAACCAGAGAAGGGCACGGGCCGGGCTACGCGCCCGCTCCCCCCCTCCAGACCTCTGTGGCAGGGCCAACCCTAGCCACCCAAACCAGAGAAGGGCACGGGCCGGGCTACGCGCCCGCTCCCCCCCTCCAGACCTCTGTGGCAGGGCCAACCCTAGCCACCCAAACCAGAGAAGGGCACGGGCCGGGCTACGCGCCCGCTCCCCCCCTCCAGACCTCTGGGGCAGGGCCAACTATAGCCACCCAACCAGAGAAGGGCACGGGCCGGGCTACGCGCCCGCTCCCCCCCTCAGACCTCTGGGGCAGGGCCAACCCTAGCCACCCAAACCAGAGAAGGGCACGGGCCGGGCTACGCGCCCGCTCCCCCCCTCCAGACCTCTGGGGCAGGGCCAACCCTAGCCACCCAAACCAGAGAAGGGCACGGGCCGGGCTACGTGCCCGCTCCCCCCTTCAGACCTCTGGGGCAGGGCCGACCCTAGCCACCCAAACCAGAGAAGGGCACGGGCCGGGCTATGCGCCTGCTCCCCCCTCAAGACCTCTGGGGCAGGGCCGACCCTAGCCACCCAAACCAGAGGTGGGCACGGGCCGGGCTACGCGCCCGCTCCCCCCCTCCAGACCTCTGGGGCAGGGCCGACCATAGCCAGCCAAACCAGAGGTGGGCACGGGCCGGGCTACGCGCCCGCTCCCCCCCTCCAGACCTCTGGGGCAGGGCCAACACTAGCCACCCAAACCAGAGAAGGGCACGGGCCGGGCTACGTGCCCGCTCCCCCCCTCCAGACCTCTGGGGCAGGGCCAACCCTAGCCACCCAAACCAGAGAAGGGCACGGGCCGGGCTACGCGCCGGCTCCCCCCTCCAGACCTCTGGGGCAGGGCCAACCCTAGCCACCCAAACCAGAGAAGGGCACGGGCCGGGCTACGCGCCCGCTCCCCCCCTCCAGACCTCTGGGGCAGGGCCAACCCTAGCCACCCAAACCAGAGAAGGGCACGGGCCGGGCTACGCGCCCGCTCCCCCCCTCCAGACCTCTGGGGGCAGGGCCAACCCTAGCCACCCAAACCAGAGAAGGGCACGGGCCGGGCTACGGGCCCGCTCCCCCCCTCCAGACCTCTGGGGCAGGGCCAACCCTAGCCACCCAAACCAGAGAAGGGCACGGGCCGGGCTACGCGCCCGCTCCCCCCCTCAAGACCTCTGGGGCAGGGCCGACCCTAGCCACCCAAACCAGAGGTGGGCACGGGCCGGGCTACGCGCCCGCTCCCCCCCTCCAGACCTCTGCGGCAGGGCCAACCCTAGCCACCCAAACCAGAGAAGGGCACGGGCCGGGCTACGTGCCCGCTCCCCCCCTCCAGGCCTCTGGGGCAGGGCCAACCCTAGCCACCCAAACCAGAGAAGGGCACGGGCCGGGCTACGCGCCCGCTCCCCCCCTCCAGACCTCTGGGGCAGGGCCAACCCTAGCCACCCAAACCAGAGAAGGGCACGGGCCGGGCTACGCGCCCGCTCCCCCCCTCCAGACCTCTGGGGCAGGGCCAACCCTAGCCACCCAAACCAGAGAAGGGCACGGGCCGGGCTACGCGCCCGCTCCCCCCCTCCAGACCTCTGGGGGCAGGGCCAACCCTAGCCACCCAAACCAGAGAAGGGCACGGGCCGGGCTACGCGCCCGCTCCCCCCCTCCAGACCTCTGGGGCAGGGCCAACCCTAGCCACCCAAACCAGAGAAGGGCACGGGCCGGGCTACGTGCCCGCTCCCCCCCTCCAGACCTCTGGGGCAGGGCCAACCCTAGCCACCCAAACCAGAGAAGGGCACGGGCCGGGCTACGCGCCCGCTCCCCCCCTCAAGACCTCTGGGGCAGGGCCGACCCTAGCCAACCAAACCAGAGGTGGGCACGGGCCGGGCTACGCGCCCGCTCCCCCCCTCCAGACCTCTGGGGCAGGGCCAACCCTAGCCACCCAAACCAGAGAAGGGCACGGGCCGGGCTACGCGCCCGCTCCCCCCCTCAGACCTCTGGGGCAGGGCCAACCCTAGCCACCCAAACCAGATAAGGGCACGGGCCGGGCTACACGCCCGCTCCCCCCCTCCAGACCTCTGGGGCAGGGCCAACCCTAGCCACCCAAACCAGAGAAGGGCACGGGCCGGGCTACGTGCCCGCTCCCCCCTCCAGACCTCTGGGGCAGGGCCGACCCTAGCCACCCAAACCAGAGAAGGGCACGGGCCGGGCTACGCGCCCGCTCCCCCCTCAAGACCTCTGGGGCAGGGCCAACCCTAGCCACCCAAACCAGAGAAGGGCACGGGCCGGGCTACGTGCCCGCTCCCCCCCCGCCAGACCTCTGGGGCAGGGCCAACCCTAGCCACCCAAACCAGAGGTGGGCACGGGCCAGGCTACGCGCCCGCTCCCCCCCTCCAGACCTCTGGGGCAGGGCCAACCCTAGCCACCCAAACCAGAGAAGGGCACGGGCCGGGCTACGCGCCCGCTCCCCCCCTCCAGACCTCTGGGGCAGGGCCAACCCTAGCCACCCAAACAAGAGAAGGGCACGGGCCGGGCTACGCGCCCGCTCCCCCCCTCCAGACCTCTGGGGGCAGGGCCAACCCTAGCCACCCAAACCAGAGAAGGGCACGGGCCGGGCTACGCGCCCGCTCCCCCCTCCAGACCTCTGGGGCAGGGCCAACCCTAGCCACCCAAACCAGAGAAGGGCACGGGCCGGGCTACGTGCCAGCTCCCCCCCTCCAGACCTCTGGGGCAGGGCCAACCCTTGCCACCCAAACCAGAGAAGGGCACGGGCCGGGCTACGCGCCCGCTCCCCCCCTCAAGACCTCTGGGGCAGGGCCGACCCTAGCCACCCAAACCAGAGGTGGGCACGGGCCAGGCTACGCGCCCGCTCCCCCCCTCCAGACCTCTGGGGCAGGGCCAACCCTAGCCACCCAAACCAGAGAAGGGCACGGGCCGGGCTACGTGCCCTCTCCCCCCCTCCAGACCTCTGGGGCAGGGCCAACCCTAGCCACCCAAACCAGAGAAGGGCACGGGCCGGGCTACGCGCCCGCTCCCCCCCTCCAGACCTCTGGGGCAGGGCCAACCCTAGCCACCCAAACCAGAGAAGGGCACGGGCCGAGCTACGCGCCCGCTCCCCCCCTCCAGACCTCTGGGGCAGGGCCAACCCTAGCCACCCAAACCACAGAAGGGCACGGGCCGGGCTACGCGCCCGCTCCCCCCCTCCAGACCTCTGGGGCAGGGCCAACCCTAGCCACCCAAACCAGAGAAGGGCACGGGCCGGGCTACGCGCCCGCTCCCCCCCCCCCCCTCCAGACCTCTGGGGCAGGGCCAACCCTAGCCACCCAAACCAGAGAAGGGCACGGGCCGGGCTACGCGCCCGCTCCCCCCCTCCAGACCTCTGGGGCAGGGCCAACCCTAGCCACCCGAACCAGAGAAGGGCACGGGCCGGGCTACGCACCCGCTCCCCCCCTCCAGACCTCTGGGGCAGGGCCAACCCTAGCCACCCGAACCAGAGAAGGGCACGGGCCGGGCTACGCGCCCGCTCCCCCCTCCAGACCTCTAGGGCAAGGCCAACCCTAGCCACCCAAACCGGAGAGGGCCACGCACCCATGGCCCTCGAAAAGTCAAAAGAAGACGGGCACACAAACCGGGACGAAATGACGCCAGTTCCCGAGTAGGCGGCCCCGATGGGACTCGACAAAACGAAAGGACGCTAGAGAAACACGCCACAATTAATAACACGCTTCAAAAGAAGACCCGCAAGAGCCACCTGGCAAAAGCGGTTTCCCATGGGCACGAATTCAAGAAACCCATTAATAGCGCCAACTCAGCGCAATAAATAGGGAAGAAACCGTCAATGAGATCTCCCTATAAATAGGCCACTCCCCCGTCTGAAAGGAACAAAAAAAACCGAGACATGAAACTCTGCCACCTTATTCCCCCACCCACCGGGAAAAGGGCCGAGATACACCGCCCTAACAAAAGAGATGTCACCGGCCATCAATGGCTCCCGCCGCCCCAGGCGGCGGATCCTGCATCAAAACCTCCACCAATAGGATATTCCCCTTACTCACGGATCGCCAAGAGTATATTTCCCTTACACCAGGGAAATCCACTTTTCACGCCTCTGCCCGCCCTAAACTACGACGGGTGGGAGAAAGAATGGCATCCGTTTAAAGCCGGCCGGCCATGCAAGAGCCCCCAGCGCCTGCCGGCCAGCGCCTCTCTGCAGTCGACCACCGGGCGAGGACCTCGGAAAGGCTGCATCACTGACAAGCCCAAAAGGCAAGTCACGGCGTGTCAGCCCGCCCATGCACAACCGGGCGCCGAACCCCACCCTCAAACCGAAGCCGCGAGACATGGGGTGGCAAGGGACGGCCTTATGCTCAAGAACCTCCCCATGGCGCACGCCCCGGCAAGACGGCAAACAGGGTATTCCCCTTACAAACGGATCGCAAACAGGGTATTCCCCTTACACAAGGGAAATCCACCTTTCACGCCTCCGTCCTCCCCGAACGACGACGGATCGGAGAAAGAATGGCATCCATTCAAAGCCGGTTGAGCAGGCAAGAGCCCCCAGCACTGGCCGGCCAGTACCTCCGCACCGTCGACCTACGGGCGAGGTCCTCGGAAAGGCTGCACCCCCGACGACCCCAAACGACGAGTCATGGCGTGTCGGCCCGCCCATACACCACCGCACGCTGAACGCCACTCTCAAACCGAAGCGGCAAGACATGGGGCGGCAGCGGACGGCCCTATACTCAGGAACCTCCCCAAGGAGCAAGCCGCATCAAGACGGCTTCCCTCCCTCGGCGCCTCTTCCGGACCGAGGAAAACCCTTTCCGCGGAAAGAGATGACGAAGCAACAGAGGGAAGGTGGCACGATCGCCACAGAGACCTTGCAACACTTCAGCACGAAAGGCGGCCACCCTCCTCCACGCCGAGCTCAATTCAAGTTACGAAGGGCCCACCCGGCCCACAGCGACAACCCAATCCGGAGGTCATTAAACCGCGGGCGAGGACAGCTCTACGGCTCCCCCCCAGCCGGATCGGACCCCGCGACCGGCGATAAACTAAGAACTCCTGTACAAGCTGTAGATCAGCCTTTACAAACCTAAATAAAAATGTTCTTCTTTATACGCTCAGATTTTTCGGAAGAACCCCATAGCGAATAGCTATCCCCCGCTAAGCTCTGGGTTAGCACCGCACTACCCCTCCTAACTGGCATAGGACCTCCGGGAAATCTACGCCCACAGCGCGACCCCCGCTCACCAAAAGTCACTGACACCTTTCCCTCCAGGGGGAAAGAGAGGCACTGGAACCCGCCCCGCGTAACAGGATCATCCCGAGATTGAATAACGATGGCATAGCGGGAATCGCCCCTAGCCACTCCGCCGACCCCCCACCCCGCAAAAAGGCAACACAAGCCAACAACATCCCCTTCCCCCAGACCTCGCGATCTCGGACACGGGAATGTTGGGGGCATGATAGGTAATTGCGTAGCTTCCGCAAGATGCCAAAACAACATGACCCGAGTCCCGAGGCAGAGGCTGCGAAGTAGGCGCCCAGTCCTGAAAAGGCAGTGCCCTGTCTCGTCAGAACAGTGCCGCGATGCGACTCAACATAACGAGAGGCGCCTAGTCCTGAAAAGGCAGTGCCCTGTCTCGTCAGAACAGTGCCGCGATGCGACTCAACATAACGAGAGGCCGCTCGGTCGACACGCTGTCAGCAGTAACACGATCCCCGAGAGGCCAGAGTGCTGGATACCGCCAGGGAAACGCGATTCCCAAAGCACGTGACTCTGCGGAGCCCCTTAGAAACGCTAACCCCCCGCATTACTCAAGAGAAACCCTTCCGCAGAACCTCACTATAAATACCCCCCCTTAGGCCAGGGGAGGAGGAGGAAAAAAGAGAAATGCAAGGGACTCCCATACCTTCACTCCGGACACAAAACGGTCCCAAATGCCCCACCACCTCCAACTGGATATTCCCCTTACACATGGGAGGCACCGCCCGCCAGCTTTCCTCCTGCTTGTTACTATATCAAAAGGCGGGCCCAGATTGCCGGCCACGGGCCGCAACACCCTAATTAACACCGCCACCTTCGGCGATCCCCACAGGGTGCCGGGGAGGGGAAAACCCCTCAACGGCTCGCCCAGAGGTGCCACCACCGCCACCTCGTCCTCAGCCCCCCGGGGGTTCCCCCTCGGTGTGCGGGGTCCCCGGCGAGGCCGAGCAACCCCCCAACACGGCGACAGCAAGGCAAAACGCGAGGAAGCAAAGAAGGGGAAAAGGAGAGGATCCCCTCCTACGACCGGGGGTCGGCTCCTCGGCTCACCCTTGGAAAGTGGCGGTAGGAATTCAGTAATAAGCATACGCGAAGACCGCCCTGACGCAGGGATCTGCTCCTCCTGGCAAAACGAACAACAAATGTGGACCACACTCCGTCCCACACATCTTCTCCTAAGTCTTGTAAATATCGCCGAGATTTTCGATAAAGATTGGTGCATAATACCTTCCCTTTTTCTTTTTTCTTTTTTCGAACAACGCCCCGCTTAGCTCAGAGTCAGGGAGAGACTTCGTGACCCCGCTATAGCGGGACACATCCCGCGGGGCCGGCGTCACCCCCCGGAGCCGAGATCCAGGTCCGAATCCCAAGTAAAAGGTAGTATCACGGTAACGTTACGCCATCCGAGCCGAACCGGGCTTCCGCTTCGCACTCGAATGCCGGGGGCAATTGTTACGACCTAAAGATTGTGGGAGACCGGCTCCCACCCGGATCCGCTAACATATCCCATTAACTCGCCCAGTCACAAAGGGGCCGCCGCCCCAAAAATCCGGGGCATCATGGAGACAGGCGCGCCTGGCGGCGTTCCCCGAACCGGTCGAGGCGAACAGCCGCAGCCGGCCGAGGCGAACAACCGCATTCGGCCGGGGCGAACGACCGCAGCCGCCCGACCCGCCGAGGTAGCGCGCTTGGTGACGCCGGGGCAGCTAGGCCAGGCCTGCTGACCGGCATGGACGTATCCCTCCGCACCAGTAGGCCGTGCCCCTAGGCCAATCGGGGTGGCCCGCCCGACCCCCGCGAACCACGACGCTTAGGGTGACACCGCCCGGCCTTTAGCTCGTCGCTAGCGAAAAACGGCCAAGGATAAGGACACGACTGACACATACGTCACCCGACCGTCTGACAAAGCACCCCCTGGCGACTGAGCCATCTGACAAATAATGCCTTCGGCCCTGACACCCCGACAAAAGCTCCCCCCCGGCCGTCGCACCGCCTGACGAAAGAAGGCCTGGTAACCCGAGTCCCGACGCCCTTGTCTGGAGCTTCCGCTGACACACGCGCCAGCTCAGCACGCCTAGTCATCACCCGTCAGGTATAAATACCCCCATTCCTCTTACGGATAGGAGGTGGGAGAATTCCCCCATTATTCCGTTACTCACACACGAGAGCTAAGGTCTTCCATATCTTCGCTCTCCCACCTAAAGCTCGTCACGGGCGGCGGACACACAGTGAGTCCGACCGGCGTGTCTAGCCCCCCTTTTTAAGCCCTATCACTGACTTAGGCATCAGAGGGGCTAAGGGTTGAACCCCAACCCAGCCCTTCTGACGAGTTGCTCGTGCTGCAGGAGAGCTCGACCCTGGACCGGAGTCAGCTTCAGCCCCCCTGCCGTCCAACCTTCACTAGCTACTTCCGGCGAGATTCGACCCCGTGGGCTTCACCGGCGACGGACCCGACTTATTCACCTCACTAATCACTTGTAAAACAGCCTACCTAACCCCTCATTTCCATATAACCACCGTGCCCTTGGTTCCCCATAATACAAATTCATTGTACGCGAGTTCCACCTCGTAACACTCGTAAACTACGCGCTCCACATGAAGAGAGCACCCATTCCCTATGAATGGAGACTCAGCATCCATGAAGAGAGCGAGTTTGACGATATGAACGGTCGGTTCTTCCCGTCACGGAGAGTTCCTGCCATATCCGTAATGACAGAAGACCCTAACGTGAAAAGAACAACCGCTGCGTTCTCTCCGTCACGAAGCGTTCCTACCATATCCGTAATGGTAGGATACCCATCCGTGAAAAAGACAACGACTCGTTCATAGTTTCTCCGGGGCGAACCCATATGGCTCTGATACCAATGAAGGATCCTGTCCAAAACAGAGTTAGGATCGATAAATGAAGTTGAGACTTACGCTTGCGTACGCGGCACGGTAGTCTACGAACTTCGCCTTCGGATTCGCCACGACGGATCGAGTCTACTCACGAACGGAGTAAGGCTACTAAATCCACAATCTAAATCTCTACTTTAGATTAAGAACTTGGATAGAGGAAGAGAAAGGATTTCTGCAGAGCTTCGCTAGAATGAAGTTGCATGCATGAATTCCATGCAAAAGGTGTAAAAAATGGCTTACCCTTGGGTCTTATTTATAGCCCCCAAGGTAGTTATTTTAGGGTAAGTTGTTCCTTTGGAACAACTTAATTAAGGTGTACCATGATACATGGCACATTATATGCTTAAGTTGTACCATATGCATGGTACAACATAAGCTTAAGATATTCCCCCTTTATTAGCCATATGTCGCATGCACTTATGCATATATAATGCGACTTTCCCACTCATCCAGAGATCCTCTCCGCAAGGGAACAGATTCCCTTTGCACACGACTTCGTGTACGCGACGTTCGAGGTCCGTATTCCCTCGTACATCCCCCACAAGGGTGTACAAACGTCTTCCATATCCAACATCTATAAGTTATACTCAACGATAGACCTACTAATCAAGTTTGCCTCTTACTAACTTTTTGGTGAACGGGTACAAACTGATATATACTGGATTTTGAATGCTTAATAACACACGCAATCTATCCAGATTTCTTAAGGGTGTTAATTAATACAACTAATGATAGTTATCACGTTGGTATTATATTATTTTATATGTATCAATAATGTTGTTAACATCGGCATAAGAATATGAGGAATCCAATAAAATAAATATTAAAAACAAAATTTAGATCTCCTCAGCGCGCACCACGGTCAAAATCGTTCTCAGCGTCGCGATTAATAACAATTACCGTTACTAATGTCAAGCCTGACAATCCATATAAGATTACTCAGCGTGCAAAACGGTTCGAATCGTGCTAAAATATAACCGTTGTGCGCACTGAGTAAAATTAGCCAACTAAACCACCGAATTTACTCGAAGTGCGCAACAGATTAAAATTTTTACCCGTTTTGAACCGTTTGGACCCTCTTTCATCCCTTGATAAATTCTGCTCACCGCTCACAGCCATAACCTTCCACAGATTGCTCAAGGCGGAATATCAAACGGCCAGTTTTTCGTAGATTGCTCAAGGCGCACAGACGGAAATTCCAAAGATTTGATTTTTATTACTGGGCTCGACATTTACATCACAGTGGCAACTGCTGCATTCAAACAAATCGGTGAAGCGAGAGCAATCGATTTAGGGGTTTTCGACCTAAATTTGTCGAAATCGCGATTTGGTAAGTATACAATGTTAAGTACATTCTATTTGATATCCATATTACAATTACAATGTGTAGAAAGAGGAGGCGAAATTTTTGGTTTTTAATTGCCTGCAGATACAGTTGAGATTGATGGAGATGCTAAAAAATTCGGAGGTAATATTGATTTTTCTTTACGTCAATAATGTAACTAATGTTTGGTTCCTGGTCCAATTAGTTGTATGAATTGTTTGATACAGGTGTATATGGATTATACAGCCGAATTTACAACGATTCAACGTTTTAAAAGTAGAGACGAACTCTTTCAGTGGATAAAGAGCGTCGGACGACAACAGGGGCATGTGATTGTTACCAGTGCGTCGAGTATGAATAAATCGTCCAATAGGACTCCCGCTGCCTACTATGCATGTGCAAGAAGCGGGAACTACAGGGGACACCGACCAGTACGAAAGAGCAACCGGCCAGTTAGAACCAACAAGTGTGGATGCCCGTTCAAATTGCGTGGTAATGAGGTGGGCGATGGCGGTGAGTGGAGTTTAACGGTCGTTGATGGCAGGCACAACCATCAAGCTGCTAATTATGTCGCGGGCCATTCCGACGACGGGGTGTTGCAGGGAAAAGAGGTGGAAGCATTGCGAGACTTGGCAAATAGAAAGGTGCCGCCGTCAGCAATTTTGAAAGGCCTGAAGGAAACTAAATCCTTCAATGAAATACCAATCAAATCAATTTATAATGCACGTTCCCGATTACTAAGGGGGCAGAGTGTGGGTATGGTAAACAAGTTGAAGGAGTTAGCATCACCGTGTAGAATTGTGGGTGATGAGCTTGTGGTGCATGTGGATAATGTTGAAGAGGAGCAGAAGGGAGATGAGGAGAAGGTGGATGAGGCTGAGGAGGAGACTGCATTGGCTGCTTATTGGCAGGATGATGTGGTGGATCGTAATGCGATGGAGCAGGCTGCTTAGAAGTTGGCTCTTAGTGGGCAGGAGCATAATGCTGCGGAGGAGGATGAGGTTAATGCAGCGGATGAGAATGTGGAGCCGAGGGTGCATGATGTTTATGGGGATGATGAGGCTGAGAATGCAGTGGCTGCTGAGTTGACTGTAGATGATTATGTTATTGGGGAGATGGTGGAGACGGAGGAGACGGTTGCCCTTAACATGGAGGTGCAGAATGCTGAGGAGGTACTGGTGGAGGATAATACAGCGGCTGAGACTGTGGAGCCGAAGGTGTATGAGGAGAAGGTGAACGAGGAGGATGATGATAAGGAAGTGGCTACTGATTTGATTGCTGAGGAGCATACTGGGAAGTTGGTGGATACGGCGGGGATGGTGGAACGTAATGTGGCTGACCAGACTGCTGAGATGGATGAGGGGGAGAATGCAGCTGGGGAGAATGAGGAGCCGCAGGAGGATGAGGCGAATGTGGAGGATGTGGAGGATGAGAAGATAGAGGATGCTGGGTTGATGCAAGCTGAGCTTACGTTGGAGTTGGGGGCGACGGTGGAGACGGGGGATCATAATGTGGATGCTCAGACTGCTGGGAGGGAGGAGGAGACGGCTGTGGCCTCGTATTTTGATGAGCACGAGGAGATGGATGGCATGCTTAAACAACTTTCTCCCCTGGTTGATGAGATTTCTGATCATTTTTCGGATGTGACGGCGAAGCCTACAGTTAGGAGGAAGCCTGTTAAGGCTCCACGGTTGCATTCAATTGCGGAGCATACGTCGGCGGTGAAGGAGAAGCCTAAATGGAAGAGGCGGCCTTCGAAGGAAAGTAGTAGGCGTCCGAAACTTCAAATAAAGAAGCCGAAACCTTCGTTTCCCCCTGATGATTATGTTGATGATTTGCCTGTCAACTTCCTCATACCATATTATTTGGATTTTCATCATACGCTACAACCCCTCATGGCGGGCGGCGTAGACGTGGATGCAGATGGCAACTGTGGGTACAGGGCTGTGGCAGTTCAGTTGGGCTTGAAAGATTCCGATTGGCGGACTGTCAGAGCTGATTTGCTCCGTGAGATACGGACATACAGCGGCTTATACAGGCGTGTTCTAAGTGAGGTTTCATATAATAATAATTTGAAGGCAGTGAACTATTTTATTACTGATAAAGTTGCAGGACGGGAAAATTGGCTGCAGATGCCAGACATGGGACATGTCATTGCCTCATGCTACAACTGTGTAGTACATTTGATTTCAAATGATATGTGTGTGACATTTTTTCCATTGAGAAGTCCTCCAGTAAACCGAGCCTCCAGACTCCACATAACGTTGGGTTATGTGAACGGAAATCACTTTTTTATCCTTCAACTTAAACCAGCAGGTGATGTCCCTCCGACTTCAGTTGTGTGGACAAGATCGCATGACCCTGTGGCCGATGGATGGCCGGCTGGTTACGAGCAGAGGATGCAGTCATTCGTTGATAGTGTAAAAGGTACGGATATTGCTACCGCTGATGCTTTTTAGTATCTGTAAGATAAAACGTTTATCAATGTAATAAGTTTTTTTTGGTATAAAAATGGACCACCTTGGCGGATGAAATTTTTTCATGGCTTCCGAAATGTGCAAATGTCATCATCGGTATGGATTGATGTTGTGTATCATACCAATTACACCGAGCGCAACACTACAGTAATATTGCCCGTTTTGCGCTTTGAGTAATTATATTGTTACCTACCAAATTGCTCAACGCGCAGAACTGGCAATATTAGTGCCGGTTTTGCGCTCTGGGTATTTTTAATAACATCAACCTGTGTTCCAAATTGTTATGCGATGAGAATGTGTCATTGTTAGTGTGTCCAATACTCCAAGTGAGAGTAGGGTTATTGTATCATATATGTTATTGTCTGACAAAATTGCTTACCACAAACTCCCATTGATAAGTTTTGCCTGTTGAGCGCCTTTATTAGCCAATTTGTTAGTGGTTACTACAATTGCTCACCATTCACCACGATCAGAACAAATAATTTTGGTCGGTTGTGCGCGGTGAGCAATTTTGTTAGTGCGAAAAAAAACTCCTACTCGTCCACTCAATAAAATTTGCTGATATATCCACATTTATTGCTGCTCGCACCGTGCAAATTTTTAATTGTTAACAGAAATGCTCACAGCGCACAACGACGATATATTGGAACCTTTGGTCTTACTAATAGTCTAAGAGACCCCTCGAGTCTGCAGATCAGTGTTGGTGAACATACAGAGCAGGGATCGTTAATATACAGTGGATTGCTACCAGCCGGATGTTCTGCTTTATAATGATTAATGCATGCCTAAGTTTTGCGCGTTGGGATAAACTGTAGCCACTAAAAAAATAGCCCAACGCGCACAACGGGCAAAATTATGCCCTTAGGCTCGGGCAAAATTACGAGCACAACGGGAAAACAACGCGCACACCGGGCAAAAATTACGCGCACACCGGGCAAAACAACGCGCACAACGGGCAAAAAGGAAAGCCGGTGGTTCGCTTTTTGAGCATATAAAAGGTAGTTTATCAACAATTGTTAAACGCGCACACACCTAGTAGCCTTATGCCCGGTGTGCGTGTTGAGCAAAGTTGCGACGATAGCCCATTTGCTCAACGCGCCCCGCACGGACTAATTTTGCCCGTTGTGCGCTTTGAGCATATTTGTTGGATGCTGTAATTTTTGTTCCCACGGTCAATCATTCACACTCCTAATTTCATCATACTAAAATTGTGATTCCGCAATATGCCAACAGTCAAACTTCGCTTAGAAACTTTACCTAGTCAATCTGATTCAGAAACTGCATGCGAACCTTTAGATTAACGCTGATACATATTCAAACGGTGACCATTCCAAAATGGCCAACCCATTCTAACATACTGAAGTACGTACAGATACAGATCCAAACAGATACATATCCCTTTACTCTTACAAACTGATACATTTGAGTGTCTTCACAGATGTTTGCAATGAAGTGGCGCGTGATCTGCGTGTTTCCCCCTTCAACTTCCGTGAGTTCATCGGGCACACATCTTCGTTGCGTTTATTAACGTCCTTGGATAGTTGGATATGAGAGTCGTGTCGTTGTAACCTGTAGTCAAGTATGTAGCCGTGTCAAACACAACGCCTGGAACCCCGATTCCCCTGTGGCGATGTACGACACGGGCAATGCGCTCCACATCTACGTTGCACTTGCCGAATTTCTGCCCTGATCTGCTCAAGATGATTGTCATACCAGATGTTTGCAATGACGTGGAACTTTGTCCTTTGTAGGAGACGCTGTGAATTGGAAAGTCGGCAGACCGTTTCGCGTATTACCATCATTGCTGTCGTCGTTGTAACATGAAGTCAGGACAAAAGACACCGATTGGAACTCCGTTACCGGAGAAGATGTAAAACAACACAGGGTTGCATAAGAAGTTGTGTTTGGGAGTGTAAGAGATCGGAAAGGATAGGATGGAGTGTCTGTGCATGAAAGATAATGTATAGTGAAACGATGAAGGGTTTGATGGAGGAGATGGAGTGTATAAAGAGGAGATGGAGATGGATATGGAGTGTATAGCAAGACACGCAAAACAAATACATAGCCACAATTCATAATAGGAGGGAATAACAATCTATCATGGTACAACCCCCAGCAGGTTTCCTGAAACATGAGAGACAGCATAGCCAATATCACCCCAAAAGAATATGGTATGATCATCGTACACATTTTTCATAGTGTTGTTTGGGAAAAATTTTCTCAACGCAGTTGCAACACCCCCCAGCATTGTCGGGGATGCTTGATTATAAATGGACGATAGCCCTTCGTTGCATAAGTTTCCACATGAACCATTTACCTTTACGTGAAAAGAGTACTGGATGAATGCTATCGTCCATATCTATATCAAGCATGCACGAACAGCTGAAGGACTTATTGTTTCCATACGAAGGTTGTGTGGGAAAATAAAGAAGATGATAGAAGAAAGTAGACGAAGTTTAGAGAAGATGAGTGCTCGTTGTCCGCCATTTATAGGGGAAATTGGACCAATCATAATGAAGCGTATAAAAAGTCCGTGATCCTACAGTAATGCAATGGATCTCGGGAATCAACATTTAGAGCATCTCCAAAGGGGCTCCCTAAATTATTTTAGAATGTGGAAAAAAATAGGTTAATTACTCTCCGCGCAAAACCATGAAACCCTACGGTTTTTCGCCTTGATCACATAATAGGAAAATTACACTCAACAATACTACTCTCCACTAAGATTTTTTAATACATTATATTCTCCGTACACACCGGGCTAAATAATACAGAGGCGAGTAACTATCATAATTGCTCACCGCGCAGAACGTTTAGAAAATGAGAATTGCTCAATGCGCAAAACGCAGAACGCATGACAGCGAATTGTATTGATGAGAAGAAGTAGAGTTAATGTGTGGCTACATCGAAGACCCCGTCATACTACAGAGGGGTTCTCGTGAATATACAAATGACTGCTCATCTACAGCGGATTGATGTCAGACAGATGAAGAGACGTTAATTGCGATGGGAGAGAATTGATGTAGCTGGAGCGATTTGAAAGCTCTCAGGGAGACCTTTGACCCGGAAAATGACACAAATGTCCTCAAAAGCAAGGGCAATTGTGACCCAGTGGAGAACTTTGTGGCAGTTCACCCTCACTACGACAAAATTGGTTGTGTGTGGTGAGCAATTCTGAGGTTTGAGTGGTTTTGTGCGCTGAGCAATTCTGATTTTTGAGAGGTTGTGTGCGGTGAGCACTTCTGAGTTTGAGTGGTTCTGTGCGATGAGCAATTTTGAGTTTTGAGTGGATTTGTGCGCTGATCAATTCTGAGTTTTGAGTGGGTTTTGTGCGGTGAGCTTATTCTGAGATTGAGTGGTTGTGTGCGGTGAGTAATTCTGAGGTATGAGTGGTTTTGTAGCCGCTTACTTAATTGCTCAACGCTGAGACATAATTGATCAAAGCAAAGAAAGAAAAGCCCCCGTATTCGATCTCTCCTCACAATCCCAGGGTGTTGGGACGATTTGCCTCTAGACACTCCTCCCCTCTCAAAAGAAACCTCCCGTTGGCCCGATCGTTGGATAGGCCCTCCTTTGATACCGGACCTCTCCTTCCCGACGAATTCTTCCTCTTACAGGCGGATCGCCAACGAGTTATTACTCTTACCCATGGAGCGGCCCGCCTTCCACTCCCCGACTTCCCTTGTAGAACTTACACCAGGGGACTTAGGGCGGACCGCTCCTCCCCTCCAACTCCTACTCCGTGACGACCTCCACCTCCGGGGGTGGCGTCGCCGAAACCTCCCGTTGGCCCGATCGTTGGATAGGCCCTCCGATGATACCGGACCTCTCCTTCCCGACGAATTCTTCCTTTCTCAGGCGGATCGCCGACGAGTTATTCGTCTTACACATGGAGCGGCCAGCCTTCCACTCCCCGAATTCCCTTGGAGAACTAATGCCAGGGGACTTAGGGCGGACCGCTCCTCCCCTCCAGCGCCTACTCCGTGACTACCTCCACCTCCGGTGGAGGCGTCGCCGCCCGCGGGGTGTCGGTCCAAATCACCGGTGAAGGCATCGCCATGCCAATCACCCCACTGGGCACCACCGTTCCCAGACAACGGGTCCCTCCACCATCCAACGGTCTGCCTTCCACTCATCGACCTCCCGTCGCACATCCTGAAGTGGAACGAAACCCCAGCCCGCCATCCAACGGCATGCCTTCCACTCCTTGACGCCCCGTCGCACATCCTGGTGCAGGTTATAGTAAATTGGAACGAAACCCCCGACCGCCATCCAAAGGCCTGCCTTCCACTCCTTGACCTCCCGTCGCACATCCTGATGAAGTTTACAGTAAAGTGGAACGGCCCGCCATCCAACGGCCTGCATTCAACCACTGGCGTCTTTATCGACGTATTGTAAAGAACGCGAAAATGTCCCTCCAAGCAAGTTGTTAAATTCCGTATATGATAAAATTAACTTGTTTACATGGAAAATTTTAGATTATCTCTGATACATAATCAATCTGAAGACATTTTAGATTAAATCGGCTACATATTCAATCGACTTCGTAAACTAATTGAAAATTTTTAGATTATATCTCAGACATATTCCAATTGATGACATTTTCAAAATGACCCCGCCATTCAACTATATGGATGTACATACTGATACAGAACAAAACATATTCATTACCCCATGCTCTTTACAAACTGATACATAAGATTGTCTTCGTAAAATGTTTGCAATGAAGGTGCTTTTTACCGGATCTATTGTCAGCGTGATCTGCGTGCTTCACCCTACAACGACGCCTGCAATGACGACACTCCTATCTTGCCTACAGTTGCCGTAAATAGGCAACGACGTTAACTAACGCAACGAAGCGACCATCTTCGTTGAGTTTATGGACGTTTTTGCCAACAATCTGCCACCGTAGCCCTTATAGGAGTGTCGTCATTGCAGGCGTCCTTGTACCCGGCTGTCAAGTATGACGACGGTTCAAAGACACCGAAAAGAACTCCGATTTCCAATAGGCGGTGAACACCGACACATGGTTCGTTATAAATAGAATGAGATTTTCATTTTCGAGATCGGAAAGGACAGTAGGAGGAGGTGTTTGTGTGTCTTAGACGATCTATAGTACAAATAAGAAGGGGATGGAGGAGACGATAGTGTAAAAGAGGAGATGGCCGTTCCACGTGAATGCGTGAAAAAAGTACTGGTTGAATTCTATCGTCCATTTTTATCTCAAGCATCAGGCCCGAACTGTAGAAAACCATCTCATCTTTACACCCCATATCCATCTCCATCTCGTCCATTTCTACCTCATGCATCATGCTCGAACAAAAGAAGACCTTATTGTTTCCAGACGGAGGTTGTGTGGGCAAAAAGAAGAAGATGATATAAGAAATTAGAGGAATTTGTGAGAAGATGAGGGCTCCTTGTCTGCCAATTTATAGGGGAATTGGACCAATCAAAATGAAACTAAACGGTTTTTCTCCTTGATCAACAATGATGCCAATTGGAAAATTACTCCCAACAATACTAATCTCCACTAATCCTTTTGAAAACATTTTATTCGACGCGCACGCCGTGCTAAATAATACAGGAGCGAGTAACAAACTAACAATCAGAATTGCTCACCGCGCAAAACGCATGGTAAAATGGAATTGCTCAAGGCGCACAACGCACAACGCATGGCAGCGATTTGTATTGGTTTATGAGGATGCGACCGAAGTAGAGTTAATGTGTGGCTCCATCGAAGACCCCGTCATGCTACAGGAGGGGTTCTCGTGAATATACAAAAGACTGCACGTCAATCTACAGCTGATTGATACCAGACATGTACAGTTCTCTAGAATGTTTGACCGGCCGGTGGGATGTGAGCTAGAAAAATTACTAGCAGCTAACATAATTGCACAAAGCTAGGAACTAACAAATTTATGGCCGTTGTGCGCGATGAGCAAATTTTTAATGGTTTAAATAATTGCTCATAGCGAACAACAAGAAACGACAGGTGTAGACGCTTTGAGTCGTTGTGCGCTTTAACATGTGTTCGCTTTGAGCATCTAAGGTATTTTATAGACAATGGTTTAACGCGCACAACCAATCTGAAGACATATTCAATCGAATTCAACTATATTGATGTACATACTGATACAGACCCAAACTGATTCATTAGCCTATGCTCTTACAAACTGATACATATGATTAAGCCTGGATGGCGGCCCTTGGTCACATAGGTTGGCGGTGGATGGCTACTGTCCCTCTGAGGCACAAGCACTCCTTCCTGTTGTTTTCGATCGCTTGTCTCGCATCCAAATTGAAGAATAAAATGAAGAAGAATCGCGTCGGAATACGGAAAAAGGCGAAATTCGTGTAAGCATCGATCCAGAGGTTCTCGAATGCTTCATTGGCTGCGAGCCCTTGCGGTGTACATCGACCACGTTTACAGTTACCGTGCTCAGCGTATTTGTCATGCAATCCGAAGGCATCTGCTGATCCCAGTATTCTAGCGCTGAAGCTTCCGGGTCTGGAAAATCAAACATTTCATCCTGGTAACAAAACAGAATGCTTAATGCCATCATACATACATACGTAGTTTTGAATTATTCAGAGGAAATAATTAGAAAATTTGTACTTACTCCAATGACTAGATCCTCCAGGTTCGGGCAGCTATTCAGCAAGCATGACAGGATTGAAAACGTCGTTGTTATGCAGGGTATCCGTCTGAGGGTGAGTTCTTTCATCTTCGGCAAGAGACACCACAGAGTAACGGGCATGATATAGATATCTGATATGGACGATAGCATTCATTTAGCTGTTCGTCCATTTATAATCAGGCATGCCCGAAAAAGGGTTTCCAGATGTGAGGATTTCGCCTTCCACGAACAGCTGAAGGACTTAATGTTTCAATAGGAAGGTTGTGGGGGCAAATAAAGAAGAAGATGATGGAAGAAAGTAGATGAAGTTATGAGAAGATGAGTTCTCCTTGTCTGCCAATTTTATTGGGGAATTGGAGCAATCAAAATGAAGCGTATAATAAGTCCTTGATCCTACAGTAATGCAATGGTGTCACGACCCGCTTCCCTAAAATGGAGGCGAGACGTGAAAAGGTCCGCACGGGAGTGGAGCTGTGAAGCGCCAAACCCGATAAGCGTCAATAAAACATAAGCAGGTCCCTGTAACCACAACGGAACAACAATAATAACACAAGGAGAGACTGAAACAAAATCTCATATCTCATAAATTGTCCAACATGAAAATAAGTCCAACATCCAGAAAAGCCACCAGGCTAAAAGAAAGAGTCTAAAGGCCCAGAACAAGGCCAACAAAAGCAACGACATAACAAAGTATAGGTGCTACGCACCGACAACAAAACAACTGTCTAAACAAAAGTAAAACACAACGAAGACACTAGGACTGGTCCCCAGTGTCCACGTACTCCCCGTCAAACACAAGCTCGGGCTCGGCTCAGCAAACACCTCGTCCTCAACAAGGTACTCAGGCTCAGGATCTAACATGTGTCACCCAAAAGAGTAAAGGGCACATGTCAGCAAGTCTAAAAGACTTGAGCAAGGAAACTGAAAGTAAGGCTCTAGCAACCTAGCAGTTATAGTATGCATGACATGGCAATTATAACATGAGTGTACAACAAGACATGGCAAGACAATTTGTACAAGAGAACAATTATCGGGACAAGACAAGAGTAGCCACGCTACTAACAATCTTAATCAATTCACTAGTCACGTTTCACGTTGTTTTGTAGATGTTTACGCCTTACAGCTGAACGGTTTCACATTCACGCTGAGTGGCCGCTTAACAACTACCCCAAACCCAGAGTTTACGCCTTACCACTGCAGTTGCTGATCGGGCAGACTCCCAGTTGATTGGCCGCTTAACTCTTACCCCCAATACCCACACGTAATCGAGCCAGGGTCCCCGCACATGAGCTCAGTAAATGAGCCGGGGTTGCCCCGCACAGGAGCTCGCATTCTAGTTCACGATTCATAAACATTTGACACACGTAATGGAGCCAGGGTCCCCGCACATGAGCTCAGTAAATGAGCCGGGGTTGCCCCGCACAGGAGCTCACATTCATAAACATTTGGCGTAGGGGTGCACCTAGCCGGAAACAAGCAATTCGGGCATTGGCTATCAACCAACACATGGCCCGCTTCTGGAACACGAGCCAGGAACACAAGCATTGTAGCGAAGCTACGCAATCACAGAAACACTTAAAGAATGCAATGACATGACAATTAATTTGCGTACCGTTAATGGAACGTAAACATGACATGGTAATTGTGCAACATGCTAAATGTCGGAACTAGCTTCGTTGTCAAACTAGTTCCCCAATTTGCGCCTAGGCGAGTATCATTTCGTCGCCTAGCCTCTTTTACGCCTACAATAAGCAAATGGCCTAAAACATGGCCTAAACCCTAAGTGGCAAGTTTCACTTGCCTAGCACCGGGGATGACGATCACGAAGGTTCGTCTCGCGGATGCTAATCTACGGGGAAAAATCGCTGTTATGGGGAAACAATCATCAAACAACATGAAATTTCATTAGGGTTTCATAAAAATACAAATAGGTTATGAAAACATCGGGAGATCGATTTCTTACCGAGAGGAGGCGGAAGAAACACTCCGGAGAACCTAGGAACCAGATCTGGAAACGAATGGAGAAGTTTGGACAATTAGGGTTTTTGGGGGATTTTGGGGATTTGATGAGATTTTGGGGAAGATGAGAGGTAGAAAGAATTGATGGAGGGTTTAGATGATGGATCTAGGGCTTGGGATGAAGGAATAAGGCTTGGAGGAAGATGGGGGCTCAATGGGGGAGGAACTAGGGTTTTGAGTCGAGTGGAGGAAGAAGAAAAAGTTTGGGAGGGGTATAAATAGGTTGGGCTGGCGGCTGCCCAGAAATTAGGGTTTTAACACAGATTAGTCGGTCAAAGAGCAACCACTGACCGACTAGTTTGGCAACTAGTCGGTCGGTCGACCAACGCAGACCGACTAAGTGTAAACAGTAACTTCTGAACGAAAATAGGATTTAGAATTAGTCGGTCGAAGAACAAATACTGACCGACTAGTTTAACATCTAGTCGGTCGATGAACGTTCTTAGACCGACTAAGAGTGAACAGTATTGATACCAAAAATAAGTTGAAGAGTTAGTCGGTTAAAGAAGCATTGCTGATCGACTAGTTTGCAACCTAGTTGGTCAACCAACGTTCTTAGACCGACTAACGATAAACAGTAACTCCTGAATAATTTAGAAAGCCAACTAGTCGGTCCAAGAAGGATTACCGACCGACTGGATCGTCATCTAGTCGGTCGGTGCCCCTTCTTACACCGGCTAACGTGCACCAAAAGTTCCGATACGGAGCGCGGAGCTCCGGGATCGATTCCTAAGACTCCTAGGCTTGATCTAATAGTAAGATACGACCGTTATGAAGCCCGTCACAAATGACATACTTCGAAATCGACGATCCTAAGGAAGAAACGAGAAAACACGACGAAACGACCGAAAATGAAAGTCACGGAGACGAAAACCACACATGAGGAGAAAATCCACTAAAACATATATTATAATATAATAAATCCAGATACAAGGAAACCAGTCGTTACATCCTCCCCAACTTAAGAGAAATTCCGTCCTCGAAATTTCCAAATACTCACGAGTCCGGAAACAAAAGTGGGAAACGCTCTCGCATCTCATCCTCATTCTCCCAAGTAGACTCTCCAGGTGAGCCGTGTCGCCACATCACCCTCACAAGATTGACAATCTTGTCCCGAAGCGATTTCTAACGCCTGTCCAGAATCTGCACTGGATGCTGGTCATACGTCATATCGGGGCGAACGGTAATCTCCGAAAAATCCACAGCATAAGATGGATCGCTAATGTATCGACGAAGCTGCGATACATGGAAAACATTGTGAACTCCTTCCACAGATGGCGGCAAGGCCAAGCGATAAGCTACCTCGCCAACCCTCTCCAAAATGTCAAACGGTCCAATGTATCGCGGGCTCAACTTCCCTCGCTTCCTAAAACGAATCACACCACGATTCGGGGAAATCCTCAGAAACACATGATCTCCAGGCTGAAACTCCAAAGGACGACGTTTAGCATCCGCCCAATGCTTAAAACGATCCTGAGCAATCCTCAACCTCTCCCGAATATTCCTGACGATATCCACGGCCTCCACAATCATCTCAGGTCCCAACAACTCCCGATCACCAACGTCATCCCAACTCAATGGCGATCGACATTTCCTCCCATAAAGAGCGGCGAAAGGCGCCATGCCAATACTTGCCTGGAAGCTGTTGTTGTAGGAAAACTCTACCAGATGTAGATGGTCCTCCCACGAACCCTTGAAATCCAACATGCATGCCCTCAGCATGTCTTCCAAAATCTGAATCGTCCTCTCGGAATGGCCATCCGTCTGCGGATGGTACGCCGTGCTGAAACTCAGACGCGTACCCAAACTCTTCTGCAAACTCTGCCAGAACTGAGATGTGAACCTCGTGTCTCTGTCCGACAAGATACTCACGGGGACTCCATGAAGTCGCATGACCTCCTCCATATATCTCCTTGCTAGCGCCTCAGTGGACTGTCCCACTCGGAATGGAATAAAGTGCTCGGATTTGGTCAATCGATCTACGATCACCCAAATCGCGTCATTCTGCTTCAGACTCCGAGGTAGTCCAGTCACGAAATCCATAGTGATGTGTTGCCATTTCCACTCCGGAATCGGAAGCGGTTGTAGTAACCCGGCCGTACGCTGATGCTCCACCTTCACTTGCTGACAAACCAAGCACTTGGCTACACTCCGAGCCACACTCCTCTTCATACCATGCCACCAATAATTCAGACGAAGATCCTGGTACATCTTGGTGCCACCAGGATGCACAGAATATGGCGAATTGTGTGCCTCCACCATCAACTCCTCTCTAATATCCCCAGCTGGCACACACAGCCTAGCTCCAAACCTCAGCGAGCCATCCTCATGAATCAAAAAGTCAGTCCGCAGACCGGCTTTCACCTGCTCCCGAATCTTCATCAGCTTCGGATCCTCAGCCTGGCCAGCCTTAATCCGATCCACGATGGTCGACTGTACCTGCATGTACATCAACGAAGAAGCCTCCCCAGGAAGAACAATCTCCACACCAGACTCGCAAAAATCCTGCCGCAATCTCCACTGCGAGGTCAAAATCATCACCGCTAGAAGCCTACTCAAAGCATCCTGAACCACATTCACCTTGCCAGGGTGAAACTGCAAATCAATCTCATAATCGGCCATAAGCTCCAACCATCGACGCTGTCGCATGTTGAGCTCCTTCTGAGTGAAAATATACTTCAAGATTTTGTGATCGGTGAAAATATTCACTTTCTCACTCAGCAGGAAGTGCCTCCAAATCTTAAGAGCAAACACAACGGCAGCCAACTCCAAATCATGCGTCGGGTAATTCTTCTCATGAACCTTAAGCTGACGAGACGCATACGCCACAACATGTCCATGCTGATGCAACACACAACCGAGACCCTTGCCAGAAGCATCACAAAAGATCTCAAATCCACCGCTGCGATCAGGCACAACAAGAATAGGGGCAGTCGTCAACCTCTCCTTCAGAATACCAAAAGCACTCTCACAATCACCCGACCAAACAAAAGCAACATCCTTCCGCGTCAACCTGGTCATCGGCTCAGCAATACGAGAAAAGTCCTTAATGAATCGTCGATAATAACCAGCAAGTCCAAGGAAACTCCGAATCTCAGACGCAGACGACGGAACAGGCCACTCCCTGATGGCCCTAATCTTCTCGGGATCCACTGAAATACCATCTCCAGTCACCACATGCCCGAGAAAAGCAACTCTATCCAGCCAAAACTCGCACTTCGAAAACTTAGCATACAACCGATGCTTCCTCAAAATATCCAACACCGTCCTTAAGTGCGCGACATGCTCTTCCTCCGACTTCGAATAGATCAGAATGTCGTCAATAAAGATAACGACAAACTTATCCAAAAAGTCGTAGAAAATCAGGTTCATCAGATTCATGAAAACTGCGGGCACGTTAGTTACGCCGAAAGGCATAACCACAAACTCATAGTGTCCATACTTCGTCCTGAACGCTGTCTTCGGAACATCATCCTTCTTCACCTTCAACTGATGGTAACCACTCCTCAAATCCAATTTAGAAAACACCCTCGAACCTCCAAGCTGATCAAAAATATCATCGATGCGAGGCAACATGTATTTATTCTTAATGGTCACTGCATTCAACTCCCGATAGTCCACGCACATGCGACGCGAAACATCCTTCTTCTTCACCTGCAGCACCGGTGCTCCCCACGAAGACACACTGGGATTGATATAACCCTTCTGCAAGAGCTCATCCAACTGCTTCCGCAACTCTTCCAATTCTGCAGGTGCCATACGATACAGCGCCTTCGAAATTGGCTGCGCACCTGGAATGAGATCGATAGAAAATTCTAGGGCTCGATCAGGTGGCAAACCAGACATCTCTTCGGGGAAGACGTCGCCAAAATCACGCACCACAGCTGGCCACTCCAGCTCCATCTGCAAAACCACAACCTCCACCGGCTTGGCCCGAAATCTGACAGGACCAAGCGAACTGCTACCACTACTGAACTCAAATACTGGATGTCCGGGGATCTCGAACACCACCTTCTTTCTTCGACAGTTGATCGTAGCATAGAAGCTCGCAAGCCAGTCCATCCCAAGAACTGCATCATAGTTGATGATGTCGTGGACATTAAAATCAGCGAAAAGCTCATGTCCACAGACCACCAACGAGCAAGAATTGCAACCACGATGCATCGAGACCACGCCATTCCCTGTAGCGATGTTCCAACTCTTGGGAAGAGGGGACTTCGACAAGGAATGCCTCTCCACGAAGCTCCGAGAAATAATGCACATCGATGCACCAGAGTCAAAGAGGACCCATACATGAAATGTGCAAACCAAAACCACACCTAACAAGTAATTAACAATCAAACCCTAGTCTAGCAAACAATCATGTTCAAGCAAACAACATAATCTAATCAATCAAAACCGACTAGGAAAGTAACAGCTAGATTGAGGATTACCTGCGATAACCTCATACACAGCCTCGCTCTCCACAGCCGTCATTAGAAAAGCCTGCCTCCTCGGCGGAACAGCCTGCCGAAAAGCCTGCCCATGCGGAACAAGAGCTGCTCCACGTCCAGTAGGAACAGACGCTCGCTGCTGCAACGGCTGTGCTGTAACAGGTGCCCTCCGCAGCTGATTCGCATGCCGACAATCCTTCGCGGCATGGGAAGCATCACCACAAACCAGACATTGGCCCAAAAACTTCCGACACTGATCCTTGATGTGGCCAGGCTTGCCGCAGAAATGGCAAGTCTTCAGAACAGGCCCTCCTAGCCTCTTAAACTGAGCTGGCTGATTAGGCTTGAAACCAGGCTTAACCACCACCCTGGCCTGCTCCATAGGCCTCTTCCCAGCACCAACAATAGACCCCCTCCACTGACTCAGGTTCAGCTCCTGCCTCCTCGTAGCGACCAGAACATTCTGAGAAGAGTCCAGATCGGAGGAAGACACAAAACTCTGGAGCTCCAAAGCAAGTCCCTGCAGGAACCTCTGAGCCCGCTCATCAGCATCCTGCACCATCTTCGGTGCGAACCGACTCAGCCTAGTGAACTCTTGGTGGTACTGGTCCACCGTCAAGCTCCCTTTCTTCAGATCAATAAAGCGCTGCAACATCTCCTTCCTAGCAGCCTTCGGAAAGAACTCCTCATCAAACCTGGACTTAAAGGTAGTCCAAGCTATCGGCTCCACCAACATCTTCTCTTCCGCATCCCACCAGTTCCGAGCATTATCCTTGAGTTGCCTCCTCGCCAAATCAACCCATCCAGCCGGGGTGATCTTGGCCATCTTCAGATTGTCCTCGATGTTCCGAATCCACTCATCGGTAGCCAGAGGACCCTCAAACCCATCAAAATATGCGGGACCCAGCTCCCGAAATTGCTTCGCTCCCGGCTCAGAGCGAGGGGCATCCGGAAGAGCCCGGGCAGCTCGAGCAAGTGGAGCATTCTGGACTTGCAGGAGCACGCCCTGCTGCACTTGCATCATCTGGAGCATCATCCGCATCATCTCACCGTTGGTGGGTTCCCGCTCAGGCTCCTCATCATGAGGGAGCGCACCACTACCCCCACCACGGGTGGAACGCCTTCCTGCCATCTAGTGACACAGAAAACAAAGCAGATTAGACTCATAGCTTATGACTCGGACGTCGAACTTAGTTTATTGGACATTCAAATATTATTATCGCTATTCCAAAAATCGCAGTTATAGAAGGACCTGCATGGGCCACCAACAAAACCTGTCACGACCCGCTTCCCTAAAATGGAGGCGAGACGTGAAAAGGTCCGCACGGGAGTGGAGCTGTGAAGCGCCAAACCCGATAAGCATCAATAAAACATAAGCAGGTCCCTGTAACCACAACGGAACAACAATAATAACACAAGGAGAGACTGAAACAAAATCTCATATCTCATAAATTGTCCAACATGAAAATAAGTCCAACATCCAGAAAAGCCACCAGGCTAAAAGAAAGAGTCTAAAGGCCCAGAACAAGGCCAACAAAAGCAACGACATAACAAAGTATATGTGCTACGCACCGACAACAAAACAATTGTCTAAACAAAAGAAAAACAGAACGAAGACACTAGGACTGGCCCCCAGTGTCCACGTACTCCCCGTCAAACACAAGCTCGAGCTCGGCGTCAGCAAACACCTCGTCCTCAACAAGGTACTCAGGCTCAGGATCTAACATGTGTCACCCAAAAGAGTAAAGGGCACATGTCAGCAAGTCTAAAAGACTTGAGTAAGGAAACTGAAAGTAAGGCTCTAGCAACCTAGCAGTTATAGTATGCATGACATGGCAATTATAACATGAGTGTACAACAAGACATGGCAAGACAATTTGTACAAGAGAACAATTATCGGGACAAGACAAGAGTAGCCACGCTACTGACAATCTTAATCAATTCACTAGTAATGTTTCACGTTGTTTTGCATATGTTTACGCCTTACAGCTGAACGGTTTCACATTCACGCTGAGTGGCCGCTTAACAACTATACCAAACCCAGAGTTTACGCCTTACCACTGCAGTTGCTGTTCGGGCAGACTCCCAGTTGATTGGCCGCTTAACTCTTACCCCCAATACCCACACGTAATCGAGCCAGGGTCCCCGCACATGAGCTCAGTAAATGAGCCGGGGTTGCCCCGCACAGGAGCTCGCATTCTAGTTCACGATTCATAAACATTTGGCACACGTAATGGAGCCAGGGTCCCCGCACATGAGCTCAGTAAATGAGCCGGGGTTGCCCCGCACAGGAGCTCACATTCATAAACATTTGGCGTAGGGGTGCACCTAGCCGGAAACAAGCAATTCGGGCATTGGCTATCAACCAACACATGGCCCGCTTCTGGAACACGAGCCAGGAACACAAGCATTGTAGCGAAGCTACGCAATCACAGAAACACTTAAAGAATGCAATGACATGACAATTAATTTGTGTACCGTTAATGGAAAGTAAATATGACATGGTAATTGTGCAACATGCTAAATGTCGGAACTAGCTTCGTTATCAAACTAGTTCCCCAATTTGCGCCTAGGCGAGTATCATTTCGTCGCCTAGCCTCTTTTACGCCTACAATAAGCAAATGGCCTAAAACATGGCCTAAACCCTAAGTGGCAAGTTTCACTTGCCTAGCACCGGGGATGACGATCACGAAGGTTCGTCTCGCAGATGCTAATCTACGGGGAAAAATCGCTGTTATGGGGAAACAATCATCAAACAACATGAAATTTCATTAGGGTTTCATAAAAATACAAATAGGTTATGAAAACATCGGGAGATCGATTTCTTACCGAGAGGAGGCGGAAGAAACACTCCGGAGAACCTAGGAACCAGATCTGGAAACGAATGGAGAAGTTTGGAGAATTAGGGGTTTTGGGGGATTTTGGGGACTTGATGAGATTTTGGGGAAGATGAGAGGTAGAAAGAGTTGATGGAGGGTTTAGATAATGGATCTAGGGCTTGGGATGAAGGAATAAGGCTTGGAGGAAGATGGGGGCTCAATGGGGGAGGAACTAGGGTTTTGGGTCGAGTGGAGGAAGAAGAAAACGTTTGGGAGGGGTATAAATAGGTTGGGCTGGCGGCTGCCCAGAAATTAGGGTTTTAACACAGATTAGTCGGTCAAAGAGCAACCACTGACCGACTAGTTTGGCAACTAGTCGGTCGGTCGACCAACGCAGACCGACTAAGTGTAAACAGTAACTTCTGAACGAAAATAGGATTTAGAATTAGTCGATCGAAGAACAAATACTGACCGACTACTTTAACATCTAGTCGGTCGATGAACGTTCTTAGACCGACTAAGAGTGAGCAGTATTGATACCAAAAATAAGTTGAAGAGTTAGTCGGTTAAAGAAGCATTGCTGATCGACTAGTTTGCAACCTAGTCGGTCAACCAACGTTCTTAGACCGACTAACGATAAACAGTAACTCCTGAATAATTTAGAAAGCCAACTAGTCGGTCCAAGAAAGATTGCCGACCGACTGGATCGTCATCTAGTCGGTCGGTGCCCCTTCTTACACCGGCTAACGTGCACCAAAAGTTCCGATACGGAGCGCGGAGCTCCAGGATCGATTCCTAAGACTCCTAGGCTTGATCTAATAGTAAGATACGACCGTTATGAAGCCCGTCACGAATGACATACTTCGAAATCGACGATCCTAAGGAAGAAACGAGAAAACACGACGAAACGACCGAAAATGAAAGTCACGGAGACGAAAACCACACATGAGGAGAAAATCCACCAAAACATATATTATAATATAATAAATCCAGATACAAGGAAACCAGTCGTTACAAATGGATCTCGGGAATCAACAATTATTTACTCAACGCGCAAACCGCGGAATACCAACGCAAAAATCGCGTAATCCCAATTATTTTAGCATCTGGATCAAAATTGGTTATTTACTCTCCGCGCATAACAAGGAAACTCATCGATTTTTCGCCTTGATCAACATTGATGCTAATAGGAAAATTACTCCCGACAATACTACTCTCCACTAAGATTTTTTAATACATTTTATTCGACACGCACCCCGGGCTAAATAATACAGAAGAGAGAAACTATTATAATTGATTTTCGCGCAAAACACATGGAAAATGGGAATTGCTCAATGCGCACAACGCAGATGGGTCAATGAGGATGTGACTGCTGCAGTACCATATTAACTGTGTGGCTACATCGAAGACCCCGTCAAGCTACAGAAGGGTGCTCATGAATAAGAAAATACTGCTCCTGAATCTACAGCTGATTGATACCAGACATATGATTTTCCCAAGAATGCATGACCAGTGGCAAGTGAGCTGGCAAAATTTATATTTTAGCCGTTGTGCGCGGTGAGCAAATTTTTAATGGTTTAAAAATTTGCTCAAAGCGCATAACAAGTATCGCCAGATGTTCACTTTGACCCGGTGTGCGCGTTCAGCAAATTTGTTATGGCTAACATAATTGTGCAAAGGGCACAACATGCAGAATTATGACCGTTGTGCGCGTTAAGATCTATAGTTGCGTCGATGACAAATTTGCTCAACGCCCCCACGAGAATAAATTTGACCGTTTTGTGCTTTGAGCATATTTGTGAATTGCAATAATTTTAATTCCACCGCGCACCAGCGCATTGAATCAATCACATTCCAAATTTCATCATACTTAAACACGCACAACCAGCAGAATTATGACCGTTGTGCGCGTTTAGCTTAAGTGTAGATTAAATCTCATACATATTCTAGTTGATGTTATTTTGAAAATGACCCAGCCATTCAAATATATTGATGTACATACTGATACAGATCCAAACTGATTCATTAGCCTATGCTCTTACAAACTGAAACATGTGATTGTCGGTGTGATCTGCGTGCTTCCCCGTCAACTTCCGCGAGTTCATCGGGCGACCATCTTCGTTCCGTTTATTACCGTCGTTGCCGATTTTCTGCCATCATCGGCTGGATATGAGTGTAGTCATAGCATGCGTCGGTGTAACGTGCAGTCATGTATGTAGCCGTTTCAAAGACACCTAGAGAAACTCCGATTCACATGAGGCGTCGAACAACACCAACAGATCAAAATACTAAACACCGCTGGTCTTTGAACAACTTACAAGCTCAGATGCAGAACTGCCTGCGGCGATGTGTTCCAGTAAGAGAATACTAAACCCTGCATGCGGCACCAACCTCGTCGCATCTCTTCGTTACAACCTCCTCAAGATCTGCTAAGGCGCACGTAGGTGGAGGATCTTCGTTGTAGACAATGAAGGCGGATCCTACGGAGAACACACTAGCATTTGATGCGTCCATCACCTGGTCAACATTCATCCGGACGGTTCGACCGATAGCTAGATCCACCTTTTTGAGGAAGCCCCTTTAAGGAGGCTCGAACTGATCGGTGAAGTAAAAGCTTAATCCAGAGAAGATCTTCACCGCCTGTAAGAGACCAATATAAGAGACCAATATGATATGTGCACTACTGGACATGGGCCTCCGCACACGCATACACAAGGAAAAGTGTTCATAAGATGGCTTCCTCCGATAATTATTCAAAGACTCAAATAGTTCAAAACATTTTCCAATTCAAATAGTTCAAAGGCGCGACATGCCGTCATTGGCGTGTCATTATAGTCACTTCCCTGCTCGTTTTGTAATTTTTGTCGCTTTACTTGAGCATCATCAACATCATCTGTTCGGACGAGGAAATGGATGTGTGACTATTCACATCATTTGATTTTCTGGAAATCTGAGACAACCATGCCTTTTGTGTTTCCGCCCAGGTTCCAGGCTTCCAGCTTCTGCATTATGAGACAATTATGATCTGCTTCATCCACAGTCAGATTTGGCCAATTTGCCTGCGAGCCAAGAGATCGAAAAGAAAGGAGGGAGTGCTTTTGCCTCAGAGAGACGGTACCTATGCACCGCCAACCTAATTGACCCAGAGCAGCCAATCAGGGCGCAAAGGCCTGGGGGGGCATTCTTCTCTTCGCAGACCATGGAGAGAAGCATATTAGGGAGGCGACTGCATCAGCCTGTAGTCCTCCGATTTCATACGTTTCTCCAGGGCATTCACGGCATTCACGATCCATTTATCCTACAGTAATGCTAGGGATCTCTGGAATGAACATCTTATTTACTCAACGCGTAATCCCACCGAGAAAAACGAGTAATCCTAAGTATTTTAGGCTCAGCTGAAAAAGAGGCAATTTACTCTCCCCACACGACAAGGAAACTGAACCGTTTTGCGCCTTGAATTACTCTCCGTCAAAGACTCGAAAAATTATTTATTTTCCAGCGCAACAAAAACAATCAAATTTTTTCTGTTGTGCGTGCTGGTTAATTGGTTTCACTATAAGCCCTTGTGTGTAATGTGGAGTTCTCAGATGTGAGACCGTGTGTGTACAGCGGATGGATATTGATTCACACTATGACTTTTAACCACCTCGCACGACGCGCACGACGGCTAATTGATATCAGCCCTTTGTTGCGTTTATTAACGTCATGGATTGGTAACGGCTATTTATTACAAATGTATTTTGACAAATCACGTGACCAAATTTAATAAGTTTAGTACCGATGGAAATATCTCAATTATACCTACTACATGAAACCAATATTGGATATTTTTCGAGCAAATTTAAAATATTTACAATATTACAAGAAATACTAAATACTTAAAAATTAAAAAAAATTAACATTGAAGAATAATATTATTTATAGTTTTCTTTCATGCAGGAACAATGTATTAGATTAACCCATTTTAATGATAAATATTTTTCATTAGTAAAGCTTAAACAAAGAGAAAATAGGATTTGAAGATGGTGGGTTGGAGTTGCCCATCCTCAAAAATAGCATCTTTTAGAGATATTCCATTTTAAAGGGGGGTTTTTAGAGATTTGTGGTGGAGTTGCTATATGGAATTGGAGCAATCAAAATGAAGCGTATAATAAGTCCTTGATCCTACAGTAATGCAATGGATCTTGGGAATCAACAATTATTTACTCAATGCGCAAACCGCGTAATACCAACGCGAAAATCGCGTAATCCCAATTATTTTAGCATCTGGCTCAAAATAGGTTAATTACTCTCCGCGCATAATAATGAAACTCAACGATTTTTCGCCTTGATCAACATTGATGCTAATAGGAAACTTACTCCCAACAATACTACTCTCCACTGAGATTTTTTAATACATTTTATTCGACACGCACCCCGGGCTAAATAATACAGAAGAGAGAAACTATTATAATTGATCCTCGCGCACAACGCATGGAAAACGGGAATTGCTCAATGCGCACAACGCACATGGGTCAATGAGGATGTGACTGCTGCAGTACCATATTAACTGTGTGGCTACATCGAAGACCCCGTCAAGCTACAGAAGGGTGCTCGTGAATAAAAAAATTTATAGCCGTTACATAAGGGCTCAACGTTCAGTACCAAAAAATTGCTCACAGCGCACAACAAGTAACGCCAGGTGTTCATTTTGAGCCGGTGTGCGCGTTCAACAAAATTTGTAATGGTTAACATAATGGCGCAAAGCGGACAACATGCAGAATAATGTCGGTTGTGCGCGTGACGCAAAAGTTGGGTCGAAGACAAATTTGCTTAACGCCCCCACGGGAATAAATTTGCCCGTTTTGCGCTTTGAGCATATTTGTGAGATGCTATAAGTTTACTCCCACTGCGCGCCATCGCAGTGAATCAATCAAATTCCAAATTTCATCATACTTAGTCTGAATTCCAACCAACCCTACATCCAAACTTTTAGATTTAAGTCTTATTATACTTGTTCAATCTGAAAACATTGTAGATTAAACTGGATACTTATTCACTCTGACTCAGAAACTACATACAAACTTTAAAAATAAATCTGATACCTTTTCAATCTGAAGGCATATTCAATAGAATTCAGAAACTGCTTGCAAAATTTTAGATTAAATCTCATACATATTCAAATTGATGACATTTTGAAAATTAACCAGCCATTCAAATATATTGCTGTCCATACAGACTGATACAGATCCAAACTGATTCATTAGCCTATGCTCTTACAAACTGATACATATGATTAAGCCTGGATGGCGGCCCTTGGTCACATAGGTTGGCGGTGCATGGCTACCGTCCCTCTGAGGCAACAGCAATCCCTCCTTTTGTTTTCGATCTCTTGGTTCGAATCCAAATTGAATAAGAAAATGAAGAACAATCGAGTGGGAATATGGTGAAATTACTGTAACCATTGATCCAGACGTTCTAGAATGCTTCGTTGGATGCGAGCCCTTGCGCCCGCCTATGTTCCAGGTTCAAAAATCCATGTTTTTGAACCTGGAACATTGGCGGGCGCAACGGCTCGCATCCAACGAAGCATTCTAGAACGTCTGAATCAATGGTTACAGTAATTTCGATACTTCCTGGGCCCGAGGACGTTGTTCGTGCTTCAATCTTGAAGGGTATTCCGAAGGAGCGGACAAATTTCGATGATCTTAAGAAGGATGAGATGATCCTCGATCGCTAAAAGCAAAAAAATGAACTGTTAAAAGCTTGGGGGAGGCGTCCATAACAATCTATAACCATCTAGTTACCTCGGTCGACCATCGTCGTTACTTTATTATCGCCGTTGCCGACTGTCGGCAACAGTGAAACATGATAGGAGTGTCGTCATTGCACGCGTCGTTGTAACCGGCTATCAAGTATGTATCATACTTGACACAATGTGCTGGTTATGTCCCCCTGAACAGTACTTCTTGGGCGGTTGACCTGGGTGCCCAGTTTCGGGGACGGTCATATGGAAACCCTTTTTCGGGAATGCCTGATTATAAATGGACGAACAACTGAATGAATGCTATCGTGCATGCTTGATAGCAATATCTGATATCTATATCAAGCATGCACGAACAGCTGAAGGACTTAATGTTTCAATAGAAAGGTTGTGGGGGCAAATAAAGAAGAAGATGAAGGAAGAAAGTAGATGAAGTTGTGAGAAGATGAGTGCTCCTTGTCCGCCAATTTTATAGGGGAATTGGAGCAATCAAAATGAAGCGTATAATAAGTCCTTGATCCTACAGTAATGCAATGGATCTCGGGAATCAACAATTATTTACTCAACGCGCAAACCGCAGAATACCAACGCGAAAATCGCGTAATCCCAATTATTTTAGCATCTGGATCAAAATTAGTTAATTACTCTCCGCTCATAACAAGGAAACTCATCGATTTTTCGCCTTGATCAACATTGATGCTAATAGGAAAATTACTCCCGACAATACTACTCTCCACTAAGATTTTTTAATACATTTTATTCGACACGCACCCCGGGCTAAATAATACAGAAGAGAGAAACTATTATAATTGATCCTCGCGCATAACGCATGGAAAATGGGAATTGCTCAATGCACACAATGCAGATGGGTCAATGAGGATGTGACTGCTGCAGTACCATATTAACTGTGTGGCTACATCGAAGACCCCGTCAAGCTACAGAAGGGTGCTCGTGAATAAGAAAATACTGCTCCTGAATCTACAGCTGATTGATACCAGACATATGATTTTCCCAAGAATGTATGACCAGTGGCAAGTGTGCTGGCAAAATTTATATTTTGGCCGTTGTGCGCGGTGAGCAAATTTTTAATGGTTTAAAAATTTGCTCAAAGCGCACAACAAATATTGCCAGATGTTCACTTTGACCCGGTGTGCGCGTTCAGCAAATTTGTTATGGCTAACATAATGGAGCAAAGCGCACAACATGCAGAATTATGCCGGTTGTGCGCGTTACACAAAAGTTGCGTCGATGACAAATTTGCTCAACGCCCCCACGGGAATAAATTTGACTGTTTTGCGCTTTGAGCATATTTGTGAATTGCAATAATTTTAATTCCACCGCGCACCAGCGCATTGAATCAATCACATTCCAAATTTCATCATACTTAAACACGCACAACCAGCAGAATTATGCCCGTTGTGCGCATTTAGCTAAAGTCATGACAAATTTGCTCAACGCCCCCACGGGAATAAATTTGACCGTTTTGCGCTTTGAGCATATTTGTGAATTGCAATAATTTTAATTCCACCGCGCACCAGCGCATTGAATCAATCACATTCTAAATTTCATCATACTTAAACACGCACAACCAGCAGAATTATGCTCGTTGTGCGCATTTAGCTAAAGTCATGACAAATTTGCTCAACGCCCCCACGGGAATAAATTTGACCGTTTTGCGCTTTGAGCATATTTGTGAGATGCTATAATTTTAATTCCACCTCGCACCAGTGCAGTGAATCAATCACATTCCAAATTTCATCATACTTAAACGCGTACAACCAGCAGAATTATGCACGGTGTGCGCGTTTAGCTAAAGTGTAGATTAAGTCTCATACATATTCTAGTTGATGTTATTTTGAAAATGACCCAGCCATTCAAATATATTGATGTACATACTGATACAGATCCAAAATGATTCATTAGCCTATGCTCTTACAAACTGAAACATGTGATTGTCGGTGTGATCTGCGTGCTTCCCCGTCAACTTCCGCGAGTTCACCGGGCGACCATCTCTCGTTCCGTTTATTACCGTCGTTGCCGATTTTCTGCCATCATCGGCTGGATATGAGTGTAGTCATAGCATGCGTCGGTGTAACCTGCAGTCGGGTATGTAGCCGTTTCAAAGACACCGAGGAACTCCGATTCATATGAGGCGTCGAACAACACCAAATGGTTGCATAACAAATAGAATGAGCTTTTTATCTTCGCGATCAGAAAGAACAGGAGGGAGTGTTTGTGTGTCATAGACGAGGTATAGTGAAATGATGAAGGATTTAATGGTTTGGATGGAGTTTATAAAGAGGAGATGGATATGGAGTGTATAGTCGAGGAGTGGAAGGTGAAATGCTCACATATGGAAGGCATTCATCGGGCATGCATGTTTATAAATGGACGATAGCCCTTCGTTGCGTTTATTACCACCATTGCGTAAGTTTCCAACAGCAACCATTTAGCTTTACGTGAAAAGATAACTGGTTGAATTCCATCGTCCATTTCTACCGTAAGCGTCAGGCATTAGGGCTCGCTGTAGGATAACGGAGTATACTCATCAATTTGAATGGTCAATTTCACAATAAATGGACCGTGAATGCCCTGGATAAGCGTATGAAATCGGAGGACTACAAGCTGATGTTGTCGCCTCCCGAATATGCTCCTATCCCTGGTCTGCGAAGTGCGAAGAGATGAATGGCCCCCCTAGCCTTTGCGCCCTGGATGTCTGCACTGGGTCACATAGGTTGGCGGTGCATGGCTACCGGCCCTCTGAGGCACAAGCACTCCCTCCTGTTCTTTTCGATCTCTTGTCTCGCGGCCAAAATTGGAAATCCCCAGGAGGAAAGGGACAATTATGATCTGCTTCATCCACAGTCAGATTTGCCCAATTGGCTGCGAGCCAAGAGATCGAAAAGAACAGAAGGGAGTGCTTGTGCCTCAGAGAGACGGTAGCCATGCACCGCCAACCTAATTGACCCAGAGCAGCCAACCAGGGCGCAAAGGCCCGGGGGGCCATTCTTCTCTTCGCAGACCAGGGAGAGAAGCATATTCGGGAGGAGACTGCATCAGCCTGTAGGCCTCCGATTTCATACGCTTCTCCAGGGCATTCACGGCATTCACGGTCCATTTATAGTGAAAAACGACCGATCAAATTGATGAGTATTAAGTCCGTTATCCTATAGTAATGCAAAGGATCTCGGGAATGAACATCTTATTTACTCAACGCGTAATCCCACCGAGAAAAACGCGTAATCCTAAGTATTTTAGGCTCAGCTGAAAAAGAGGCAAATTACTCTCCCCACACGACAAGGATACCGAACCGTTTTGCGCCTTGAATTACTCTCCGTCGAACACTCGAAAAATTATTTATTTTCCAGCGCAACAAAAACAATCAAATTGTTTCTGTTGTGAGTGCGGTTTAATTGGTTCCACTATAAGCCCTTGTGTGTAATGTGGATTGTGGAGTCCTCAGATGTGAGACCGTGTGTGTACAGCGGATGGATATTGATTCACACTATGACTTTTAACCACCGCGCACGACACGCACAACGGATAATTGATATCAGCCCTTCGTTGCGTTTATTACCGTCATAGCTTGGTAACGGCTATTTATTACAAATGTATTTTACAAGGCACATGACCAAATTTAATAAGTTTAGTACCGATGGAAATATCTCAATTATACATACTACCTGAGACCAATATTGGATATTTTTCGAGCAAATTTTAAAATATTTACAACATTACAAGAAATACTAAATACTTAAAAATTAAAAAAATTAACATTGAAGAATAATATTATTTATAGTTTTCTTTCATGCAGAAACAATGTATTAGATTAACAATGTATGCAGAAACAAGTATCGCCAGGTGTTCACTTTGAGCCGGTGTGCGCGTTCAGCAAATTTGTTATGGCTAACATAATTGCGCAAAGCGCACAACATGCAGAATTATGCACGTTGTGCGCGTTAAGCTCTATAGTTGCGTCGATGACAAATTTGCTCAACGCCCTCACGGGAATAAATTTGATCGTTTTGCTCTTTGATGATATTTGCGAGATGCTATAAGTTTACTCCCACTGCGCGCCACCACAGTGACTCAATCAAATTCCAAATTTCATCATACTTAATCTGAATCCCAACCACGCCTACATCCAAACTTTTAGATTTAAGTCTTATTATACTTGTTCAATCTGAAAACATTGTAGATTAAACCGGATACTTATTCACTCTGACTCAGAAACTACATACATACTTTAAAAATAAATCTGATACCTTTTCAATCTGAAGGCATATTCAATCGACTTCATAAACTGCATGCAAAATTTTAGATTAAATCTCATACATATTCAAATTGATGACATTTTGAAAATTACCCAGCCATTCAAATATATTGATATACATACTGAATTACTGATACAGATCCAAACTGATTCATTAGCCTATGCTCTTACAAACTGAGGGGTTCTCGTGAATATACAAAAGACTGTTCGTAAATCTACAGCTGATTGATACCAGACATGTACATTTCTCAAGAATGTTTGACCGGTCGGTGGGACGTGAGCTGGAAAAATTAATAGCCGCTTACATAATTGCTCAACGCCCAGTACCAACTAATTTATGGCCGTTGTGCACGTTGATGATATTTATAATGGTTACTTGAATTGCGCAAAGTGCACAACAAGCACAGCCAGAGCCAGCTGTTCGCTTTGAGCATCTAAGGTATTTTATGAACAATTGTTTAACGCGCACAACCAGCAGAATTTACTCGTTGTACGCGTTAAGCTGATGTTTCATCGATGACAAATTTTCTCAACACGACCACGGGAATAAATTTAATCATACTTATTCTGAATCCCAATCAAGCCTACATGCAAGCTTTTAGATTTAAGTCTTATTATACTTGTTCAATCTGGAAACATTGTAGATTAAACCGGATACTTATTCACTCTGACTCAGAAACTACATGCAAACTTTAAAATTAAATCTGATACTTATTCAAGCTGAAGGCATATTCAATCGAATTCAACTATATTGATGTACATACTGATACAGACCCAAACTGATTCATTAGCCTATGCTCTTACAAACTGATACATATGATTGTCTACGTAGATGTTTGCAATGAAGGGCTCGCTATAGGATAACGGACTTATACTCATCAATTTGAATGGTCAATTTCACTATAAATTGACCGTGAACGCCCTCAAAAATTTCGCTTTGTGTTTGACATTACCCTCAAAAATTACTCACACCGTAACATCTATATATACTGTATATTCACGAGCTCAACAACTGTAGACTCACGGGTTCTTTCCATGACTCACAGTAAATCAACTGTAGTATCATCCTCATCCATGGGCAGTCCAAATCGTCTATAATAAATGGCGTCTCATTCTAAAATGTTGGTAACTGCTAATTTGATTGCAGCATTCAAAACCTCTCAATAAATACGCAGTTAAAGCCTCGCTTTAATATGCAGCATTCAAAGCCTATTTTAATACTCGTTTAATATTTGACCGTTTGAATTCATAACAGCTATTTTTTGAATTCTATTTATATCCCACTGCTTTCCTCAAGAAAATACACTGAAAAATTGCTTCCTCCAAAAATTCTTCTGTACTTCATCCCGTTCTCCTGGGTAGCTATACTGTGCAAAATCCAAAGTCTCTGGCCAAGTGTGGACGCGGCCAGGGGCTGCTATGTTAACCTTTGGGAGCAACCGGCAACAGCGATTACCACCGAGGTCGTGCCACATCGGTTTCAATTACATCTGCCAAGTATTCTGCTTCTCGGATCTTCCTCGTATAGCCACGGTACGTAGCCAAGTGTGGACGCGGCCAGGGGCTGCTGTGTTAACCTTCGGGAGCAACCGGCAACAGCGATTACCACCGAGGTCGCGCCACAGCGGTTTCAATTACATCTGCCAAGTATTCTGCTTCTCGGATCTTCCTCGTATAGCCACGGTATTCTACATATTTTTCTTACAATATATTTGTTTCTCAGTTTAACCGGACAAGTTCTAACCATTGCTTCGTTCTGCTTGATGTAGAAATATACCATGGTAAATGGAAGATAAAATTGAAAGTTACTCCTGCTATTTCAATGTGGAGTCGTGGACCATTTCCTTCATGATGTAGATGCCTGTAAAGAGAATGGGATGGCGGTAGAAGATGACTCCAATGAAATCAGTCTAACTTCGCAACCAAAATGCACCTTCAAATCTTCCCAGAAGATCTCAGCGGTCAGCGTAGTAGCATTTGCAACCAAAATGCAACTTCAAATCTTCCGAGAAGATCTCAGCGGTCAGCGGACCTTCTAGGATACATGAGCATTTTCTTCCTTTCTTGGGTGTGAAAGTAGGGATTTTTGAGGTATTCCATTTGGTAAGTATATACTTTTAAATACACTATAGGTGTAATTCTTATTCAATTGGGTGGAAAATGATGTAGAAATTTGGTGATTTTACATGCATGCAGATACGGTTGAGATTGCTCGAGAAGGTACAAAAATCCAAGGTACTATTTATGTCGTAAAAAATCCAGCGTTCAGTGGAGGTTAACAGTCGTTGAGGGCAGCTGGGCAGGCACAACCATCAAGCTGCTAATTATGTCGAGGGCCATTCCGATGAAGGGCAGTTGCAGGGAATGGAGATGGAATCTTTGAGAGATTTGGCAAATAGCACGCTGAGGCCGGCTGAAATTTTGACAGTCCTGTAGGAGAATCCTACCTTCCATGCAAATAAATTTATAATGCACGTCACCGTGTAAAAAGGGACAACAAGAATGTTGTCGCTTTGCATGTAAAACTTCCGATAGGATTCCTGCTGCCCGTCATCGGAATGGCCCTCGATATATTTAGCAGCTTGATGGTTATGCCTGCCCTCAACGACTGTTAACCTTCACTCCTCACCGCCAACGCCGACGCCCACCATTACCACGCAATGAGAACAGACATTGACACTTCTTGGTTTTAACTGTCCTGTCGGTCGTTTTTTCCTTTCGGTGTCACCTGTAAACTCCGCTTCTTTCACATGCAAAGTTGTTTACTTTGCATGTGAAAGAAGCGGGGTTTACATGTGACACCGAAAGGAAAAAACGACCGACAGGCCAGTAAAAACCAAGAAGTGTCAATGTCTGTTCGCATTGCGTGGTAATGGTGGGCGTCGGTGTTGGCGGTGAGGAGTGAAGGTTAACAGTCGTTGAGGGCAGGCACAACCATCAAGCTGCTAATTATGTCGAGGGCCATTCCGATGAAGGGCAGTAGCAGGGAATGGAGATGGATCATTGAGAGATTTGGCAAATAGCACACTGAGGCCGGCTGAGATTTTGAAAGTCCAACCTTCCATGCAAATCAATTTATAATGCACGTCACCGAGTAAAAAGGGACAACAAGAATGTTGATATTGAAAAAAATTCGGTATAAAATTGATGTTAGGTTTTGTGCAAAATAATCACTTGTTGTAAGAAATTAAAAGATATGTTTACCCAAATTGCTACCTTCGTATGGAAATTTCACCACACTTGTCACTTGTGCTTTTTAAGCCCCGCGGACGACGCGCACGACGGGGGTAATTTTGCCCGTCGTGCGCGCGAATGGAAAATGCTCCACACTTGTACGTTTTAGCCCCGTGCACGACACGCACGACGGGGGAAAATTTTGCCTGTCGTACGCGCAGATGGAAATTGCTTCACACTAGGCGTTTTAACCCGCGTGCACGACGGGGCGTATTTTTGCCCTTCGTGCGAGCGGCTGGAAAATGCTCTACACTTGTGCGTTTTAAGCCACGCGGAAAAGGCGCACGACGGGGGTTATTTTGCCCGTCGTCCGCGCGGATGGAAATTGCTTCACACTTGTGCGTTTTAACCCCCGCGGACGACGGGGTTAATTTTGTCCGTCGTGCGCTCGGATGGAAATTGCTCCACACTAGGCGTTTTAACCCACGCGCACGACGGGGGTAAGTTTGCCCGTCGTGCGCGCGGATGGAAATTGCTTTACAGATTGCGTTTTCCCCCTCGCGCACGACGGGGGTAATTTGGCCCGTCGTGCGCACGGCTGTAAATTGCTCCACACTTGTGCGTTTGCCCGCACACGACGCGCACGACGGGGGTAATTTTGCCCGTCGTGCGCGCGGATGTGAATTTCTTCACACTAGGCGTTTTCACCCCCGCGGACAACGGGGTTAATTTTGTCCGTCATGCGCTCGGATGGAAATTGCTCCACACTAGGCGTTTAACCCACGCGCACGACGGGGGTAAGTTTGCCCGTCGTGCGCGCGGATGGAAATTGCTTTACAGATTGCGTTTTCCCCCTCGCGCACGACGGGGGTAATTTGGCCCGTCGTGCGCACGGCTGTAAATTGCTACACACTTGTGCGTTTGCCCGCACACGACGCGCACGACGGGGGTAATTTTGCCCGTCGTGCGCGCGGATGGAAATTGCTCGACACTTATGTGTTTTAAGCCACGCGGACGACGCGCACGACGGGGGTTATTTTGCCCGTCGTGCGCGCGGATGGAAATTGCTGCACACTTGTGCGTTTTAACCCCCGCGGACAACGGGGTTAATTTTGTCCGTCATGCGCTCGGATGGAAATTGATCCACACTAGGCGTTTTAACCCACGCGCACGACGGGGGTAAGTTTGCCCGTCGTGCGCGCGGATGGAAATTGCTTTACAGATTGCGTTTTCCCCCTCGCGCACGACGGGGGTAATTTGGCCCGTCGTGCGCACGGCTGTAAATTGCTCCACACTTGTGCGTTTGCCCGCACACGACGCGCACGACGGGGGTAATTTTGCCCGTCGTGCGCGCGGATGGAAATTGCTCGACACTTGTGCGTTTTAAGCCCCGCGGACGACGCGCACGACGGGGGTTATTTTGACCGTCGTGCGCGCGGATGGAAATCGCCGCACACTTGTGCGTTTTAACCCCCGCGGAAGACGGGGTTAATTTTGTCCGTCGTGCGCTCGGATGGAAATTGCTCCACACTAGGCGTTTTAACCCACGCGCACGACGGGGGTAAGTTTGCTCGTCGTGCGCGTGGATGGAAATTGCTTTACAGATTGTGTTTCCCCCTCGCGCACGACGGGGGTAATTTGGCCCGTCTTTGCCACGGCTGTAAATTGCTCCACCCTTGTGCGTTTGCCCGCACACGACGCGCACGACGGGGGTAATTTTGCCCGTCGTGCGCGCGGATGGAAATTGCTCGACACTTGTGCGTTTTAACCCCCGCGGACGACGCGCACGACGGGGGTTATTTTGCCCGTCGTGCGCGCGGATGGAAATTGCTTCACACAGTAGGCGTTTTAACCCCCGCGGACGACAGGGTTAATTTTGCCCGTCGTGCGCTCGGATGGAAATTGCTGCACACTTGGCATTTTAACCCACGCGCACGACGGGGGTAAGTTTGCCCGTCGTGCGCGCGGATGGAAATTGCTTTACAAATTGCGTTTTCCCCCTCGCACACGACGGGGGTAATTTGGCCCGTCGTGCGTACGACTGTAAATTGCTCCACCCTTGTGCGTTTGCCCGCACACGACGCGCACGACGGGGGTAATTTTGCCCGTCGTGCGAGCGGATGGAAATTGCTCGACACTTGTGCGTTTTAACCCCCGCGGACGACGCGCACGACGGGGGTTATTTTGCCCGTCGTGCGCGCGGATGGAAATTGATGGACACTTTTGCGTTTTAACCCCTACGGACGACGGGGTTAATTTTGTCCGTCGTGCGCTCGCATGGAAATTGCTCCACACTAGGCGTTTTAACCCACGCGCACGACGGGGGTATGTTTGCTCGTCGTGCGCGCGGATGGAAATTGCTTTACAGATTGCGTTTTCCCCCTCGCGCACGACGGGGGTAATTTGGCCCGTCGTGCGCACGGCTGTAAATAGCTCCACCCTTGTGCGTTTGCCCGCACACGACGCGCACGACGGGGGAAATTTTGCCCGTCATGCGCGCGGATGGAAATTGCTCGACACTTGTGCGTTTTAACCCCCGCAGACGACGCGCACGACGGGGGTTATTTTGCCCGTCGTGCGCGCGGTTGGAAATTGCTTCACACTTGTGCGTTTTAACCCCCGCGGACGACGGGGTTAATTTTGCCCGTCGTGCGCTCGGATGGAAATTGCTCCACACTAGGCGTTTTAACCCACGCGCACGACGGGGGTAAGTTTGCCCGTCGTGCTCGCGGATGGAAATTGCTTTACAGATTGCGTTTTCCCCCTCGCGCACGATGGGGGTAATTTGGCCCGTCGTGCGCACGGCTGTAAATTGCTCCACCCTTGTGCGTTTGCCAGCACACGACGCGCACGACGGGGGTAATTTTGCCCGTCGTGCGTGCGGATGGAAATTGCTCGACACTTGTGCGTTTTAACCCCCGCAGACGACGCGCACGACGGGGGTTATTTTGCCCGTCGTGCGGGCGGATGGAAATTGCTTCACACAGTAGGCGTTTTAACCCCCGCGGACGACGGGGTTAATTTTGCCCGTCGTGCCCTCGGATGGAAATTGCTCCACACTAGGCGTTTTAACCCACACGCACGACGGGGGTAAGTTTGCCCGTCGTGCGCGCAGATGGAAATTGCTTTACAGATTGCGTTTTCCCCCTCGCGCACGACGGGGGTAATTTGGCCCGTCGTGCGCACGACTGTAAATTGCTCCACACTTGTGCGTTTGCCCGCACACGACGCGCACGACGGGGGTAATTTTGCCCGTCGTGCGCGCGGATGGAAATTGCTCGACACTTGTGCGTTTTAACCCCCGCGGACGACGCGCACGACGGGGGTTATTTTGCCCGTCGTGCGCGCGGATGGAAATTGCTTCACACAGTAGGCGTTTTAACCCCCACGGACGACAGGGTTAATTTTGCCCGTCGTGCGCTCGGATGCAAATTGCTGCACACTTGGCATTTTAACCCACGCGCACGACGGGGGTAAGTTTGCCCGTCGTGCGCGCGGATGGAAATTGCTTTACAAATTGCGTTTTCCCCCTCGCCCACGACGGGGGTAATTTGGCCCGTCGTGCGTACGGCTGTAAATTGCTCCACCCTTGTGCGTTTGCCCGCACACGACGCGCACGACGGGGGTAATTTTGCCCGTCGTGCACGCGGATGGAAATTGCTCGACACTTGTGCGTTTTAACCCCCGTGGACGACGCGCACGACGGGGGTTATTTTGCCCGTCGTGCGCGCGGATGGAAATTGCTTCACACAGTTGGCGTTTTAACCCCCGCGGACGACGGGGTTAATTTTGCACGTCGTGCGCTCGGATGGAAATTGCTGCACACTAGGCGTTTTAACCCACGCGAACGACAGGGGTAATTTTTCCCGTCGTGCGTGCGGATGGAAATTTCTTTAGAGATTGTGTTTTCCCCCTCGCGCACGACGGGGGTAATTTGACCCGTCGTGCGCACGGCTGTAAATTGCTCCACACTTGTGCGTTTGCCCGCACACGACGCGCACGACGGGGGTAATTTTGCTCGTCGTGCGCGCGGATGGAAATTGCTCGACACTTGTGCGTTTTAACCGCCGCGGACTACACGCACGACGGGGGTTATTTTGCCCGTCGTGCGCGCGGATGGAAATTGCTTCACACAGTATGCGTTTTAACCCCCGCGGACGACGGGGTTAATTTTGCCCATCGTGCGCTCGGATGGAAATTGCTGCACACTAGGCGTTTTAACCCACGCGGACGACGGGGGTAAGTTTGCCCGTCGTGCGTGCGGATGGAAATTGCTTTACAGATTGCGTTTTCCCCTCGCGCACGACGGGGGTAATTTGGCCCGTCGTGCGCACGGCTGTAAATTGCTCCACCCTTGTGCATTTGCCCGCACACGACGAGCACGACGGGGGTAATTTTGCCCGTCGTGCGTGCGGATAGAAATTGCTCGACACTTGTGCGTGTTAACCCTCGCGGACGACGCGCACGACGGGGGTTATTTTGCCCGTCGTGCGCGCGGATGGAAATTGCTTCGCACTTGTGCGTTTTAACCCCCGCGGACGACGGGGTTAATTTTGCCCGTCGTGCGCTCGGATGGAAATTGCTCCACACTAGGCGTTTTAACCCACGCGCACGACGGGGGTAAGTTTGCCCGTCGTGCGCGCGGATGGAAATTGCTTTACAGATTGCGTTTTCCCCCTCGCGCACGACGGGGGTAATTTGGCCCGTCGTGCGCACGGCTGTAAATTGCTCCACCCTTGTGCGTTTGCCAGCACACGACGCGCACGACGGGGGTAATTTTGCCCGTCGTGCGCGCGGATGGAAATTGCTCGACACTTGTGCGTTTTAACCCCCGCAGACGACGCGCACGACGGGGGTTATTTTGCCCGTCGTGCGGGCGGATGGAAATTGCTTCACACAGTAGGCGTTTTAACCCCCGCGGACGACGGGGTTAATTTTGCCCGTCGTGCCCTCGGATGGAAATTGCTCCACACTAGGCGTTTTAACCCACGCGCACGACGGGGGTAAGTTTGCCCGTCGTGCGCGCGGATGGAAATTGCTTTACAGATTGCGTTTTCCCCCTCGCGCACGATGGGGGTAATTTGGCCCGTCGTGCGCACGACTGTAAATTGCTCCACACTTGTGCGTTTGCCCGCACACGACGCGCACGACGGGGGTAATTTTGCCCGTCGTGCGCGCGGATGGAAATTGCTCGACACTTGTGCGTTTTAACCCCGCGGACGACGCGCACGACGGGGGTTATTTTGCCCGTCGTGCGCGCGGATGGAAATTGCTTCACACTTGGCATTTTAACCCACGCGCACGACGGGGGTAAGTTTGCCCGTCGTGCGCGCGGATGGAAATTGTTTTACAAATTGCTTTTTCCCCCTCGCGCATGACGGGGGTAATTTGGCCCGTCGTGCGTACGGCTGTAAATTGCTCCACCCTTGTGCGTTTGCCCGCACACGACGCGCACGACGGGGGTAATTTTGCCCGTCGTCCACGCGGATGGAAATTGCTCGACACTTGTGCGTTTTAACCCCCGTGGACGACGCGCACGACGGGGGTTATTTTGCCCGTCGTGCGCGCGGATGGAAATTGCTTCACACAGTTGGCGTTTTAACCCCCGCGGACGACGGGGTTAATTTTGCCCGTCGTGCGCTCGGATGGAAATTGCTGCACACTAGGCGTTTTAACCCACGCGAACGACAGGGGTAATTTTTCCCGTCGTGCGTGCGGATGGAAATTGCTTTACAGATTGTGTTTTCCCCCTCGCGCACGACGGGGGTAATTTGGCCCGTCGTGCGCACGGCTGTAAATTGCTCCACACTTGTGCGTTTGCCCGCACACGACGCGCACGACGGGTGTAATTTTGCCCGTCGTGCGCGCGGATGGAAATTGCTCGACACTTGTGTGTTTTAACCGCCGCGGACGACACGCACGACGGGGGTTATTTTGCCCGTCGTGCACGCGGATGGAAATTGCCTCACACAGTAGGCGTTTTAACCCCCGCGGACGACGGGGTTAATTTTGCCCGTCGTGCGCTCGGATGGAAATTGCTGCACACTAGGAGTTTTAACCCACGCGCACGACGGGGGTAAGTTTGCCCGTCGTGCGTGCGGATGGAAATTGCTTTACAGATTGCGTTTTCCCCCTCACGCACGACGGGGGTAATTTGGCCTGTCATGCGCACGGCTGTAAATTACTCCACCCTTGTGCGTTTGCCCGCACATGACACGCACGACGGGGGTAATTTTGCCCGTCGTGCACTCGTGCACGCGGATGGAAATTGCTCGACACTTGTGCGTTTTAAGCCCCGCGGACGACGCGCACGACGGGGGTTATTTTGACCGTCGTGCGCGCGGATGGAAATTGCAGCACACTTGTGCGTTTTAACCCCCGCGGACGACTGGGTTAATTTTTTCCGTCGTGCGCTCGGATGGAAATTGATCAACACTAGGCGTTTTAACCCACGCGCACGACGGGGTTAAGTTTGCCCGTCGTGCGCGCGGATGGAAATTGCTTTACAGATTGCGTTTTCCCCCTCGCGCACGACGGGGGTAATTTGGCCCGTCGTGCGTACGGCTGTAAATTGCTCCACCCTTGTGCGTTTGCCCGCACACGACGCGCACGACGGGGGTAATTTTGCCCGTCGTGCACGCGGATGGAAATTGCTCGACACTTGTGCGTTTTAACCCACGTGGACGACGCGCACGACGGGGGTTATTTTGCCCGTCGTGCGCGCGGATGGAAATTGCTTCACACAGTTGGCGTTTTAACCCCCGCGGACGACGGGGTTAATTTTGCACGTCGTGCGCTCGGATGGAAATTGCTGCACACTAGGCGTTTTAACCCACGCGAACGACAGGGGTAATTTTTCCCGTCGTGCGTGCGGATGGAAATTTCTTTAGAGATTGTGTTTTCCCCCTCGCGCACGACGGGGGTAATTTGGCCCGTCGTGCGCACGGCTGTAAATTGCTCCACACTTGTGCGTTTGCCCGCACACGACGCGCACGACGGGGGTAATTTTGCTCGTCGTGCGCGCGGATGGAAATTGCTCGACACTTTTGCGTTTTAACCGCCGCGGACTACACGCACGACGGGGGTTATTTTGCCCGTCGTGCGCGCGGATGGAAATTGCTTCACACAGTATGCGTTTTAACCCCCGCGGACGACGGGGTTAATTTTGCCCGTCGTGCGCTCGGATGGAAATTGCTGCACACTAGGCGTTTTAACCCACGCGGACGACGGGGGTAAGTTTGCCCGTCGTGCGTGCGGATGGAAATTGCTTTACAGATTGCGTTTTCCCCTCGCGCACGACGGGGGTAATTTGGCCCGTCGTGCGCACGGCTGTAAATTGCTCCACCCTTGTGCATTTGCCCGCACACGACGAGCACGACGGGGGTAATTTTGCCCGTCGTGCGTGCGGATAGAAATTGCTCGACACTTGTGCGTGTTAACCCTCGCGGACGACGCGCACGACGGGGGTTATTTTGCCCGTCGTGCGCGCGGATGGAAATTGCTTCGCACTTGTGCGTTTTAACCCCCGCGGACGACGGGGTTAATTTTGCCCGTCGTGCGCTCGGATGGAAATTGCTCCACACTAGGCGTTTTAACCCACGCGCACGACGGGGGTAAGTTTGCCCGTCGTGCGCGCGGATGGAAATTGCTTTACAGATTGCGTTTTCCCCCTCGCGCACGACGGGGGTAATTTGGCCCGTCGTGCGCACGGCTGTAAATTGCTCCACCCTTGTGCGTTTGCCAGCACACGACGCGCACGCCGGGGGTAATTTTGCCCGTCGTGCGCGCGGATGGAAATTGCTCGACACTTGTGCGTTTTAACCCCCGCAGACGACGCGCACGACGGGGGTTATTTTGCCCGTCGTGCGGGCGGATGGAAATTGCTTCACACAGTAGGCGTTTTAACCCCCGCGGACGACGGGGTTAATTTTGCCCGTCGTGCCCTCGGATGGAAATTGCTCCACACTAGGCGTTTTAACCCACGCGCACGACGGGGGTAAGTTTGCCCGTCGTGCGCGCGGATGGAAATTGCTTTACAGATTGCGTTTTCCCCCTCGCGCACGATGGGGGTAATTTGGCCCGTCGTGCGCACGACTGTAAATTGCTCCACACTTGTGCGTTTGCCCGCACACGACGCGCACGACGGGGGTAATTTTGCCCGTCGTGCGCGCGGATGGAAATTGCTCGACACTTGTGCGTTTTAACCCCGCGGACGACGCGCACGACGGGGGTTATTTTGCCCGTCGTGCGCGCGGATGGAAATTGCTTCACACTTGGCATTTTAACCCACGCGCACGACGGGGGTAAGTTTGCCCGTCGTGCGCGCGGATGGAAATTGTTTTACAAATTGCTTTTTCCCCCTCGCGCATGACGGGGGTAATTTGGCCCGTCGTGCGTACGGCTGTAAATTGCTCCACCCTTGTGCGTTTGCCCGCACACGACGCGCACGACGGGGGTAATTTTGCCCGTCGTCCACGCGGATGGAAATTGCTCGACACTTGTGCGTTTTAACCCCCGTGGACGACGCGCACGACGGGGGTTATTTTGCCCGTCGTGCGCGCGGATGGAAATTGCTTCACACAGTTGGCGTTTTAACCCCCGCGGACGACGGGGTTAATTTTGCCCGTCGTGCGCTCGGATGGAAATTGCTGCACACTAGGCGTTTTAACCCACGCGAACGACAGGGGTAATTTTTCCCGTCGTGCGTGCGGATGGAAATTGCTTTACAGATTGTGTTTTCCCCCTCGCGCACGACGGGGGTAATTTGGCCCGTCGTGCGCACGGCTGTAAATTGCTCCACACTTGTGCGTTTGCCCGCACACGACGCGCACGACGGGTGTAATTTTGCCCGTCGTGCGCGCGGATGGAAATTGCTCGACACTTGTGTGTTTTAACCGCCGCGGACGACACGCACGACGGGGGTTATTTTGCCCGTCGTGCACGCGGATGGAAATTGCCTCACACAGTAGGCGTTTTAACCCCCGCGGACGACGGGGTTAATTTTGCCCGTCGTGCGCTCGGATGGAAATTGCTGCACACTAGGAGTTTTAACCCACGCGCACGACGGGGGTAAGTTTGCCCGTCGTGCGTGCGGATGGAAATTGCTTTACAGATTGCGTTTTCCCCCTCACGCACGACGGGGGTAATTTGGCCTGTCATGCGCACGGCTGTAAATTACTCCACCCTTGTGCGTTTGCCCGCACATGACACGCACGACGGGGGTAATTTTGCCCGTCGTGCACTCGTGCACGCGGATGGAAATTGCTCGACACTTGTGCGTTTTAAGCCCCGCGGACGACGCGCACGACGGGGGTTATTTTGACCGTCGTGCGCGCGGATGGAAATTGCAGCACACTTGTGCGTTTTAACCCCCGCGGACGACTGGGTTAATTTTTTCCGTCGTGCGCTCGGATGGAAATTGATCCACACTAGGCGTTTTAACCCACGCGCACGACGGGGTTAAGTTTGCCCGTCGTGCGCGCGGATGGAAATTGCTTTACAGATTGCGTTTTCCCCCTCGCGCACGACGGGGGTAATTTGGCCCGTCGTGCGTACGGCTGTAAATTGCTCCACCCTTGTGCGTTTGCCCGCACACGACGCGCACGACGGGGGTAATTTTGCCCGTCGTGCACGCGGATGGAAATTGCTCGACACTTGTGCGTTTTAACCCACGTGGACGACGCGCACGACGGGGGTTATTTTGCCCGTCGTGCGCGCGGATGGAAATTGCTTCACACAGTTGGCGTTTTAACCCCCGCGGACGACGGGGTTAATTTTGCACGTCGTGCGCTCGGATGGAAATTGCTGCACACTAGGCGTTTTAACCCACGCGAACGACAGGGGTAATTTTTCCCGTCGTGCGTGCGGATGGAAATTTCTTTAGAGATTGTGTTTTCCCCCTCGCGCACGACGGGGGTAATTTGGCCCGTCGTGCGCACGGCTGTAAATTGCTCCACACTTGTGCGTTTGCCCGCACACGACGCGCACGACGGGGGTAATTTTGCTCGTCGTGCGCGCGGATGGAAATTGCTCGACACTTTTGCGTTTTAACCGCCGCGGACTACACGCACGACGGGGGTTATTTTGCCCGTCGTGCGCGCGGATGGAAATTGCTTCACACAGTATGCGTTTTAACCCCCGCGGACGACGGGGTTAATTTTGCCCGTCGTGCGCTCGGATGGAAATTGCTGCACACTAGGCGTTTTAACCCACGCGGACGACGGGGGTAAGTTTGCCCGTCGTGCGTGCGGATGGAAATTGCTTTACAGATTGCGTTTTCCCCTCGCGCACGACGGGGGTAATTTGGCCCGTCGTGCGCACGGCTGTAAATTGCTCCACCCTTGTGCATTTGCCCGCACACGACGAGCACGACGGGGGTAATTTTGCCCGTCGTGCGTGCGGATAGAAATTGCTCGACACTTGTGCGTGTTAACCCTCGCGGACGACGCGCACGACGGGGGTTATTTTGCCCGTCGTGCGCGCGGATGGAAATTGCTTCGCACTTGTGCGTTTTAACCCCCGCGGACGACGGGGTTAATTTTGCCCGTCGTGCGCTCGGATGGAAATTGCTCCACACTAGGCGTTTTAACCCACGCGCACGACGGGGGTAAGTTTGCCCGTCGTGCGCGCGGATGGAAATTGCTTTACAGATTGCGTTTTCCCCCTCGCGCACGACGGGGGTAATTTGGCCCGTCGTGCGCACGGCTGTAAATTGCTCCACCCTTGTGCGTTTGCCAGCACACGACGCGCACGCCGGGGGTAATTTTGCCCGTCGTGCGCGCGGATGGAAATTGCTCGACACTTGTGCGTTTTAACCCCCGCAGACGACGCGCACGACGGGGGTTATTTTGCCCGTCGTGCGGGCGGATGGAAATTGCTTCACACAGTAGGCGTTTTAACCCCCGCGGACGACGGGGTTAATTTTGCCCGTCGTGCCCTCGGATGGAAATTGCTCCACACTAGGCGTTTTAACCCACGCGCACGACGGGGGTAAGTTTGCCCGTCGTGCGCGCGGATGGAAATTGCTTTACAGATTGCGTTTTCCCCCTCGCGCACGATGGGGGTAATTTGGCCCGTCGTGCGCACGACTGTAAATTGCTCCACACTTGTGCGTTTGCCCGCACACGACGCGCACGACGGGGGTAATTTTGCCCGTCGTGCGCGCGGATGGAAATTGCTCGACACTTGTGCGTTTTAACCCCGCGGACGACGCGCACGACGGGGGTTATTTTGCCCGTCGTGCGCGCGGATGGAAATTGCTTCACACTTGGCATTTTAACCCACGCGCACGACGGGGGTAAGTTTGCCCGTCGTGCGCGCGGATGGAAATTGTTTTACAAATTGCTTTTTCCCCCTCGCGCATGACGGGGGTAATTTGGCCCGTCGTGCGTACGGCTGTAAATTGCTCCACCCTTGTGCGTTTGCCCGCACACGACGCGCACGACGGGGGTAATTTTGCCCGTCGTCCACGCGGATGGAAATTGCTCGACACTTGTGCGTTTTAACCCCCGTGGACGACGCGCACGACGGGGGTTATTTTGCCCGTCGTGCGCGCGGATGGAAATTGCTTCACACAGTTGGCGTTTTAACCCCCGCGGACGACGGGGTTAATTTTGCCCGTCGTGCGCTCGGATGGAAATTGCTGCACACTAGGCGTTTTAACCCACGCGAACGACAGGGGTAATTTTTCCCGTCGTGCGTGCGGATGGAAATTGCTTTACAGATTGTGTTTTCCCCCTCGCGCACGACGGGGGTAATTTGGCCCGTCGTGCGCACGGCTGTAAATTGCTCCACACTTGTGCGTTTGCCCGCACACGACGCGCACGACGGGTGTAATTTTGCCCGTCGTGCGCGCGGATGGAAATTGCTCGACACTTGTGTGTTTTAACCGCCGCGGACGACACGCACGATGGGGGTTATTTTGCCCGTCGTGCACGCGGATGGAAATTGCCTCACACAGTAGGCGTTTTAACCCCCGCGGACGACGGGGTTAATTTTGCCCGTCGTGCGCTCGGATGGAAATTGCTGCACACTAGGAGTTTTAACCCACGCGCACGACGGGGGTAAGTTTGCCCGTCGTGCGGGCGGATGGAAATTGCTTTACAGATTGCGTTTTCCCCCTCACGCACGACGGGGGTAATTTGGCCTGTCATGCGCACGGCTGTAAATTACTCCACCCTTGTGCGTTTGCCCGCACATGACACGCACGACGGGGGTAATTTTGCCCGTCGTGCACTCGTGCACGCGGATGGAAATTGCTTGACACTTGTGCGTTTTAAGCCACGCGGACGACGCGCACGACGGGGGTTATTTTGACCGTCGTGCGCGCGGATGGAAATTGCAGCACACTTGTGCGTTTTAACCCCCGCGAACGACTGGGTTAATTTTTTCCGTCGTGCGCTCGGATGGAAATTGATCCACACTAGGCGTTTTAACCCACGCGCACGACGGGGTTAAGTTTGCCCGTCGTGCGCGCGGATGGAAATTGCTTTACAGATTGCGTTTTCCCCCTCGCGCACGACGGGGGTAATTTGGCCCGTCGTGCGCACGGCTGTAAATTGCTCCACCCTTGTGCGTTTGCACGCACACGACACGCACGACGGGGGTAATTTTGCCCGTCGTGCACGCGGATGGAAATTGCTCGACACTTGTGCGTTTTAAGCCCCGCGGACGACGCGCACGCCGGGGGTTATTTTGACCGTCATGCGCGCGGATGGAAATTGCTGCACACTTGTGCGTTTTAACCCCCGCGGACGACGGGGTTAATTTTGTCCGTCGTGCGCTCGGATGGAAATTGCTCCACACTAGGCGTTTTAACCCACGCGCACGACGGGAGTAAGTTTGCCCGTCGTGCGCGCGGATGGAAATTGCTTTACAGATTGCGTTTTCCCCCTCGCGCACGACGGGGGTAATTTGGCCCGTCGTGCGCACGGCTGTAAATTGCTCCACCCTTGTGCGTTTGCCAGCACACGACGCGCACGACGGGGGTAATTTTGCCCGTCGTGCGCGCGGATGGAAATTGCTCGACACTTGTGCGTTTTAACCCCCGCAGACGACGCGCACGACGGGGGTTATTTTGCCCGTCGTGCGGGCGGATGGAAATTGCTTCACACAGTAGGCGTTTTAACCCCCGCGGACGACGGGGTTAATTTTGCCCGTCGGGCCCTCGGATGGAAATTGCTCCACACTAGGCGTTTTAACCCACGCGCACGACGGGGGTAAGTTTGCCCGTCGTGCGCGCGGATGGAAATTGCTTTACAGATTGCGTTTTCCCCCTCGCGCACGATGGGGGTAATTTGGCCCGTCGTGCGCACGACTGTAAATTGCTCCACACTTGTGCGTTTGCCCGCACACGACGCGCACGACGGGGGTAATTTTGCCCGTCGTGCGCGCGGATGGAAATTGCTCGACACTTGTGCGTTTTAACCCCGCGGACGACGCGCACGACGGGGGTTATTTTGCCCGTCGTGCGCGCGGATGGAAATTGCTTCACACTTGGCATTTTAACCCACGCGCACGACGGGGGTAAGTTTGCCCGTCGTGCGCGCGGATGGAAATTGTTTTACAAATTGCTTTTTCCCCCTCGCGCATGACGGGGGTAATTTGGCCCGTCGTGCGTACGGCTGTAAATTGCTCCACCCTTGTGCGTTTGCCCGCACACGACGCGCACGACGGGGGTAATTTTGCCCGTCGTCCACGCGGATGGAAATTGCTCGACACTTGTGCGTTTTAACCCCCGTGGACGACGCGCACGACGGGGGTTATTTTGCCCGTCGTGCGCGCGGATGGAAATTGCTTCACACAGTTGGCGTTTTAACCCCCGCGGACGACGGGGTTAATTTTGCCCGTCGTGCGCTCGGATGGAAATTGCTGCACACTAGGCGTTTTAACCCACGCGAACGACAGGGGTAATTTTTCCCGTCGTGCGTGCGGATGGAAATTGCTTTACAGATTGTGTTTTCCCCCTCGCGCACGACGGGGGTAATTTGGCCCGTCGTGCGCACGGCTGTAAATTGCTCCACACTTGTGCGTTTGCCCGCACACGACGCGCACGACGGGTGTAATTTTGCCCGTCGTGCGCGCGGATGGAAATTGCTCGACACTTGTGTGTTTTAACCGCCGCGGACGACACGCACGACGGGGGTTATTTTGCCCGTCGTGCACGCGGATGGAAATTGCCTCACACAGTAGGCGTTTTAACCCCCGCGGACGACGGGGTTAATTTTGCCCGTCGTGCGCTCGGATGGAAATTGCTGCACACTAGGAGTTTTAACCCACGCGCACGACGGGGGTAAGTTTGCCCGTCGTGCGTGCGGATGGAAATTGCTTTACAGATTGCGTTTTCCCCCTCACGCACGACGGGGGTAATTTGGCCTGTCATGCGCACGGCTGTAAATTACTCCACCCTTGTGCGTTTGCCCGCACATGACACGCACGACGGGGGTAATTTTGCCCGTCGTGCACTCGTGCACGCGGATGGAAATTGCTCGACACTTGTGCGTTTTAAGCCCCGCGGACGACGCGCACGACGGGGGTTATTTTGACCGTCGTGCGCGCGGATGGAAATTGCAGCACACTTGTGCGTTTTAACCCCCGCGGACGACTGGGTTAATTTTTTCCGTCGTGCGCTCGGATGGAAATTGATCCACACTAGGCGTTTTAACCCACGCGCACGACGGGGTTAAGTTTGCCCGTCGTGCGCGCGGATGGAAATTGCTTTACAGATTGCGTTTTCCCCCTCGCGCACGACGGGGGTAATTTGGCCCGTCGTGCGCACGGCTGTAAATTGCTCCACCCTTGTGCGTTTGCACGCACACGACACGCACGACGGGGGTAATTTTGCCCGTCGTGCACGCGGATGGAAATTGCTCGACACTTGTGCGTTTTAAGCCCCGCGGACGACGCGCACGCCGGGGGTTATTTTGACCGTCATGCGCGCGGATGGAAATTGCTGCACACTTGTGCGTTTTAACCCCCGCGGACGACGGGGTTAATTTTGTCCGTCGTGCGCTCGGATGGAAATTGCTCCACACTAGGCGTTTTAACCCACGCGCACGACGGGGGTAAGTTTGCCCGTCGTGCGCGCGGATGGAAATTGCTTTACAGATTACGTTTTCCCCCTCGCGCACGACGGGGGTAATTTTGTCCGTCGTGCGTACCGCTGTAAAATGCTCCACACTTGTGCGTTTGCCCGCACACGACGCGCACGACGGGGGTAATTTTGCCCGTCGTGCGCGCGGATGGAAATTGCTCGACATTTGTGCGTTTTAAGCCCCGCGGACAACGCGCACGACGGGGGTTATTTTGACCGTCGTGCGCGCGGATGGAAATCGCTGCACACTTGTGCGTTTTAACCCCCGCGGAGGACGGGGTTAATTTTGTCCGTCGTGCTCTCGGATGGAAATTGCTCCACACTAGGCATTTTAACCCACGCGCACGACGGGGGTAAGTTTGCTCGTCGTGCGCGTGGATGGAAATTGCTTTACAGATTGCGTTTTCCCCCTCGCGCACGATGGGGGTAATTTGGCCCGTCGTTGCCACGGTTGTAAATTGCTCCACCCTTGTGCGTTTGCCCGCACACGACGCGCACGACGGGGGTAATTTTGCCCGTCGTGCGTGCGGATGGAAATTGCTCGACTCTTGTGCGTTTTAACCCCCGCGGACGACGCACACGACGGGGGTTATTTTGCCCATCGTGCGCGCGGATGGAAATTGCTTCACACAGTAGGCGTTTTAACCCCCGCGGACGACGGGGTTAATTTTGCCCGTCGTGCGCTCGGATGGAAATGGACCCACACTAGGCGTTTTAACCCACGCGCACAACGGGGGTAAGTTTGCCCGTCGTGCGCGCGGATGGAAATTGCTTTACTGATTGCGTTTTCCCCCTCGCGCACGACGGGGGTAATTTGGCCCGTCATGCGCACGGCTGTAAATTGATCCACACTTGTGCGTTTGCCCGCACACGACGCGCACGACGGGGGTAATTTTGCCCGTCGTGCGCGCGGATGGAAATTGCTCGACACTTGTGCGTTTTAAGCCCCGCGGACGACGCGCACGACGGTTGTTATTTTGCCCGTCGTGCGCGCGGATGGAAATTGATGCACACTTGTGCGTTTTAACCCCTACGGACGACGGGGTTAATTTTGTCCGTCGTGCGCTCGGATGGAAATTGCTCCACACTAGGCGTTTTAACCCACGCGCACGACGGGGGTATGTTTGCTCGTCGTGCGCGCGGATGGTAATTGCTTTACAGATTGCGTTTTCCCCCTCGCGCACGACGGGGGTAATTTGGCCCGTCGTGCGCATGGCTGTAAATAGCTCCACCCTTGTGCATTTGCCCGCACACGACGCGCACGACGGGGGAAATTTTGCCCGTCATGCGCGCGGATGGAAATTGATCGACACTTGTGCGTTTTAACCCCCGCGGACGACGCGCACGACGGGGGTTATTTTGCCCGTCGTGCGCGCGGATGGAAATTGCTTCACACTTTTGCGTTTTAACCCCCGCGGACGACGGGGTTAATTTTTTCCGTCGTGCGCTCGGATGGAAATTGCTTCACACTAGGCGTTTTAACCCACGCGCACGACGGGGGTAAGTTTGCCCGTCATGCGCGCGGATGGAAATTGCTTTACAGATTGCGTTTTTCCCCTCGCGCACGACGGGGGTAATTTGGCCCGTCGTGCGCACGGCTGTAAATTGCTCCACCCTTGTGCATTTGCCCGCACACGACGAGCACGACGGGGGTAATTTTGCCCGTCGTGCGCGCGGATAGAAATTGCTCGACACTTGTGCGTGTTAACCCTTGCGGACGATGCGCACGACGGGGGTTATTTTGCCCGTCGTGCGCGCGGATGGAAATTGCTTCACACTTGTGCGTTTTAACCCCCGCGGACGACGGGGTTAATTTTGCCCGTCGTGCGCTCGGATGGAAATTGCTCCACACTAGGCGTTTTAACCCACGCGCACGACGGGGGTAAGTTTGCCCGTCGTGCTCGCGGATGGAAATTGCTTTACAGATTGCGTTTTCCCCCTCGCGCACGACGGGGGTAATTTGGCCCGTCGTGCGCACGGCTGTAAATTGCTCCACCCTTGTGCGTTTGCCAGCACACGACGCGCACAACGGGGGTAATTTTGCCCGTCGTGCGCGCGGATGGAAATTGCTCGACACTTGTGCGTTTTAACCCCCGCAGACGACGCGCACGACGGGGGTTATTTTGCCCGTCGTGCGGGCGGATGGAAATTGCTTCACACAGTAGACGTTTTAACCCCCGCGGATGACGGGGTTAATTTTGCCCGTCGTGCCCTCGGATGGAAATTGCTCCACACTAGGCGTTTTAACCCACGCGCACGACGGGGGTAAGTTTGCCCGTCGTGCGCGCGGATGGAAATTGCTTTACAGATTGCGGTTTCCCCCTCGCGCACGACGGGGGTAATTTGGCCCGTCGTGCGCACGACTGTAAATTGCTCCACACTTGTGCGTTTGCCCGCACACGACGCGCACGACGGGGGTAATTTTACCCGTCGTGCGCGCGAATGGAAATTGCTCGACACTTATGCGTTTTAACCCCCGCGGACGACGTTCACGACGGGGGTTATTTTGCCCGTCGCGCGCGCGGATGGAAATTGCTTCACACAGTAGGCGTTTTAACCCCCGCGGACGACAGGGTTAATTTTGCCCGTCGTGCGCTCGGATGGAAATTGCTGCACACTTGGCATTTTAACCCACGCGCACGACGGGGGTAAGTTTGCCCGTCGTGCGCGCGGATGGAAATTGCTTTACAACTTGTGTTATCCCCCTCGCGCACGACGGGGGTAATTTGGCCCGTCGTGCGTACGGCTGTAAATTGCTCCACCCTTGTGCGTTTGCTCGCACACGACGCGCACGACGGGGGTAATTTTGCCCGTCGTGCGCGCGGATGGAAATTGCTCGACACTTGTGCGTTTTTACCCCCGTGGACGACGCGCACGACGGGGGTTATTTTGCCCGTCGTGCGCGTGGATGGAAATTGCTTCACACAGTTGGCGTTTTAACCCCCGCGGACGACGGGGTTAATTTTGCCCGTCGTGCGCTCGGATGGAAATTGCTGCACACTAGGCGTTTTAACCCACGCGAACGACAGGGGTAATTTTTCCCGTCGTGCGTGCGGATGGAAATTGCTTTACAGATTGTGTTTTCCCCCTCGCGCACAACGGGGGTAATTTGGCCCGTCGTGCGCACGGCTGTAAATTGCTCCACACTTGTGCGTTTGCCCGCACACGACGCGCACGACGGGGGTAATTTTGCCCGTCGTGCGCGCGGATGAAATTGCTCGACACTTGTGCGTTTTAACCGCCGCGGACGACACGCACGACGGGGGTTATTTTGCCCGTCGTGCGCGCGGATGGAAATTGCTTCACACAGTAGGTGTTTTAACCCCCACGGACGACGGGGTTAATTTTGCCCGTCGTGCGCTCGGATGGAAATTGCTGCACACTAGGCGTTTTAACCCACGCGCACGACGTGGGTAAGTTTGCCCGTCGTGCGTGCGGATGGAAATTGCTTTACAGATTGCGTTTTCCCCCTCACGCACGACGGGGGTAATTTGGCCTGTCATGCGCACGGCTGTAAATTGCTCCACCCTTGTGCGTTTGCCCGCACACAACGCGCACGACGGGGGTAATTTTGCCCGTCGTGCGCGCGGATGGAAATTGCTGCACACTTGTGCGTTTTAACCCCCGCGGACGACGGGGTTAATTATGTCCGTCGTGCGCTCGAATGGAAATTGCTCCACACTAGGCGTTTTAACCCACGCGCACGACGGGGTAAGTTTCCCCGTCGTGCGCGCAGATGGAAATTGCTTTACAGATTGCGTTTTCCCCCTCACGCACGACGGGGGTAATTTAGCCCGTCGTGCGCACATCTGTAAATTGCTCCAAACTTGTGCGTTTGCCCGCACACGACGCGCACGACGGTGGTAATATTTCCCGTCGTGCGCGCGGATGGAAATTGCTCGACACTTGTGCGTTTTAACCCCCGCGGACGACGCGCACGACGGGGGTTATTTTGCCTGTCGTGCGCGCGGATGGAAATTGCTTCACACAGTAGGCGTTTTAACCCCCGCGCACGACAGGGTTAATTTTGCCCGTCGTGCGCTCGGATGGAAATTGCTGCACACTAGGCGTTTGAACCCACGCGCATGACGGGGGTAATTATGCCCGTCGTGCGCGCGGATGTGAATTTCTTCACACTAGGTATTTTAACCCCCGCGGACGACGGGGTTAATTTTGCCCGTCGTGCGCTCGGATGGAAATTGCTGCACACTAGGCGTTTTAACCCACGCGCACGACGGGGGTAATGTTGCTCGTCATGCGCGCGGATGTGAATTTCTTCACACTAGGCGTTTTAACCCCCGCGAACGACGGGGTTTATTTTGCACGTCGTGCGGACGGATGGAAATTTCTTTACACGTTGCGTTTTCCCCCTCGCGCACGACGGGGGTAATTTTGCCCGTCGTGCGCACGGTTGGTAACTTCTCAACACTTGTGCGTTTTAATCCCACGCCGCGCACGACGCATAGGCTGTAGCGCGTTGTTCATGGGGAGTAATATACTCCGTTCTGGGTCGACGCGCACAACGGTGCCGTATAGTGTAAACTATTTCTTTGAAAAGGATATAAAGGGCGGGATGGTAATTGCACGAATAGTTCTAAAAAGTTGCTTTCATAGGGGCTATAAGGGCGGGATGGTAATTGCCCCAAAAGTTCCGGGCGTGTATGGGCCCGTTGGTAATTGCACCAAAAGTTCCTCATGTTCCGCTTTTAACAACAGCCGTGGGATCGGATCGGACGGTCAGGAGGGGTCGAGCGCAGGAATCCCATCTGAGCACGAGCTCAGGCGCATTTTACCCTATATATATATATATATATATATATATATATATATATATATATATATATATATATATATATATATATATATATATGGTAAAGTGTTCCTAGGGAGACTCCTTAGATTAAATCTAAGGAGTCGCCCCTATTTTCTCTCATATCTCAAAATTTTTTTGGATTTTATCTTTCATGTGGTTGTTGTTCACCTTATGGATGATCAACATACCAAAAATCAAGCCATTCCAATACTTTTAGAGCCCCCATCTATCCCTTGCAAATTCAACGGTATGAAAACGTGCTGAAAAACCATGAAGTTGCAAGGGGTAGATGGGGGCTCTAAAAGTATTGGAATGAATTGATTTTTGGTATGTTGATCATCCATGAGGTGAACAACAACCCCATGAAAAAAAAATCCGAAAAAAAATGTGGGATATGAGGAAAATGGGGGCGACTCCTTAGATTGAATCTAAGGAGGCACCCTAGGAATATATATATATATATATATATATATATATATATATATATATATATATATATATATATATATATATATATATATATATGGAAACGTGATGCGGGGAGGCTCCGGAAACCTTGGAGGCGATCCACCAATTACGGCGGCTGGCTCAGGTGATGGATCGGTGGCCTCTCAGGTGAAGTCAGCGGGGAAGGGAATCTTACTTGATGAAGGGGCAAGTGGTTCGGGACTGTCCAAGCGGAGCTTGGAGATCACAGACTATGGCCAGAAGGAGAAGGGGAAGGGGGCGATCATAGACCCAGGTTGGCAGGAGGTCAGAAGAAGAAGAGGGCGATCACCTCAGGTGCAGGCGAAGACTTCTGTGCGGGGATCTCATTGGCGGGCGACCAGGGAGGGGCGTTTCAATGGGGATGTTCAGCAGGCTAAAGGGAAACTTCCCGCATCCCATGTGTTTGGTAAAATTCCTCTTAGACCTAATGTTCCAATAACTATTAATACTAGCGTTGAGAAACGTTCTTGGATTGATGTTTGTTCTGATCGGAGATCTTATGGTGAGGGATTGGCTATGAATCATGTTCCACCCAAGATTTCAGAGGAGGGGGTTCCTCGAGCGAGGGTGACTGGAGATTTGGTTGAGCGAGGGGCACAGAGATGGAAACACACGCTGGTGGGTTATGTGCTTGGAGACGTACCCTACTATGGCCAGATTGTCGCCTGGTTGGAGAGGCTTTGGAGATTGAGGAAGAGGGTCCAGGTTTATAGCAAAGACAACGGCTTTTTCTATTTCAGATTAGAGTCGCCAGATGACTGTGAGAGGATACTAAAAGGGGGGCCATGGCTCTTTGATGGTAGGTTGGTTGTGTTGAAAAAATGGAGCCTCAATCTGCGCCATGATCGTGACATCCTATCTGTTGTGCCTGTCTGGGTCCAGTTCCATGGAGTGCCGTTATATATGTGGAATCTTGAGACTCTTAATATTATTGCCTCTGTTATGGGTACCCCTATATGTCTCGATCGTTCGACTGCCAACCTAGAGAGGATATCCTATGCTCGGTGTCTCATTGAGGTGGAAGCCTCTATACCACTGCGGAAAAGTGTCGATGTGGAGTTAGACGAAGGGGTTATAATCACCATTGAGGCGAAGTATGAAGGGGAGCCACCTCGATGTAGCAAATGCGTGTGCTTTGGGCACACAGATGACCAATGTCCTGTAGCTAAAGAGCAACCTTCAATCCAAGGAGAAGTCGAAAAGCAGGGTCAAGAGAGCGAGGTGACATTGCCTACTTCTACTACTTCCGTTAGCATTGACCCACTTCCTGTGTGTACAACCAATGCGAATGCCTCAGTTATCCACAATGGAGTCTCGGATGTTAATTCTAATGACATGACACAAAATGGTCCTGTTCTGGCCACGGCTGGAAATGGCTCGGGGTTCATTCAGGCTGCCGTTCATGTGGGGGCAGACTCGGGGATCAATCATGAGAATACCGCTCCTACATTGGAGGAACCCAGCTGTGCTTCAAATGGACGGGGGAATCATCAGGACCTGCCTTCTCTTTTAGAGGACAAGCTGGAGGATGATCTGGATATTGTGCCTCCTGTGCTTGCTGTCGATAACCCCGCTTGGGTGGCCGAGGAAATGAGCAGTTTGCAGCTTGCGGAGGAGAACAAGAAGCTAAAGAAGAAATCGGAATCACTGCCTGATAACAGTACTCGCCAGAGCTCCAGGATTCAGGGGAGCACGTCAAAACCTTCTGTTTCTTATTGACGGTGCTCATCTGGAATGCCCGTGGGTTGAACAACCCCATTCGTCGTAGAGATTTGCATAACAGACTGAATTCCTTAAACCCCTCGGTAATAATTCTTTTAGAAACTAAACTAAAGGCCCCTGTTGACCTCAATAAATTGGGAATTCCTACACATTGGTCTTCCATCAATAATTTCCACCTTCATCTGGGAGGCCGGATTCTTATAGCCTTTGATACGGCTGTCTGGAGTGCTAGTGTTTGCTCCTCTTCGAGTCAGCATGTCACTGCATCATTCATCAACTCGGGGGGTTTTTCTTGTGCAATTACTGGTGTGTATGGGCTCAACACCATTCGGGAAAGACTGGAGCTGTGGAAGCACTTGAAAATTGATGCTCTAACTTTTGGTGGGGCAGTGTGGATGTTAGGGGGGATTTTAATACTGTACTACATGCTGCCGACAAGAAGGGAGGGAGGAAGGTGGAAGAAAAATTCCTTCAGGATTTCAATGAATGTATTAGTTCTATGAAACTTTCTGAGCTCAAAAGCACTCGAGGCAAACTCAGCTGGTGTAATAGACGGGTCGGGACTGGCCGTATATATGCTCGTCTGGATCGGGTTTTTGTGAGCGGCAACTGGCTATCTACTCTATCCGATTCATATATGGAGTACTTGGATCCACACACTAGTGATCATTCTCCCATGCTTATACGGCTTCACCCTCAGGTATACTCCGATCCAAAACCCTTCAAATTTTTTAATTACTGGTCCAAATGCCCTGGTATAGCTGAGATCATCTCAAAGAGCTGGGGTTGCTACATTGCGGGGTCCCCAATGTATTGTGTGTCCCAAAAATTAAGAAAGCTGAAGCCATCGATAAGGTCCTGGTCTAAAATGTATCATGCCACTAAGCTTGTAAACTCCTGCCGCTCAGATCTCGAATCTATCAGGAACAACCCTCTTCTTTATTCTGATGCTTCTTTGCAAGGCCAGGAAAATGCTATCCTTAAAGACTTAGCGAATGCGTTGAGTCTTGAGGAGGATATGTTCCGCCAGAAGAGTAGGCAAGACTGGATGTCCCTGGGGGACCGCAACACAAAATTTTTTTATAATTCTGTGAAATCAAGAGAAAGTAACAACAGTTTGTGACATTTTGTGGATGCTGCTGGAAATCAGGATGGGACACTGGCCGGCCTTAAGAAGGATGCTATTCAATATTATACTTGTATATATAATCAGAATCACTATAAGACAACCTTCCCTCCTATTACCCCTAAGCGCATTCTTACCATGGATGCCGTTGCCTGGCTAACCAGAAGAATTTCCAATGCGGAGATTATGAAAGTTGTTTTCCAGATGGGCCCTGATAAGGCTCCAGGCCCAGATGGTTTTAATGGCCACTTCTTTCAGCATTATTGGCATATTGTTGGTGAGGATGTTTCTGCTGCTATTCAGTCTTTTTTCACTTCTGGCACTCTCTTAAGACAGCTCAATCACACCAATTTGACCCTTGTTCCTAAGAATGCTAATGCAACATCTATTGGGGATTATAGGCCTATTGCCTGTTGTAACTTCTTATATAAGATCATCAGCAAGATCATTTGCAATAGGCTCAAGGTGGTGATTCATGACCTGATTTCACCAAATCAGGCGGCGTTTCTTAAAGGTCGCCTGTTGGCAGATTGTACTCTTGTGGCCCACGAACAGATAAGGGACTTCAGTATCCCTATGGGGAGTAGGGCTTGCCTGAAGCTTGATCTGAGGAAGGCTTTTGATAGTGTCAACAGGGAGTTTATCCTTTACTTTCTAAGCCTGATGGGATTTCCAAATGTTTTTATTGGGTGGATAAGAGAATGTATTACCACTCCCACATTTTCTGTGATGATAAAGGGTACGCCAGTGGGCTATTTTGATGGTAACAGAGGGATCAGGCAAGGTGACCCTCTCTCTCCGTTCTTGTTTGTTATTGTAATGGAAGCTTTCTCCATCCTGGTTTCTTAATCTCTTCTCAGTGGCGTCCTCCAACCTATGAGACGATCTGGCACCATCTCCCACCTGTTATTTGCTGACGACCTCTTAGTTTTCTGCAGAGCTAATCATAAATCATTCAGATGCATCAAGAGTTTGTTGAATGAATTTGAGGATTACACATGGCTCCAGGTAAATTGGGATAAGAGCTCTGCTATGTTCAGTAAGGGAACAAGGAATAAATCTGAGTTGGCCGATTACTTGGGAATTAATATTTCCACGACTTTTACCACTTACCTGGGCTTGCCCTTATCATCCAAGTATCCTAAATCCCCTATGTTCAGTAGACTGGTGGATAAATGTAGGAAGAGACTAATGGGATGGACGTCAAAGATGTTATCTATCTCCGGCAGGATCGAGCTTGTTAGAACTGTTATTTATGGGATGGTTGCATTTTGGATGCAGGCTTTCCGTTTGCCCTACTCGATTGTCCGGACTATTTCATCTATTTGCAGAAGATTTATAATGGGTCCCTCTCAGGTTTGGGCATGGGAGGATATCTGTACCCCCAAATCCGAAGGAGGTGTGGGCCTCAGGTTGCTGGAGGACCTAAATGTGGCATCGGGGGTTAGGCTAACGTGGAGATTTCTAAATTCAAATAGCTTGTGGGCGAAGTACATGAACAGAAAATATATGGAGAATGGAGGTTTTTTTGCGGCTAGAGGAATGCTAACCCATTCGGGTACATGGAAGCATATGCTGAAGTGTCGAACCGTCTCCCAATTGCTTATCAGGAGAGTGGTTAAAGATGGGCGGTCTACCCTCTTTTGGCATGATTTCTGGCTAGATTGTGGGCCTCTTAAAAACTTGGGGCCTATACCAATAGCCTCCTCTATGAAGAAGGTGAATGAATACTGGAGCAATGATACTTGGGTGGACAGCCCTGAAATTGCCCATATTCGGCCATATCTATCAAATGCATCAATCACCAATGGCGCAGACCGCTGGATCTGGGCGCCGTATAGATCCTCCTCCAGTTCGGTTTCTTCAGCTATGGGAGATACGGATACTTTCAGATTTAAGGAAGCTTGGGAGGGTGTTCGAATCAAAGGTACCCCTTTCCGTTTTGAAAAGTTAGTTTGGTTTCCTGGACATATTCCAAAAATGTCACTTTGCCTCCTTCGTGCCTTTAAGGGTAAGCTCCTCACCAGGGATATCATTAGCAAATGGGGTGTTAACACCCCGTTGGATTGTGTTCTTTGTGGTGGTGGTAATGAAGAAAATTTAGCCCATTTGTTCTTTGATTGTACCTATTCCAGCTACATTCTTAAAAGGACCTTATTGAAGCTTAATATTGGGAGCCAGATGGTTCCAACTCTCCCTGAGGTTGGGAATTATTGCTTAACTCACTTTAGAGGCAAATGTGCATTGACCAGGCTTGTAAAAACAACTTTATCGGCCATGGTCTGGTATATTTGGCGGGAACGGAATAGGCGAATTTTTGAAGATAAAATTAGAGGGAATACAGTCCTTTTTGAGGAGATGGCGGCAGATATTAGAGTGCCATTGAGATATGTGGATACCACTACTGAAGAGGAGGCTTCGGTGTTTGCTAACTGGGAGTTCAGAGATATGAGATGATTTTTGTTTATAATTCTGCCACATTTTTTTGATGTATGGATGAGTTAGGGTGGGATTTCCTTATTGAAGAGTGACGGCGCTTGTGCCATATCCTCTTTGTAATGAAACCTCACGCCTATTCTCTTGTACTCTGTAATTATTTACATCTCAATAAAGACTTACTAACTTCTCCATATATATATATATATATATATATATATATATATATATATATATATATATATATATATATATATATATATATATATATAGGGTAAAGTGTTCCTAGGGTGACTCCTTAGATTCAATCTAAGGAGTCACGCGCATTTTCTCCATATCCCACATTTTTTTTCGGAATTTTTTTCATGGGGTTGTTGTTCACCTCATGGATGATCAACATGCCAAAAATCAATTCATTCCAATACTTTTAGAGCCCCCATCTACCCCTTGCAACTTCATGGTTTTTCAGCACGTTTTCAGACCGTTGAAGTTGCAGGGGGTAGATGAGGGCCCTAAAAGTGTTGGAATGGCTTGATTTTTGGTATGTTGATCATCCATGAGGTGAACAACAACCCCATGAAAAAATTTCCGAAAAAAATGTGGTATATGGGGAAAATGGGGGCGACTCCTTTGATTGAATCTAAGGAGTCACCCTAGGAACACTTTACCCATATATATATATATATATATATATATATATATATATATATATATATATATATATATATATATATATATATGGGTAAAGTGTTCCTAGGGTGACTCCTTAGATTCAATCAAAGGAGTCGCCCTCATTTTCCCCATATACCACATTTTTTTCGGAAATTTTTTCATGGGGTTGTTGTTCACCTCATGGATGATCAACATGCCAAAAATCAATTCATTCCAATACTTTTAGAGCCCCCATCTACCCCTTGCAACTTCATGGTTTTTCAGCACGTTTTCAGACCGTTGAAGTTGCAAGGGGTAGATGGGGCCCTAAAAGTATTGGAATGGCTTGATTTTTGGTATGTTGATCATCCATGAGATGAACAACAATCCCATGAAAAATAAAATCCAAAAAAATTGTGGGAGATAGGAGAAAATGGGGGCGACTCCTTAGATTTCATCTAAGGAGTTACCCTAGGAACACTTTACCCTATATATATATATATATATATATATATATATATATATATATATATATATATATATATATATATATATATATATATATATATATATATATATATATAATATATATATATATGGAGTCCGGGATTTACGGAGAGACGATTGGCGGAGGCGACCATGGTTCCAAGACGGCGGCTGGCAACCCTAGGGAGGGGGGAATCAATACTGAAGGAAACCCTAGGGAGGCGGGAATCATTACGGAAGGTGATCTTAAGGCCCTCGGCAGCCAAAGGACTGCTTTGGGCCCTTCTGCTAAAGGCGACGGTTCACTTGAGGGCACCCGAGGCGGCCCTTCTGTGGGTGGCCATGATGGCGATTGGGAGTTAGTCAAGCGACGTACTTGGCGCAACCGATCGGATGTCGTTCGCGAGAATTCTGGTGATGTACCTTGGACGCCGACTACCTGCTGACCGTCGGGGTGGGAGCGGGAAATTCCAAAGGTCTAGAGAAAGTATAATTCAGGGTGTTATTAAGCCACGACTGGCCCGTGGTAGAGGCGATGCTGCGATTGGTGTTGGTCCTATTGCCCATCAGGTGCTTGAGAAAATTCCTGTTAGGCCTCATGTTTCCCTGACGATTAATACCTCTGGATCCAAGCTCTCATTCTCGGATGTTTGCGCCAATCGGAGAACATATGAGGAATCCTTGAGGATGACTTTCATCCCCCCCATTGCCAAGGCGGACGGAGTTAGCGTTGGAAGAGTTCTTGGATCTTTGATTGAAAAGGGGGCTGACCGTTGGAAAAACACACTTGTTGGGTATGTCCTTGGGGACGTCCCTTACTATGGACAGCTTAGGGCATGGGTCGACCGGCTGTGGAAGTTGAAAAAGAATGTCCATATCTTCAGCAGGGAAAACGGGTTTTTCTACTTCAGGTTTGACTGCCCGGAGGAATGTGAACGGATCCTCTACGGAGGACCTTGGCTATTTGATGGTAGACTGACGGTCCTACAGAGATGGAGCCCTACCCTGCAGTATGACCGTGACATGCTAGCTACTGTCCCTGTATGGGTCCAATTCCACGGATTACCTTTGAGTATGTGGACTCTAGACATATTCAACATTATGAGCTCTATTGTTGGCAACCCACTTTGTCTTGACAGGGCCACTGCTAAATTAGAGAGGTTGACGTATGTGAGGTGTTTGGTTGAGGTTGATGCGTCTAAGCCTCTTCCTCGGACAGTGGGTTTGGAATTGGATGATGGGTCCATCATCAATGTAGATGCCAAGTACGAAGGAGAGCCACCGCGATGTAGTCTATGTGTGTGCTTTGGTCATGCTGATTCCCTCTGCCCTGATCTTGCAACGCTGCCTTCAATCCAAAAGCCCATGAACACTGCTGAGGGTCCAAGTAATTGTCCTGTTGATCCGTGTGACACTGGGAAGGATTCAGATACGACAAATAAAGTCAATCAGAATGCCATTGATATGCTACAGGGTGACGTTGGCAATGCGAGTAAGTCCCTGGGAATTGTAACTCACCCTCCTGGTGAACATGTGAAGGATTCTGGGCCTGCTTCTGTCGCCAAGCAGGCTGCTACTAGTGATATTCATGAGGGGTCCAAGGAGTCTGCAGCTACCTTAACTAAGCCTACACCTTCTACACCTGTTGTACAGGAAACCGGACTTTGCAATCCCCCAGCATCTGTTGTAAGGATTGCTCAAAACTCTAATTTACTGGAGGGGGAGTGTAGCTATGGTAAGCGCCCTCCACAGGTTACTGACAATAACCCCTCCCTCTTGGCTGGACCTTCTGCGCCCATTGGCTCCATCCGGCGGGCCAATGGACATATCCACTCCCCGGTTGTGCTCCAGCAATTTGAAGATGGTGAGCCCCCTGATGTGTTAACAATGCCTAACCCCGCTTGGGAGGAGGAACATTCTTTGCTTAAGGCGTCTCTCCCACAGAATAAGCCGACATCAGTGAAATTATCCCCTACTACCACTCGGCGGAGTTCTAGGCTGGCCCTTGCTCAGCCCCCTACCAATCATTCCTAATGTCAGTGTTTCTCTGGAACTCTAGAGGGCTTAATAACACATTACGTCGTGCTGACCTGAGGTATAGGCTGAAGTTACACAATCCTTCTATAGTTTGCTTATTTGAGACTAAGGTGGAATCTATTAATGAGGAGAGGATCAAACGGTGTTTTCCAAAGGAGTGGAGAAGTTTGGATAACCGTGTTTATCATAAAGGAGGCAGAATTGTAATATTTTACAATCATTCGTCTTGGTCATGTTCTATTATATCTGCGTCTGCTCAACATATGACTGCTAGATTCACCAACTCGGGTGGATTCACCATGGCTCTCACTGCCGTATATGGGTTTAATCTCCCGTCTTCTAGAGTCCCCCTCTGGAATGCCCTAATGAATGACTCCCGATTGGTGTACTCCCTCCCCTGGCTGTTAGGGGGGGACTTCAACTGTATCCGCAATTCTAAGGAAAAGATTGGGGGGCGTAATGTAGACTGCAACAGCATGGACGCATTTAATTCTTGTATTGGCGCCTGTCATCTCTTGGAGCTCAAAGGGGTTGGAAACAAATTCACTTGGAACAACAGGCGCATGGGGGGTTCTCGCATTTCAGCTAGGCTGGACCATGTCTTCGGCAATATTCACTGGGTTCGGAGTATGCCATACTCTTATTATGAATACACTACTTCTGGTACGAGTGACCATGCTGGAATGATTGTCTGGCCGCAACCTAAGGTGCCTTCTTTTCCCAAACCTTTTAGATTCTATAATTCTTGGACCAGCTTCGCAGGTTATGATGAGCTGGTGAGGTGTCACTGGAGTAAGGGGGGTCTGGCTCGCCATTACAGAGGCTAGCATCTAATATTAAATACCTGAAAGGCAAGCTTAAGGCTTGGTCGGCTGTCCATAGGGAGAAGCTGGAAGTTGCATTATGCCGCTCCAATTTGGAGAATATACAAAAAAACCCCAATCTTATCTTTGATCCTGATTTGCAAGAGAAGGAAAAGCGTGCATCATTCCAATTAGCTAAGGCGCTTGATGTGGAGGAGGAGGAGCTGCGGCAGAAGAGTAGACATAACTGGCTCAACCTGGGTGATAGAAATTCAAGATTTTTCTACACCGCTATGAAAGCCAGACAATGTCATAACAATCTTTCCCATCTTCTGTCTACTAATGGACAGTGGAGCTATGACCCCTTCTCTTTTCGACAGGAAGCTTCTAATTTCTACATGAATCTATATAAGCAGTCTGACTACTGGAATGTTTTCCCCAAGCTTACTCCCAAGCGTACCTTAACTCATGAAGCATCAACCTGGATGGATAGGCATGTATCTGAAAATGAGATCAAAAATGCTGTTTTTCAAATTGGAAAGGACAAAGCGCCTGGGCCTGATGGGTTCAATGCCCATTTCTACCATCAATCTTGGGAGGTAATTGGTGAGGATGTTATCTCCGCTGTATCTTTTTTCTTCAACTCTAGCAGCATGCCCCATCATATAAATCATACTTTCCTCACATTAGTTCCTAAATGTGCTACTGCATCTGGCTTAGGGGATTATAGACCAATCTCATGCTGCAATGTCATTTATAAAATAATTAGCAAGGTCTTATGCAATAGGCTGAAGCATGTTATTTCTGATTTGGTATCCCCTAACCAAGCAGCTTTCCTAAAGGGCAGACTATTAGCTGACTGCACTCTTATAGCCCATGAGCAAATTAGGGACTTCAGCAATCCCATGGGATCCAGAACGTGCATTAAATTGGATCTCCGAAAGGCATTTGATTGTGTCAACAGAGAATTCATATATTTCCAAATGCATCAGATGGGCTTCAATTGCACATTTATTGGCTGGATCAAAGAATGTATCTCTTCGCCCAGGTTTTCTGTTTTAATTGATGGTTCCCCAGAAGGGTACTTTGATTCCATTAGGGGCCTGCGTCAGGGGGACCCACTCTCCCCCTACTTATTTGTGTTAGTCATGGAGGCTTTCTCTCTTCTCATGGCTAGGGCTGAATCTACTCTTTCTATCCAACCGTTGAAGAGAGCAGGGTGTATTTCTCACCTCCTATTTGCAGATGATCTTCTAGTTTATTGCCGTGCCACCACCCGTTCTTTTGAAGGCCTGAAAGAAGTATTACACAATTTCCATCTATATACTGGGCTCCAGGTGAACTGGGAGAAAAGTTCAGCCATCTACAGTAAAGGTGTCCGTGATGCGAGAGGCTTGTCCTCTTCTCTTGGCATCAAAATGGTAACTTCTTTCTCTATCTACCTTGGACTGCCTCTTTCCTCAAACTATCCTCGTGCTTCTATGTACGGGAGGTTGGTGGATAAATGCAAGAAGAGATTACTAGGGTGGTCCTCCGCTCTTCTATCTACCTCTGGAAAAATAGAATTGGTCCGCAGTGTTATTTATGGCATGGTGGCATTCTGGATGCAAGCATACCACATTCCGTCTTCTGTCATTAGATCCATCAATTCGGCTTGCAGAAAATTCATTTGGGGGAAGCTTAATATTTGGGCATGGAGAGATTCTTGTGTACCGAAGAAGGAAGGGGGCGTAGGCCTACGACAATTAAGTGACTTGAATGCGGCGTCGGGGGTTCGGCTAACTTGGAGATTCCTATCTACTGAAGGGTTATGGGCTACCCATATGAGGAAGCATCATGATCTTGCTTCTAGCAAATTTTTCCGAACCCAGCCAAGAGCATCCCTATCCGGCACTGTTAAATTTATGTTGAGAAACCGATGCTATTCACAAAACTTGATCAAACGTACTGTTGGAGACGGCTCTACCACATTGTTCTGGTTCGACAACTGGCACCCCAAAGGACCACTCCACCTGTTGCACCCTCACCTGCTGGAGCTGAATCTATCCGTGTTTGTGACTACTGGCACATGGGAGCTTGGCGTAACCTTCCAGAAATTCAACCTCTGTTGCCGATTCTACATAATGTAAGTCTTGGGCATTCCGTTGACCGCTGGAAATGGAGTGCTGGAGCTGATTGCACTTACCGCTCAGCCTGGGAGGGGACACGTGAGCGGAAGCCTATTTTTGCTTATCACCGGGTTGTTTGGTACAGAATGCATGTGCCTAAGATGTCACTCTCTCTCCTTCGTGCTATACAGGGTAAATTGCCAACTAGGGATGCTCTCTTTAGATGGGGGATTATTAACGACCAGAAGTGCGTTCTTTGCGAAGATGACGCCCAGGAGAGTGGGTCACACCTCTTCTTTGAATGTGATTATACCAAATATATCCTTGCTAGATGCCTCCTTAAACTTGGGTATACGGGAAATGTTCCGACCAAACTCCCTTCCGTGTGTGACTTGATCTTATCTAGATATAAAAATTCGGACCCGGTTGGTGTTCTGGCTAAATCAGCTCTGGCGTCCATGGTTTGGCATATATGGAAGCAGCGGAATAAACGGATATTTGAGTCCAAAAGCTTGGATAAGACACAGCTGTTTGAAGACATTGTGGCGGATGTCACTATCTCCCTACGTGACATGGATCTGGAGGAGGCTTCAGATATCACGCCTTTCTCGAACTGGGGTTTTTTGGATGTTGGCTGATTGTATAGATTTTTGATTTTGGAACACTTCATAGACGTGGTAGATATTAGTCTGTATAGGGTGACGGCGCTTGTGCCCTATCCCCTATCTCCCTTCTATCTGCTGGTGCTATGTTGTGATCCACAAATCTGTAAAATACTTTTGTTTTTTTAATAAAGATACTGAATACTTGTCAATATATATATATATATATATATATATATATATAGTGAAAAATGGAGAAGAGCTGACAGCGCTGGAAATTTTTCCAGCGATGTCCGTATTTTGGTCGACCTAAAAGTATTTTTTTTTTGAAATTTTTTTTGTAGTAGTTAAATATACGTGTTAGGAAGCTCCCCACAAAATTTCAGCTCGATCTGACACCGTTTGAGCCTCCGTTCATCGATTTCAAAAACGTTACGCAAAACTGTGGACAGATTTGCGTAACGTTTTTGAAATCGATGAACGGAGGCTCAAACGGTGTCGGATCGAGCTGAAATTTTGTGGGGAGATTCCTAACACGTATATCTAACTACTTCAAAAAAAAATTCAAAAAAAATATTTTTATCTCGCCCAAAATGCGGACAGCGCTGGAAAAATTTCCAGCGCTGTCAGCATTGGCCCATTAACCTCAAATATATATATATATATATATATATATATATATATATATCTATCTATCTATATTACATTTGACAGAGTTTTTTGAATCCTAGGGCTGACTAGGACAAGCTGACTAGGACAAAGGGGTAGATAAAAGACGGCCACGGGGGACGAGGCGTCCCTTGCTCTTCCCCAGAATGGGGGAACGAGAAACGAGGCGTCTCTTGCCTTGCCTGCCTGCGTCAATTAACCAGTTCCCCTCTCGCCATTTCTGTTGGCTCCTTCTACTTCACTCCAGTTCGCAGGCGAAGCTCTAGCATCTCCAGTTCATCGCGCTTCATCTCCAGATCGCAGGCAAGGCAAGATCTCGCCCAGTTCCAGTTCACAGGCAAACCAACTCGCGCTTCATCTCCAGATCACAGGCAAGGCAAGATCTCTGCTTGATTCATGCTTATTGTTTATTGTTTATTATCGCAGGCAAACCAAGTCCTGCCATTGATTCATGCTTATTGTTGGAGCATTACATTTGCTATTGCATGCTAATTTTTGTGCTAATATGACATTTTGATCCTTTTGTGCTAACGGTTGCATTGATTTCTTTTTCGTTTTTGCAGTGGTTGCATCTGTTGATAGTTCAGAGAGCGCCTATGAAGTGCTCGATGAAATGTCGTAGAGAGTTGGAGATCATGCCGAACAATTTGAAGGATTGAGACACTAGCCCAAAAAGGAAGGTAAAGATGAAAACTTCAAATTATTATCATAGCATTTCAGTATCTCATAGAAACTTTTGCCGCAACATGGAATCAAATTGTTGTGCTTGGCTTCGACTTGACTGTTATATTCGTGGAATGCATGATAAATATAGCTTTAATTGAATAGCATTCCTCAGTAAACAAACAATATTGTGATTAAACATAGATAATTCTGATTCATCGAATAATGACGACGACGACGACGATGAAACAATGCGAAGACACACCAAGATGAGCCGATAGTAACCAGACCAAAGTGAGAAGCTCCCCTCCAACGCTGAGTTGCTTGGCGTGGTATAACCCTCTGCAATGGCCTGCAGCATAGCTCAACATCTCTATCCAAACAGTGCTGATCAGTTTCCATTTTCTTTCCTCCAAGGCCTGCAGCTGTTTTGCAAGGATACACCCATCATATAGAACTGACTGGCTCCTATCGCCCTTTACTTGAATGGGAGGGACTGTGGTTTCCACGTCTAGGAGCAGCTCGCTTGCACGGGCTTCAGTTAGCGTCTTTGCCTCGGGCTCAAGAACGTACAGAGCCTCTGCACAAGTGTCTCCATATCTGATCTGCCCAATTCCGGCTGTAAGCATAAATGGCTGCATCAACAAAAGATATAACATGTAGTCGGATAATTTCTTGCTTATGTCACGTGTTGAAAGTTCCTTCTCGGACGAAGTCTTGGTAGTTTGATAGCAGAGATCAGTCGCAATGTGCCAAAGTTCAGATTAGCCACTAATTTTTTACTGCTCATGAGATCAAAACTTGATACCAGAACCTGGATTATCAAGGTGAAAGAGCCAGGCGCACAAGCCAAAGATGAGACCTTTACTCGAGGAAAAGGGGATTTTGAGCAGATTATATGCATATTTTGAGGAGGAAGAATTCATATGTTCCAATGTTGATTGTTGTATTCACGGTACATATCAATTGTAAATTAGAATCTGCAGATATTTTTGGTATATCCATTCACAGTACGCAAGTTTGGTTTTCTTTTTAGCTTCTGCCATGCTTGATTCTTCTCTTCTTTCTACTTTGTTTCTCTTTTTTGATTCTATTCTGTTCGCTTTTTTTTGCTCTCCTTTTGCTTCAATTTAGTTCCCTGGCAGCACATGATCCTTGATTCTTTTAAGTAGGTGAAGCACATTAAAAGATAACATGATCAATATTCATGTTATCTTTTTTAAAATAGAGTAGGATTTTAGTGTGCTTAATGGATAGTTTATTATTCGAACAAGCTGGGAAATGTGTGATTCACAATTTGCAACTTTCTGTAATGGCTAAGCTCAATTAAGAGTGTTTTTGAGGTAAATTCTCTCAGGTAAATATCCAAGTGCTATAAGTTTACATTTCCATTATCATTTAATGAATTTTTTTGACAACTTACAGGCTTTGCCACCAAACATGCCAGTCTGCTGGTACTCATGATCGATATATCAGAAGGTCCTGGATGTGGACACCATGCGGTATTAGGTGATAGTGTCAGCTAATGACGGATGAACGAGACGGGCAAGCCCAATGTCACTAATGACGGATGAACGAGACGGGCAATCCCAATGTCACTGATCTTGCTGCAGTAGTTGCGATCAAGGAGTATGTTTGTTGGCTCGATGTCTCGGGCTTTGTCTGGGGGAAGAAATACATATTTTGCTCAACCTTAAGTGTATTGAGCTTTTGTGCTTGCAGAATAAATATTTGGTGAATGTGCATGTGAAAAATCTCAATCAAGGCATTTTTTTTGTGCTTTTGTTGGTGTCGTTATTGTTGGTCTTTTTGAATTGATGGACACATGTCGCTTTCTTCTTGAGTATGTTTGCACATTCATCTATCTCCTTCAATAACATCAAAATATCGGGTGGTGGGAGTAACAAGTTGAAAATAAGGGGCTTGCATATATTAAACTACCAATTACTAGAGCATGTACGTTCATTACAATTATGGAATGATTATGGAATGACCATCGACGTTCTCTTTACATGAAAGTTTGCAGATTTGCTATTCAAAATCAATTGCTTACGTCTCCATGCAAAATTTTCTTTAAAATTCATCTCACGGATCATAATTTACAAGTTGAAAATAGGGGGTGTGCATATAGTAAACAACCAATTACTAAAGCATGTAAGTTCATTACAATTATGAAATGACAATAACTGTTATGTTTACATGAAAGATTTTAGATTTGTTGATTTACCTTCCCCCCCACTGTTTTTTTTTTGCTTTTTTCCTTTTCTCCGCAAAAAAATCGCCGAAGGCGCCCGCTAGAATTTTTTGCACTTAATTGTTGTTATTTTAAATTTTGAAAGAGAAAATTATATGTCCCAAAATTTTGGAGGAGAAAACAATTTTTTGGGAAATAAAAATTTTGCTGGGGAAATCTTAATTGAACCGTGCCCGCGCTGAAGACGCCCATGCCGAATTTGTTGTTCCACGCCGACGACGTCCACGCCGAAGGTGCCCGTGCCGCTAAATATTTTTACGCTAATTTGTTGTTTTTTTAAATTTTGGCTGGGGAAATAATTTTTTGGGGAACAGATTTTGCGGGTGAAAATCTTAATTGAACCGTGCCCGCGGGCACGGGTTATGACTAGTATATATATATATATATATATATATATATATATATATATATATATATATATATATATATATATATATATATATATATATATATATATATATATATATATATATATATATATATATATATATATATATATATGGTTTTAAGCCTTAAACTTAGAATTTAAATTTATTTTAGCATAATCAAAACAAAATTTATCTTTGAGGAGAAATATACATTAAAGCTTCTTATTTCATCTTTCAATCCAAATTAAATTCAATATTAGGCAACCAATCATACACCGTATGTATTTAACCATTTATATTTCGAAATAATAATAATTTAACTGTGGAGCCCACTTTGGTGGGATCCCGTAATAATTAAAATTATTTTGGAACATAGAATATAATTTGCCCAAATATTAAATTCCAATGAAACTGAACTTAAATGTAAATATGTTTGAAAGCCTTTTATTTACTCCTTCGATCCATTTTAAATTCATCCAGGCAACTGATCATACAACGTATGTATTTAACCGTTTACATTCCAAAATAATAATAATTTAACTGTAGAGCCTACTTTGGTGGGGTCTCGTAATAATTAAAATTATTTCGAAACGTATAAATAAAATAAAGAATGCCTAAAAGAATTAAAATGGAACGAATATAATTAACACACAAAATTTGGGCTTAAAGGAAATATATACACTTTACCATTTATTTCATCATTTAACAAATCTAAATTTAAAATTTTAGGCACTAAATTTACATACAAAGTATGTCCGTAGATTTTTATATATCGAAATAAGAGTAATCGCCACGATAAAGACAACTTTGGTGAGGTTTTGATTTAATCACAATCATTTCGAAATATATATAATGAAGCATCCCTAAAAGTAAATTAAAAATTAAAACTGAATTTTAACACAAAAAATTATACTTAATGGAAATATATAAATTGCCTTTTCATTTCCTCCTTAACTTATGTTAAAATTTCCCAAAATAGGCCCAAATTTGTGTCCAAATAGACTTAAAAGAAGCCCATAACATCCAAATAACCCAAACATGCCCAAAAACAAGCCAGCCCAATACTGTTTTTTAAAAAAATAATGTTTTGGGCCTAACTCTGGCCCCGCCTGCTAGGGTTTGAAAAAACCTTAGCTGGTGGATTCTCAGGGGGCGGCCGCCGCCGCCCCTTCCTTCGCAGCCGGCACCGGCAAGGGGCCGACGCCGCTGTCTGTCGACAGGGGGCGACAGGGTGCCGCCTCTTGTCATGAACCGTGGCAGGCCCCAGGCTGGGCCTGCTCTGCTCCGGGGGGCGGCTGGGCCGCTGCCCCTTTGCTCTCAGTCAAGGAGCCGGCCATTAGGCCGTCGCCTGATCACCGATGGGGGGCGGGCGAGCCCCCCCTTTTTTGCCCGACAGTGGCGGCTATGCCGCCCCTTGCTGTTCCGCGTCGACACCGGTGTTGCTGGCGCCGATCTCCCAACGGGGGCGGTAGAGCCACCCCCTCTTTCACCGTGTCGGGCGGCGGCCGATGGGCCGACCCCCGATATAGGGTTCGTGAAATTTTTTTATCAGGAAAAAAGAATAATAAACCCCAATTTTCATAGATCTGAAACTTAAAGCTGATAAAAATCGAATTTTTAACAGATCCAAATTCACGAGCAAGCAAAATCTTAAGATCCAAGCATGGAGGCTCTGATACCACTTGTAGAAGCTAAAGATCTAGATTAATGTATTCAGGCCAAATATGACAGATTTAGATTACGCTTACTGAATCTTAAAATGTTACCTACTCTGATTAGCGAAGGCGTACCTGAATCCAGCGCTAATAGTCTGAAAGAGATCCAAACGATAACAAAGCGGATGATCTTCCAGAACAACATGAATCCACCGTTGGAGAAATCCTTTGGCTTTCTCCCAGTTTCTCTCCTAGAGACGGGACGTAGAAAAGACGGCTAACTTGTTCGTGTGCTCCGGGGATCATGGTCGTATATATATATATATATATATATATATATATATATATATATATATATATATATATATATATATATATATATATATATGGGCTAGCCTCCTTAGCCCTAGGGTTTCCAATTCGGCCCATCAACGAATTGAAGCCCAATAGTAACCACACATAATGGCCCACAACCTAAATGACTCATTTAAGCCCACTTAACTTAATAAATGAGGTCATTTATACAATGGGCTTTAATATGACAGTTAGCACCATATAATTATTTATCGCATATAAGCCCAATGTTGGATTAAGATCCAACTTAGTTGGATAAGTTCCAACAACAACATCTTGACGTTTGGGTTGTGATTCATTATATGTCAGGATATTTCTATGATACCCTTATATATGAGAATATCATTATGTCTGTTAGCTTCCTCAAGGCTACATCACCCAAGACCATCGTATCCCCTAAGAATATTTATTTGCTTCTTTAAATTTGTACAGCTTAGTAAACATAACAGAGTCATTACCATCCAATGTACATGACAATCAGAATGTCATAACGTCACTGCCTCAGTAACATTTGTTTTTGTATGCACCAAGGCTAATTTACAGTAATAATATTGCTGATTCATGTCAGAAGAATCTTCTTGCCCAAATTGCATAAAGAAGTTCATATGGTAACAACTGAAATATAAATATAAGATATGTACGACACATCAAGAAAAAAAGTCATGTGATGCACAAAGGCTAATGTACAATAATAATAATGCTAATTCATGCGAGATGAGATTACTGGAACAAATTGCAGAAAGAAATTCTTAAGGTAACAATTGAAATGTAAATATAACATTTGTACAACAAAGCAAATAAAGGCATGTGTCAAAGTATTCATAAAATAATTTACCTCATCATTTGTTCATCGTCACTTCCAGAAGTTTCCTTGATGCCAGAATCATCAATAACCTCCTCGCTATCATGTGATCCCATCATTTCTATATCTCTCCAAACTTGTCGTGCTCCTTTTCCTGTACATCATCACCCTCCGTAGCGTGCATGTCTCTAATTCCATGCCGGTCAAATTCTGCATATTGTCCCACTCCGCTACCTCGAGTTTCCCTTTCCCAGAAGTAAGTAAATATTGCATTTCCACTTCCTCTTCACATTTCTCACACTTATTTTTCCCTATATCCTCAACCTCCTCGCTATGATCCTCGGTAAATGCATACATGCCAACTTCTGCATGAATCTCTGTCATTTTGCACTCTACAGTTAAAATACTTTTCCCTTATTTAGTGTTCCTTTGGGAATACGACTTGAATGGTTGACTTGATTTCATTCAATCTTCATCCATCTGGTTATCCTTATATCTAGATCAATCTCTTTTCCTATTTCCACTTTTTAAATTATTTCATGCATCTCAAAGCTACATGCAGTGCAATGAAAATTCAAATCATGATAACAATAATTAATAAAGGCTACTTGCAAGACTCAAAAGAAATATAGGACATGTTGCATTGAATATAGAGCTACATTGGAAACAAAAAATATAATGATAAATTTTTGAATTACTAAATCACATTTATGTCCATATATATATACACACACACTAGTTTATAACCCGTGCTCGAGGGCACGGTTCAATTTAGATATTTCCCCCTCAAAATCTTAGTTCCCCCGAAAATGTGGGCACGATTCATTTTAGATATTCCCCCCTCAAAATGTTAGTTCCCATGAAATTGTGTACATGATTCATTTTAGAAATCCCCCCTCAAAATCTTAGTTCCCCAATCAAAGTCTTAGTTCCCCAAAATTTAGGTCACCTCAAGAGATTTTAGTTCTCACATTGTTTAATTACTCACAAAATTTTTAGTCACTGACAAAAATGTTAGTCCCCCAATATGTATTTCGTTTCCAAATTTTTCTGTAAAGTAAGTTGCATTTCCCCCACATTTTTTAGACAAAATATTCTATAAAGATGGGAGCTAAAAAACATGTTACGGTATTAAGATACATGATCAAACAGAAAAATAGAGAAGGACGTAAAAATTAGCCATGTCACCAAAACATAGGAGTGCGGAAGTTAGCAGCATTGATCAGATTATGTGCATTAGCCATGTCACCACGTTCCCCCCCAATCACATCCAACCTTGAAAACAATTGAAATTGGTGAAGTAAAAACACCATGCAAGCAACTATTGAAATTTACATTTCTAACATCAAAAGTAGCACCTTAATAATGATACACAAAAGTAATGTAGATCCAGTTCTATTAGTCTAAGCCAAGTAGCACCATAATAATATTTACTTTTGTTACATCAAAAATTCCTCTGTTTCATCAACGTTGTTAATACGCAATTCATCATGGTTCAACAGGAAACTTCCTCTTCATTACATTATAAAAGGAATGCGTGTCAATCTCAATCCAACATCGTGTGTCATCTGGATGCATAATAACCTAGGTAAATTTCAAACATAAATTGGTTAGATAAATAAAGAAATATGTGATAACATTAATAATTTAAACTTAAAATGTTTTTACCTTATGTGGGGGGAGCATAGGTGGACGTGCTTTATGGACCCAATCAAGCTCCTTAAGAACTAAATTCCAATTCTATAACACAAGCGATATTATGTTGATATTCAATGAAAATGATAGTGTGGGAATAAAATTCTAATAGTTTTTTACATTACCTCCATAACACATGTTTCGGGTGCATCAATATTCCCTGTCACCTGTGCATCTACAATTCTTTTTGCTTCTTACTAAAAATAATAATAATAATAATTTACTAACTTAAAAAGTCTTAATATGAAAATGATTACTTATTTATTGGTCAGCATACCTTGTCCCACCAAATTCTTATATAATCACGCAACTTGACAGCTATATTATTTTGAGAAAGTAACACAACCTATAAGAACAAAAAATATTAAGAAATCAAATGAAATGAAATAAAATATATAGTAAAAAGGTATGATTAAAGACTTACAGTTTTATACAAATCTGCATCCACCTGTATATAAAAATACAAACAAATATTTTAGCTAACCATTCATATTGAAAGAATCATATTGAAAGAAATAATAAGGCAAAAAATAATTTTTACTGAAGTTAAAAATTTCTTACATTGCCATATATAGTGATGCCAATCCACATTATGCAGCTAGGGGTTGTATGATAATGGTGTACCTGGATGGTAGACAACAGTCGATAAATAATTTTTTCAAAGAATGACTAAATGAATAAAATAAATAGAACTATTTACAGAGAAAATTTAAAATACTAACTTACAATATTAATCATATATTGGAATTCATAGCAAAACATCTGGATAAATGATTTTAATGTTGTATTTGAATCAGCCGGAAGGACACATACACGATCAAAAGATGTGCACCGTGAAAGTGCCACATACAGATGTCCATGACTGAAAACTGGGGTCCGCAAATCAACTCCAACGAACTTTACAGATTGTCCCTGAGCTTTATTAATTGTCATGGCATAAGTTACACGGACAGGAAATTGCCGTCTTGTCATATGAAATGGTAATGTTGTAGTCGATGGTGACAAAGATATTCTTGGAATAAACACAAAACTACCGGCTTTATCCCCATTTAAAATTTGAGCTTCAATGACACGTGATGCATATCTGACAACCATCAATCGAGTGCCATTACAGAGCCCATCTTTAGGTGCAATATTTCGTAATAAAATAATAGGACAACCCACCTTAAGATCAAGTTTAAATTGTGGCAACCCAGGAAGATCCAAAGAGTTTATGTACTCAGTTGGATATCGATTTATAACGGTTGGGTCTGTTTCTTCATTTTCAGACATGCTGTCTGCAGCTAGATACGTCATCTTTTTTCCTGGAAATATGTGTAATGCAGCAACATTTATAAAAGCAACATCATCATTCCGTGCAGACAGAATTATTCGTTCAGTCAGGTATGCCGGAGTCAATGCACCCTCAATATCAAGCATACGGATAAATTCGAAGTAATAACTCGTTTAAATCCTTGCACCTGAATTGTGAGAAGGAAGTTCTACCACTTCTGTAGGATTTGTACCAACCTAATACATATATAGATAAAATTTAAGTTAAGGAATGGCTAAGATAAAAATAGTAAGTAAAATTAAATTAGGCATGAAATAAAATACCTCCAAAATAAATTTTGCAAAAGTTGCATTTTCAACAGATGAGTTATTTAACCGCATATTTTGATCCAAGTCAAAACTTGTACAGAGCACCATAATACAGAGCGTCTTAATGAGGCCCAACAATTTCTTCTCGAACCCCCTTTGGTATGGCGGGCAAGATTTGTCGAAAATCTCCACCAAGAACAACAGTAATACCACCAAATACTCTGGTGTTATTACAAATATCTTGTAATGATCGATCCACTGCCTCAACACAGTGCCGATGTTGCATAGGTACTTCATCCCATATTATAAGTTTTGCTTTTCTGAATAATTGAGCTTGCATGGATTGCTTGCTAAAATTACAAATGGAAGTATCATGCACATCTAACAGGATATGAAATGTGGAATGTGCAGTCTGGCCTCCACTAAGCAGCAATGATGCAATACCGGATGACGCGACGGTGATAACTATATTTCCAAGACTACGCAACATTGTTGCTAGTGCATTGTACAAAAAAGTCTTTCCAGTTCCAGCACCGCCGCTCAAGAAGAATATAGTACCTTTATTTTCAAATACAGATGAAGTAATTACCGAGTAAGCATGGTGTTGTGCATCATTGAGGCAATCAATGTCTTTTTGAGCATCGATTTGTTTAGCCTTATTTATAATTTCCTGATGTTCATACAACAATCTATTGCCAACAATTGCATTCCAATATCCAGCAGGAAGTGACATTGGTGGCACTACTAAAAAAATGGCTTTTGCCAATGTTTTTTTTAACATTTCCCAGCGTTTTTGAAGCGCTGGCAAATGTTTTCCCAGCGTTTTATCAAACGCTGCAAAAACGTTGGGAAAAGAGGGCGTTGCTAAATGTTTTCTCGGCGTTTTCTTGAAACGTTGGGAAATGCCCACTTTTGCCAGCGTTTTCGTAAAACGTTGGGAAATGTCAAGATATTTCCCGACGTTTGCTTGAAACGTTGGGAAATGTCCAAGACATTCCCCGACGTTTGCTTGAAGCGTTGGGAAATGTCAAATACATTCACCGACGTTTTATTGAAACGTTGGGAAATGCCAAGACATTCCCAGTCGTTTTCTTGAAACGTTGGAAAATGATCAAGACATTCCCCGTCGTTTTATTAAAACGTTGGGAAATGCCAAGACATTCCTCGGCGTTTTCTTGAAACGTTGGAAAACGCCCAAGACATTTCCCAGCGTTTTAGTGAAACGTTGGAAAATGTCTAAGAAATTCCCCGACGTTTCCTTGAAACGTTGGACAATACCAAGACATTCCCCAACGTTTTCTCGAAACGTTGAGAAACGCCAAAACATTCCCCAACGTTTGCCTGAAGCGTTGGAAAATGTCCAAGACATTCATATGCGTTTGCTTGAAACATTTGGAATATTTTAATAAATACAAATGTATTTTAATAAAATGTCACTACATAGAAATCACAATAGAAATCTCACATGCAAAAGCTTAGTTTCTTTGTGTAATTCCATTGTTTTTGATATCAAATATATTCTGCAACAACCATAAAACCAACAAAAGCCTCCCATTGTTGTCAGGCAGAAATGAGATCTCAAACAAAAAAAGTTACCAAAACAAAATGAAAGGTCCCTACAATGAGCTCATAGTAGCACGCCAATTACATCAAATGAGATTATGCACAAAAAAGGCCGATCTTGTCACAAGGCTACAACAGGGTTGCCCTTGATCAAATACTGGTTTAGTTCAGAAACAGCCTGCAATTATTCGAATTTCAGTAACACAGGATCTTCTGCCCTTCATCTTCAATGTTGAAATGGTAGTCATAAGCAATCTCTTCTCCAGCATTTATATCCCTCTCCGCAAAGAAAACAACCTGTGGCGATACAAGGTAAACCGTCTCAGTGAAAATCCAACAGAAAGTCATCAAAGACATGGAAAAAGGTAGTGAAAACACAAGTTTCAGAAACAAGACAATGCAGGAAAGATGAATTCAGTACAATGCCTTCATGTGCTTCCTAATTAATATATTCCATTTTAGTCTATCCACCTCCAAAAATTTCTTCTGATGGCCTTCTATTCCTTATTCCCCTTCAAATACATGCCCTCTCCTTGTCAGTGTATAGCTTGGGATCATATAGAGATTCCCCACCTCCAAATAAAAAAGACATTTAAGAAAAATGATTAAAAAATATTCTGTGACCTTGAATATGTTTGGAATAGCATTACATATGTGGGATGAGTTTCACATCAAACTACAACTAACACTTGCCAAGTCTCCTATGAGCTATGTGTAAACCATAAATTACCTTAAATTACAATCTCAAGTATCAAGATCTATATATGAATACAACCTCTGGTAAATCTATAAAGGTTTATATGTATATTTAAGAGTCGTAGACTGTGATTTTTCTTGATATTATGACAACAACATTGGTTTGCTAGTTCAAACAAACTTCAGAAACTTTAACAAAAAGTGCAAAATTAAAGTTGAACTTAGACATACTTTGATTTGATTTTCCGAAAAAGTTTGCAGGTCAATAGTGAATGGGCTTTACTCTGGAATATCAGCTAATGACCATGATACAAAATGCAATTGGTCTTTTAAGAAATGAACTGTTCAACCAAAGACAACTAAAAAGAACTAACTTCAGTTATGTGGTGATGGCAGAAAATAATGCAAGATAATCCAAACAGTTTGCTCACCATCTTCATAAATTCATTCAGAATGCTCTTTTCTTTAAGCTTGCTTAACATCAGAAGCCGTTCCAGTATCTATTTGTTCTGGAGAAAATGTTTCTGAGAATGAGTAACTAAAAAGCACCATTACATCAGTGACTAATTCTGGTGGGTGAATTTTCCTGAAAATGTTTCTGAGAATGAGTAACTAAAAACCACCATTACATCAGTGACTAATTCTGGTGGGTGAATTTACCTGAAACCTCTAATTTACAACCTTGAGGTCCAGTCAAGAGTAAAACTGTATTTATCATCCAAGTGTGTTCAAATTTCCATTTTGATAGCTGATATGGGCCCACACATAGGAAGCAAGCATGGTGATACAAGGAAAGCATGTGAGAATGTAGATGTGTAAATATGTGCCCTTGTGATCAGGATCTTAACATGTGCACTTGTAATCAGGATCTTTCGATGAATATGAATTTTTGAAAACTTTAGTTTGATGTGAAATTTAATATTAAATTTAATATTAAATTGGATAACCTTGAGGTTGGATAACCTCAAATAGCCGATATCTGATGTCATACTTTTCAAGCCGATATGATTCCATATTTAGAACACTGTGTAGTAGCCACACGGAGACTTCACTATGTGATAAAATTCTAATACAAGTCTTTAATGGAATTTGTGTTGGTTTGAATTGATAAAATTCTTCTTGAAATGATACTTCTTCGTTCAGGTGATGGAATAGTCCCTCTGATGCTGTCACTTGGTTCGCTTACTGTAAGCACTGCAGAGATTTATAACTAAATTGAAGTAAATTTAATTTTAGCCTTGTCAATCTGTTAAGGGAACCACTTAATGACATACCGTGGGTTCTATGTCATTCCTTGTCAAATTATTCATTTTGTAGATTCAAACTGCAAGGCTTGCAATGATAGCACGAAAGGGGAAGGCAAGAAAATAATCTTCTTTTTATCCAGTGAACAGTGATTTGGTTTCTAAATGCTTATTTTCTGTGATGACACATATTTCTGATGGGTCTAATCTGACCTGAGAAATCTTTTCTTGTTTTCAATTGTTGTTTGCTGGATTTCTATTTTCGAACACTGTGCATATTTGTGGTAAAAATCTTTTCTGCATTTTATTTGGTAATGAACGCTTCCTTTTAACGTTCAATCTGCCAATATTCCTTCCAATGACCTTGAAACTGCTGAATACTTTCTTTTTGCAGGGATCTTCTTATACTCCTTCCAAACTCCCATCATCACCACTTGAACTATGGGCATATGAGGTGATAATATCATCACTCAATATTCACGAAAATATTTAGTTCTTTTTTTTGCCAATCATCTGGTATGGTTAATTATTTTGTCTCCTGACTTTGTTAAGTAACAAGGGTAGTGCAGCTTATACAATAATTGATTATTGTAGGCTTCACCTTTCTGCAAAATTGTTCGTGAAGTTCTAGTTGAGCTTGAATTGCCCCACATACTTCACAGGTGGGTTTTCATTATTATCTGTAAGAATTTGTTGCACATTCATGAACTTGGCTAATGTGAATGGATTTTTCTTTTTAGACTTATTTTCTATGTGATAGAACTCTTTATATATGTATATTCCTTCTTGTTTTCTGTTTTATGTTAGAGTGGAATCTTTGTTGCATTGATATATTCATTTTGTTTTGATGTTTTCCAGGCATAATAGTGAGATATGAAGTATCCCCCAAACAAACTTAAGTTAACTGAACAATAAATAAATAAATTCATCTTATGTTGCTGTGTTCTACGCATAATATTATAAGTTACGCAGTATTACCTCCAACAAAATAATGTTGGTTGGAAAAAATTTAATCATCTTGTTTTGGGTCATTGCCAAAAGTGTAATCACTGCAAACATTCACTCTGACACGTCGGGAAAATAATCCTTTTAAACCGAGAAATGCAAATATATACTTTAAAGGATGCAAACTATGAAATTGGCTGTGCTTAATGTCATAATTGAAATAATTAAGTATTCGTCTCAAAAAGAAAGAAAGAAAAAGGTAAAAAAGGACTATGATAAAGGGTAGCAAGTTATCTGCATGGCAGATTACTTTAAGCGGGCACATACCAACAACTATGAACTCTGATCTTTTATCAAGCCAAGAATTATGTTTTGTGCTAAAATATTTACATGTAGTATATTTGACTATATATGACCACTGAGGTAAGTGATATGTTATTAAGGATGTTGGGACCAGAGTTTTCAAACAGTGATATTCTTTATTGTTATTTGAAGAATGATGTTATTTGAGTAGATCTCACACTAGAGATCTGATCTTTACATGTAAGTTTTATTCTTTTAACTCTTATCAGAAATAAGATAATGATCCTAATAGGGATTGGAATCCACCAAGGTCATATTTTTTCACCTTTGGATGATACTGTTGATTACACACATTAAAAAGGGTTAATGCCACGTTAGGGGCATAATAACCTTTTAAAGTTTCTAGGATCAATAGGTTATTTTGAAACAAGGGATACAAAATTTGTCAACCAAAAATCTCTAGCTTCCTCCACACATCCTCGGTCTTGGGAATGAAATTTGTCATCAAAATTTGATATTTTTGAAAGCATTTGTTGATATGATGGTGTAGTAGATGATGAATACGCCCATTTTACATTGTATAGTAGTATAGTTTTAACAAGTGCCATCCTAATCTCTTAAGCAGCCAGCCGGATCGCTCCTTTTTTCCATTTTAAATCCCTGCATAATTGCATAAGCAGAACTAACATCTCTTGATGTTCAGAGGAGTACTAAAGTAGATTGATGGTCTTGTCTGGAAATTATTCTAGATGATAGTGTGAAAGACTTATAAAAACCAGCAACATAGAACATACAAGAAGATGGTGCTGTGTTTTCCATTTTGTAATAGCATAATGCAAAGCATGAGGGATCATATCATTATTTATGTACTTATGGAATGAAAATTATTTTTCATCCTTAATCAGCTGTAAAAGTACTTTAATGACTCTGTTTCGTGCTCCCAGCATGCACGTTAACAAGGATATAATTGCTGGAATACACTGAAACAGTAGAAACTAGAAAGAATTAACTCAAGGGGATGTGAGACACATGTTACATATATATCGTGATAAAGCAACATGCAATTGGTTCATTCATTAGCTTTATAATTTCAATGTTTTGTAAACCGCAGCTTTTGAGCAAGTTCTAAAATAAAAGTGACAAGTCAAAAAGTAAAACATTTTTCTGAATGCCAAACATAGTTGGTTTGGTGGATTTCCCTATTCTGGATAAACTGTGCATTAAACTTGTTAAATCTATTTATCCGACATTAAGTTAGATGAGATACATTGGCAGTCAGCTTACTATTTTGTCAAAAGTTTAACTCTGAATGCGAGGGAAATATTATTAATTTAGATATTTTGTTTGAGTGGACCATTCTTTACGTGTGAAGTGCAGCTGTGACCACCACCCCAGCAGTGAATTGATAATAACTTACTGACATGTTAAAATATGAGAATTGCTGAAATGTGAGGATGAGATGATAGGTGGCAGATTTCATTCCCAAGACTAGGGAAATCCACTCCAAAAACTATTTGTATGGCAAGGTAAACCTCAAAACTGATGTTGAAAAGTAGATGGCAAATTTGATATTTTTGAAAGCATTTGTTGATATGATGGTGTAGTACATTGAAACAACTACAGAAACAACTAATGTTCAATTTTCAATTTTCAATTTGAATACGCCCATTACTTGCAACAAAATACAGAAGACTCATTACTTGAAACAACTACAGAAACATGAAAAAAACTTAAAGAAACAAGCTCTTAGACAGTAAAAGATGTCAAATGATATTTATATGCAACTGATATTTGTTAAACTGAAGCCGTCATTGCAAAAAATTTGATATCAAACAATATACTCTCAATGCATAACTTACTCAATTTTCATTGGTTGGTGGATAACTTCCTCTGCTTGAGTTACATGACGGCCTGCTACTAGCATCAGGAGCCTATTTTTGCACCGAACATACGAGGTACATTTCAGATACGATACATGAAAGTTGGTCAAAACATCGTTGTTAGTTTTTCACAGATACAGATGAGACCCTTGATAAATAGAAAAATTGTTCACACAACACATACAGTATCATAGCCAACTTTGAAAAAACATTGAAAAAAACTATAGCCATGCTAAGGGAAGTAAGTCGAGAAACAACAAAATGGAACAAAACAATAGAAAACCATGGAAAAAACATTGAAAAAATTTGCAATGTTTCAGATTACATCCTAAAATAAAAAAAATTGGGGTTGGGAGAATATGTAAAAATACCTGTATATCACAAGGAGGAATCATTTGATCAGGAATTGGTTCAGGCTCATTTGGGTGCATTTCTCTCCACAAGCTAAGCGTAAGTTCTTTATAAAAATTTAATTCACTCTGGAGCTTCATCACTACTCGTGCATTGCCTTGACTAGAACTTGATGGCGTACTTGTGTTAAGCTTAGATCGTGTGACGCCAAGTCCATATCCTCGAACACGACCAGGTCGTTCTTTTCCCAAGACCTCATTAAGCGACGCTTCTTGTGCTGAATGGACATGTTCTATGTGTGTTGAATCTTCAACCATTTCATCCACCCGATCCTTAACAGTGTTCTATTGTCAATATAAAAAATGAGTCAATATCAACTTAAATCAATTGTAAGAATAAAAACCAAGTGAAATTTAAATAAAATATATACAATAATATTTGCAGTAATAGGATCAAAGGTTTTATCCTTTTTGGAGTGAGTGATAGAGAAAAAATCTAGTGGTCCGGGCTCCACGCCATGCTCTTGCACCTGTAAATAGAAATTTTCATAAAAGAGACCATGTTAAAAAATAAAACAAGCCTAGCGAATATTAATAAATTATATGGATATCACATAAGTGCACGAATTTTTTATAATTAAAAATGATATACAAATAAAAATAACAATTAAACCTAAAATAAGGTATACATACATAATCATGTCTTTCTCTAGCATAACTCTTGGAACCATTTCTATGGCGAGTTATTTGTGATTCAGCACTTTCTTTTGCCTTTTGAGACTTTCTCTACAAAGATACGAAATTAAAAATTTTAATGAGATGAAAGTAGTTACCATATAGAAGATTTTAAAAACTTTAATAAAACTCAGAAAATAATAACAAAGATCACCTTCATATCCTTTGAATTCCACCTCTCAACCCAAATTTGCCAATCATACTCAGGAATTTCCTTTGGCCGCTTGTTTTTTGCATAATAATCACGCTTCATCTCACATCTATAATCGCGTAATTTATAACCGGCTGATTTTAGAATGAATTCATCCATCTTCGGGTCGTATTCAAATTTTTTCTGTAATAAAAAACGAAAACAATATCACGCATCAAGCAATATATGTTTTCATCAATTTTTAAAATCAAAATAGACATTGGCCAAATGAGAGATATACCTTTAAAAGACTAAGAAGATGATCTTTGTATGGCTGATCAACATTGCGCCATGACTTTGCACGAAAAGGAATTATTGCATTACTCCTTACTAAAGTGCCAAGGTAGTTCATTATTAACGATGTAGTTACAGAAATCGGTTGAGCATGGCTGTTTGTCATGACAGGTACTCTCTTTTCTTCTGGTAGAGTGCAGATGTCTTTCATCATTGTTTTGCCTCTTGTATTCTTATCTAAAAAATGTGTTAAATCCATAAGGTAGCTACAGCATGACAAATATAATATTTCAAGTGATGAAGATGTAACTGACCAGTAGCAGGTGTAGTAGATGATGAAGGTGTAGTAGATGATGGTGTAGTAGATGATGACGTTGCCAAAAAAGATGCTACAGCTGTAGGTGCTAGTGGCACGTCTGCATGATGTGTTGGAGCAGCCTGTGTAGGTGCAGGCGCAGTTGGCACGGGTGCAAGTGGATGTCCAGATAACACAGGTTCATCTCTTGTAGGTACAGATGATATGCCACCCTCTTGACTTTGTCTTGAAAAGATCATTTGCTGCTTTCTCTTGACTGGGGCCATAGTTAAGTCACCTAAATCTGTATGTGTAGAGAAGTGTGTAGTGCTGCACGTTGGGAAAAGTATTTCTCATTAAAAGCTCATTGTCCATATGCTGAAAAGTAATTCCAATTCAGGAGATAGAAAAATCAAACATTACCCAGAAATATACCGAGAAAAAAGAACAATGGAGAGTTAACAAAGAAGTAAATTTAATTTTATTTCCTCACTACGAGAAGTTTAGCGAGAAAGTTCTTAAAAGCATGCTTATTGTTAGAATTGAGCCAAAAAGCATGATTATTGTCAGAATTGAGCCAAAAGCAACATATGCAAAGTATTTAAACTGTATCTGTATTAAAACATACCTATGAATGCAATCCTTTATTTCAGTGTTGGGAGGGCTGGCCTGCTGAACACACGGTATGGATACGCTCTAGTATTAAATTGTGTGTCTTTTTATAACAACATTATTAAGTACCATAATACCTAAATCGATGTAATCAAGTACATTCCCCGTATGGATACGCTCTAGTATACGTGCTTATTAGCAAACAATAAAATAGGTAGTTACTTTGAATTGCCCTTTTGGAACAAGTAAATGACACTCATCTTCCATCTTTTTTCCTACTTGGAGGTCTTTTCTTTCTTTTTCAAACCCTTTCAAAATAAAGCAACAAATCCACCTCTGTAATCCCACCAACAAGACAAGCAAACGGTGCCCATGAAAGAGATCCCCTTTTATTCTTCACATATGATGAGAATTTATATCACCGACTACAAGTTAATAATAAAACAACAAAGAATAATGTTTCATGAAATGGAAGAGAATCAGCCAATTACCTAAGTTATTGTATGCCTCCGCAAATGAAGAATTTACAGCAATTGCCCTGGCGATCATGCATGTTGCAGCATCATTTTGCCCTAAATTATAAACCAGGTATTTAATTAAAACTTCGGGAAGAAATAATATCAAATATATGTGAAATAATACTATTTGGAATGTTACTATTTACCTCTTGGCTCATAAAAACAAAAATACTTGGAAAAAAGCAAGACTATCACAATGCCACGAGTTGACTACTCCATATGTTGTCAATTATATGCATACAATGTAATTTAATAAATCTCATTACAATGTTAATGATCTTCATTCAAATCAGCATCATTTTCATTTGGTAATGATAATGATGTAATACAAACACTATCATCATCCTCTACTCCCATATCATATAAGTCCCTCGGTTTTGTTTTCAGTACAACGTGCCAATTTGGGGTTTTGGCATCTTGGACATAGAACACTTGTTGAACTTGGGATGCAAGAATAAATGGATCATCCTGCCATCGAGATCCAGTGTGAATTTGCCTATCAAAATTTAACAACGTATATCCATATTCGTCTTTTCTCATTCCAGTACGATGAATGATATCATACCATTGACATTTGAACATGACTATTCTAAAGCTGTCGAAGTAATTTAATTCAATAATATCAGTGATAGATCCATAATAAACTTCCTCATCGTCGTCTCCCTGTCTGTCGTCATGGTAGTTATCGACAGCAACCATAACACCACTATTCTGGGTGGTCTTTCGTTGTTCACTTGATTTGGTTCGAAATTTATACCCATTGATCATGAACCCTTTAAACCTCCTCACCACTGGACATGGATCACGTGCCAAAGCAATTATAACATCTGGCTCATTATCTTCAATCATTTTAGGAACCTACAAAAAAAGTAGCGTTTTAGTTTTAGAAAAGTGTCACAACCTTTGGGACTTTGAAGTTAACATATGGATTGCACCTTGGATTGCAACCATTTGGAGAACTCTTTTATCACTAAGGTTTGCAACTCCGCATCTGTAAGATGTCTTGGTCTAGCCTCAAGTTCTTTTTGTGTAATGAATTTCCTGTAAGATATGTTAATTATCAAAATGAAGAGAACAACAACCTAATCTTCACTCTTTATGTAGTCAAGAAGCACTTACTCCCGCCATTGATCAAGTTCATTACTATGTAGAAGTACATATCTATGAGCAAATATCATGGATTGTTTATCAATAGTGTCATTGATGATACCACCAAGAGCACGTCCTGATGTGTCAAACAAGTAAGCTCCTGTTAACTCTTCACCTTCCAAATATTTATTAACTCTCCCTTCAAACAACAATGTGTTTACTCCCTTGAAGTATCTAGAACAAAAAACCAAACATTCATTGGCCAAATATCCTTGAGCAATCGATCCTTCGGGACTGGCTTTGTTCTTGACAAAAGTTTTCAAAACTAATAAATCCCTACAAAAAAGATTTGTGCTATTAAATTTACTAATCAATATGAACATTATAACTAATACCAATTAAATATAAAAATATACCTCTCAATGGGATACATCCATCTGTAATGAACTGGTCCCCCAAGCTTCGCCTCGGTTGCAAGATGAACCACCAAATGTACCATAATGGTGAAAAAACTGGGCGGAAAAAGTTTCTCCATCTTACAAAGTGTCACAACTACACGATTTTGCATTATATCCAAATTTGCAGGATCCAAAACTTTTGAACACAAGCTCTTGAAAAAGGTGCATAATTCAATTATTACTGATGCTACTTCTTTTGGCATGGAGCATCGTAGGGCTAGTGGGAGTAGATCTTGCATCAACACATGTGAATCATGGCTCTTAAGTGGCATCAGTTTCTGTTGTTCAATATCAACACACCTGGATATATTGGATGAATATCCATCCGGTACCTTAATATTCTTCAAGGTCTTCAAGAACAAGTCTTTTTGTTTTTTATTCATTGTATACATGGCTGGATGATATTCGCCATTATCATCTGGGTGAAGCCATTCTCTAATACCCCAATCTTGCAAATCTCTTCTAGCAGCTAAATTGTCTTTTGATTTTCCTTTGATATTCATCAATGTGCCAATAATATTGTCGCAGACATTTTTTTCTATATGCATGACATCCAAATTATGACGTAACAAGTTATGCTCCCAATATTCCAGCTTAAAAAATATACTTTTTTTCTTCCACTGTTTATAAGCAAGACCACCAGGAGCAGCACCATCCCTGTTAATTTCATTGTCTTCAACAACTTCATCCTCCTCCTCAATGGCTAATTCTTCATCTTCCCACAAAGCTTGTTGTGTATCTATTTCTCCAATTTTCTTTCTTTTTTGGCCAACGTCTTTACCTTTTCCATACTCGCATATCTTAGATATAGTTTGTCTTAATATATCAGTTCCAGTTGGAGGATTCGGAGCCTGTCCATATTCAGCAGATTTATCAAAAGCTTCTTTCTGTCTACGAAAGACATGCCCTTCAGGTAGCCATCGCCTATGACCCAAGTAACACCACTTTTTTCCAGCATTCAACCATGTAGAGCAGGTTGATGCTTGACATGTAGGACATGCAAATTGACCCCGAGTACTCCAACCAGACAAATTAGCAAATGCCGGAAAATCATTAATTGTAAATAATAATGCCCCACGCAGTGTAAAACTGTTTCCAGCGAAAGAATCAAAGGCCTCCACGCCTTCCCACAACTGTTGCAACTCTTGTATAAGAGGTTGTAAGTAAACATCAATGTCATTTCCTGGACCTTTTTCACCGGGAATGACCATTGACAATATGATAGAAGTCTTACTCATACACTCCCATGGTGGCATGTTATAAGGTATAAGAATCACTGGCCAAGTACTATAAGTTGTATTCATTGTTCGAAATGGGTTAACACCATCAGAAGCTAAACCCAATCTAACGTTGCGTGGATCAGAAGCAAAAGAAGGGTACTTTAAATCAAAATCTTTCCACGCCTGAGCATCGGCCGGATGTCTCAACATTCCATCTTTTGTACGATGCTCACTATGCCATCTCATCAAGGATGAAGTTTTAGATGACAAGTACAATCGCTTCAATCGAGGTATCAATGGAAAATAATGCAACACTTTGGCAGGAATGTTTTTTGAAAGGTGCCTCTCACCGTACCTTATGCTTCCACTGCCCTTTGTACCTTTCCAACGTGATACCTTACACACATCACATGATTGATAATTAGATCTATCACCCCAATACAATATGCAATCATTTGGACATGCGTGAATTTTCTGAACACCAAGACCAAGTTGATTAACCACTTTCCCTGCTTCGTAATTTGAAGTCGGCAATGCAATATTAGGAAATGCATCATTAAGCAATTCAAGCAACATAGAAAAGTACTTCCCAGGCATTCCACTTAGGCATTTAATATGCAAAAGGTGTAAGAGAAATGATAACTTAGAATATTTCTCACACCCTGGATATAATGGATTTGAGCTATCATTAACCAACTTAAGAAAACTTCTCATATCAGGAATGTGTTCGCTAGAATTTTGTCCATCATTGACCCCGTCTGTTGACTCTGAAACATTTGAATCCATGGGTGCATTGTCCATAGTTTGAATATTATCTGCATTAGACGTATATGTCTCAAATGCATCATTTAGTAACTGCCTCATATCAACATGCTCATTTAGTGGTTGCCGGTCATCAACCTCCAAATGTGTAGAAGATTGTTCACGTGACACGTAGGTATAATCACTCATGTCACTCGTTACTTTCTCTCCATGATGGTACCAAGTTGTATAATTGGCTAACATCCCTTTTACAATTAAATGCTCATATATGATGGTGTAGTTGTGATGACCTTGAAACACACATTTCTTGCAAGGACATGGAATCTCTGAATCTCTAGACTTATCTCTAAATGCAAAGTCCAGAAAACTTTTTACACCATCCACATATTCTTTGGTAACTCTAGACTTATTTATCCAACCGCGATCCATTATGAAACTACAAAAAGTTGAGACAATATTACATTATTAAAAAATAGATCAAATTTGAATGACGATATATATATCAAATTGGAAATGAAGTGGTAGTAAATAGTATAGCATACTCTAATAAAGAGAAATAAAATTGCATAATTATGTTCTGTCCGAATCTTTCCATTCTTCTAGCCATCCACATCAATTGTAATATAAACTCATACTAGAAGATGTAACATCAATTGCAATGCACATCAACTGAACCTATTTAGGACAAATTCTCCCAAACAACTATTCACACGCAACTATCAAATGTAGGGACTACCAAAAGCAAATGCAAACACATACCAAATTATTCACACGATAAAGAGAGGCCAAGGAAGCATGTCATCAAAGTGATGTTTTCAAACGCATCAAGTGGTCTTTGGCTTTTGACAAGTGGGTCATGCTACTGCTAACATCTTACAGTTTCTCAAGATAAAATTTTCCTGGCAGCATTCAAGATTTCTATATTCTAACTCATTTGGAATGCAGCCCAGAATTGTCGCTTGCAGAGATAGAACTCCTGATGTCATATAATATATGCAAGCTAGAATAATTAGAAACAGTTGGATACTAAAAGAATGGTGTTAAGCTTATAAGCCAGATTGAAAAGACTAATCTTCTTGATGGTACACATCTATCTAAGTGAGAGCTATTAAACAAGCTTATTATGACATGACATAATAGCACTAATCTTATAATAATACTTCGTTTCGTGAAGTTTACAACGCATTGTTAAGGTATATCAAGACAAAGCCTCTAGGCTTAGCCATTGTGGGGTCATTTTTGATTAATTAATGCATGGGAACTGAACACCTACACCTCCCAATATAATATGGGAAGAGGTCAAGGAAGAGGTGGTTTACATGGTCATTGCAAATTTTACTTGTGAAGAATGCAAAGAAATCCTAGAAGAAAAAACATCTTTTCAACTGCAGACAAATCCTATGGCACGCTTCAGTTCAGCTTCATGTCATGGGTTATAATTAAGCATGGGTTATAATTAGGCAGGGGATTTCAAGATATGACATAATTTAGTTTTCAACACAGTATAACTTGATATCAGTTAATCCCGGCATACTCACGATTACCAATAAGCATATATAATAAACTGTCCAATTTTAATAATAAAAGCATATATAATATATAATCACCATAGATAAAAAATTAACCTTATATAATATATATTCAACAAAGATGATAAAGTAACATATTATTCATAAAGCATCATTTAAAACAGTACACATGCAATTTCACTACCAATTAGATACTTACACCCAGTTACTCCATGCATATTTCTTTCAAAAAAGTAATACTAAAACCAATTCATCAAAAAAATTGATCACCAAAAATATTGTTTCACATATCTGCAGCAAAAAAATTAAAATAGACCTCTCTATATAGACGAATTTGGGAAGTTTAGCGATCTCCCTGGAGCGTCGCCTGACGACAAGCAATTCGTCCGCTACCTTTCTCTTCAATTGCTTTGCCTTCAAATCTACGAAACAGAAAAAAATAAATCATCCCAACAAAATCAAATCAATTGGGGGAAGACCCAAACCAAATCAGAAAGGGAGTAAGAGATATAAAGGGTGTGGTGACTCACGGGAGAGGATTTAGGGCTGGCGGCTGGCGATTGTTGGATAGAGAAGGAGATATTGGGAAGAGGCGACGGATCGTGGGGCTCGTCGATTGATTGGGAAGAGGCAACCGCTCGTGGGGCTGTTGGTCGTCGACGGATCGTGGGGCTGTTGGTCGTCGACGGATCGTGGGGCTGTTGGTCGTCGACGGATCGTGGGGCTCGTCGACTAATTGGGAATAGGTGAGAGCGCGGGGATGAAGGTGCGGCCGCAAAATTAGTAGAAAGGGGATTATCGTGACCTAGGGCAAAATTAGGCGAGAGGAACTCAAATAGGGCAGATGTTTTGTGCGGGGGGGAATGGATTATTGTGACCTAGGGCAGAGGTTTCGCGGGGGAGCGGGAGGCGACCTATGGCAAAATTAGTCGAGAGGAACTCAAACTCTGCAGATGTTTTGCGCGGGGGGATGGATTATTGTGACCTAGGGCAGAGGTTTCGCGGGGGAGCGGGGAGGCGGGGGGTTTTACCTTTTCGCGGTAAAATTTGGGGAAAATTTCGGGACTTTCCCCCTGATAGATCTGCATCAATATAGTAATATGATGTTATTTAAATTTTCGGTATGAAAAACATGTTTAATAAAATAATATAGGTATAAAATAGTAATAACAATAATTTTCATACATTGAAAATAACTAGTTTGTCAGCTCTATCTTTATTTGTATGTGTTCAATTTGTTGGCAGCTGGCTATCTGTTTGTATATATACATGGAGCCACATTCACAAGTAGTCACAACAAAGCAAGTTATGTATGTGAATGTGAAAATTAGAGTGACGTATATAACTCCAGGCTAAATTCTATATCCAACCGTTTAATTATCTAGCTTTTATGGCTAGTAATATAAATAAATTAGTTAATTACATATCCCTGGGTTTGCAGCGTGTTGAAGATCAAACGTCCATGCAATTCTTTCTGTTATTTTTTGCCACTGTGATCTTCTTGTTCATCGTATCGCCGCGGAGAAGGCGGAAGCTCTCATTTCCTCTGGGGCCTCACCCCCTCCCCCATCGTCGGCAACATGAACATGATGGACCAGCTCACCCACTGCAGCCTGGCAAGGCTTGCGCAACAATACAACTGTCTCTTCTACATGCGGATCTGTTTTGTCCGTGCATTCGTCGTCTCAACCCCGGAGATGGCCCGTCAAGTGTTGCAGGTCCAAGACAATGCCTTCTCCAACCGCCCGGCCCCCATCGCCATCGATTACCTCACGCGACCATCGCCATCGCAACAATGCTCACTTTTCTTTTTGCCAACGTGTAACGAGGAGATATCATTTATTTACAGTTATTTACAAGTTTGCCATTATAAATTTACAGCATATTCCAACATTTTTCGGAAAGCGCTGGAAAAAGTCCATCATTTTCCAATGTTTTAAAAAAGCGTCGAGATAAGTCCAGCATTTGCCGGCGTTTTTGGAAAGCGCTGGCAAAAGTCCAGCATGTCCCAACGTTTTAAAAAAGTGTCGGAAAAAATAAAGCATTTTTCTGCGTTTTTCGAAAATCGCTGGTAAACATTCAGTATTTCCCAACGTTTTAAAACAGCGTCGGGAAAAGTCCAGCATTTGCCTGCGTTTTTCGAAAATCGTTGGCAAACGTCCCGCATTTCCCAACGTTTTAAAAAAATGTCAGGAAAAGTCCAGCATTTGCCTGCGTTTTTCGGAAAGCGTTGGCAAACGTCCCGCATTTCCCAACGTTTTAAAAAAGCGTCGGGAAAAGTCCCGCATTTGCCTGCGTTTTGCGTAAAGCGCAGTGAAAAGCCAGACATTTTCCAACGTTCTTATAAACGCTGGTAAAAGTCTCGCATTTGCCAGCGTTCTAATAAACGCCGGCAAATGTCGCATTACCAATAGACATTTGCCAACGTTTCTTTAAAACGTTGGCATAAAAACGTTGGCAAATGCCATTTTTTTAGTAGTGTGGGAAGTCAAATAGACACTTACCGTACTCCTCAAGCAATTCGTTGATAAGGAATAAACCAAAATCTTCAAGTTGGCATTGAGTTGGGGTAGAAATTGCAAATAAAGTTTGTAATTTATGTGGACGATCATCGTAAATGTGCATTGAAAATTCATTCCATAATGCAAGGGGGTCGATCGGTGAACATTCGATAAGAATAATACAAAACAGTCTTCGTAATTGATATCCTGTTTTCATAATTGAAGCCTCGGAAAGACATTGTCTCCACTCGAAATCATCTTCAAGAAGACCTCTGCAACACATGTTGCTTTGAATGTAGGGTACTCGATAGTATTGAATGTGCGTAAATTTTCCCACGATGTTGACCCTTTAACAACTGTTAGTAGCAACCGTAGATAAAATCTCTCACCGGAATTAGGGGATGCAAAATACATTCTGCCAATTGCATATCCAGATTGTCTTGGAGTCCAGACCTTTGTTGACGAATGCCACACAACGTTTTGAGGAAATTCTTGATATGTGAGATCATGTGCAGACTCATATAAAGCGCAACATGTAAAAAATTCAGTCAAAGTTGTCTTATCATTTTCAGCCCTAGACCTTATTGCATCTACATCTTCATCTGGATTAAAAATAACACGGTGTTGCCCTGGTAAATGAAGTATCAATCTTTGAACTGACGGAATCTCTTGATGCAAAGGATGCTCAAATATTTGCCAGGCTGCCTCAGATGGTCCAATATATCTTGCATCAATGACCTTTATAAATATACTTATGAATGTACTTCACACATCTTACCCAAGCACAAACTTCGACATTAATGTGGCAGTTAAAACGCCTTAAGAGATACATGTTGTGCGTCACAACATCTCGGTTATTAACCTGATGCCCCCTTACAGTATATAGATGCCCATTACTACGACGACGATAAATAGGATATCCATCACGATCCATGGTTATTGCATCTGCATAATTTCGAGGGTATTTCTTAGTACACTAACCATTTTCCATACATGAAGCATTTGTATTTCGACCACCACATGGTCCATGTACCATACATTTTGACACAGTATCGAATAATGCAGGATCTTGAGCAGGATCAGGAAATTCAGCACAAACAATTCTATCCACTTGATCACATGTATGAATCTTATTGGGACCACGAAGAAAGAAAAGAGCATGCATATATGGAAGACCCTGTTTCTGAAATTCAATTGTAGATACATGTGCTACTTTCTTTCCAAATACATTATTACCATCAATCTCCTTCATCAAAGCCTTTCTTTTTAACTCAAATACACGTGCGACTAAATCTGGACGGATGGTAGCCTTTTGATTGGGCAGTAGAGCCGAAGTAATTTCTGGCCACTTTGGATTTGCAGTCATGGTAAGAAAAATATCCGGTTACTAGTTATAACATGTGATAGCCATCGAGTCTTGAAAGATTTCAAACATGTGACGTGCACTGCCAGTGAAGGATGAAGGAAGTATCATACGCTGTCCAATTTGGTCACATCTGGCTTATGCATCGATATCTGCAAGACCCTCATAGAGCTCTGAGCGGAGTTTTTGTTGATTAAGTTTGATGAATGTCAAACGATGTTGCTCAATTGCTGCCTAAGCATCAACTATGAACTCTTGGAATAACTTTCAAGATCTCAAAATTGAAGAATACTCGTTCTGCCTTTCAAACAGACGGTAGCTACAAAACTCACACATAGTAAGGCGTCTTCTTAAGGATATGTTTTGAACAGGATCCCACTGCTTCAACTCAGGTTCCCATCCAAGCTGATCATCAGGAAATAATAAGACGTAGTGTAATGGTAAGTATGCAAGATGAGTCTCATTAATGTGCATTAATTGATGATTTCCTCGAAGATGTAAAACTATATCTCGCATCCTGGGAGGTCGATAGCCATCGCCAGGTAAAATAACCGCAATCTCATCTACGGTTGGGAGGTTATAACGGCGACGATCCTTGTTTGAATTGTAATGCAGATATACAGGAAGATCATGACCACATAAATCTGCTTGAGATATAACAGAATACGCCTGACAATATATTTTGATGAATGGATTTATGCCCGATAAACAATTTTGAATAATTTGTAAAACATCCTTGCTTAAATGTGGATTTCTATTACTTCGGAACTCCATAGCAGAATCCGGATCATATATGTAAAGTTGACAATAACTTGCTGTTTGATCCAGTTGGGGCAGAAGTGATCATGTTAGATGGCGTAATTCTCCATGAATAGTAAATATGTTCGGGCCACTGTCAGCAATCAATCTTTGATCCATTGTCACACCAAGGCTGGTAAATGCATTAGCCGCATTATACTCCCAAGTATACATTCGAAATGATTTTGATGCCTTACTGTCACCATCATATAATTCTCGAAGTGCTGGAGGGGGTTCATTAAGTTTCGGCAATTTTACTTTTCCTTGCAAACAACATGTTCCAAAAAGATGTGTTCTCAAAGTTGACTTCGACAACTGTTCATCCAACCAGTGTAAGGCTGAACAATGAGGGCATGGAATGTTCATTAATCCAAGAAAGTGCCGACCAAAATCAACTTGAGTTGGTGGACCAAAGTCATGTTGAGTTGACCGACATCGGAAGATCGAGGATGAGCCGTCGTCTTCTTGTTCAACTGGAGAAGTTGTTGATCCAGGTGTTATCTGAGGTATACAGATATGAGTCATATATCGAGATATGTTTCGTTGAGCTTTTTCTCGTTCTCTCCATTGACATTGAGCTAAACACCTAGCCAAAATAAAACCATAATTAATTAAAATTAAGTTACATTAAAGTAGATAAGCTTTTATGAATAATAACCTGGAAGATGGTTCATCATCTTCAGCACATATCGTATCGTTGTGCGAGGCTGAGACCTCATCTTCATGTTCAACAGGAGAAGTTGGTACTGCATATGTTCTTTGAGGCATATCGAGTATACTGGTAGGAGTCATATATCGAGATGTGTTTCCTTGTATTTGTTCTCATTCTCTCCGTTTGCGTTGAGCTAAATCCCTATCCAAATTTTCACATAAACAATCACAAATAAAATACATGGGAGGAGAAAAGATTTTATATACAGTCGGGTTGATAATGACCTGACAGATGGTCCAGGAACTTGTCCGGAAATCATATCGTTACGCGAGGCTGAGACAACATCTTCTAGTTCAACCAGAGAAGTTGTCACGGCTGGTGTTATTTGATGTATATGAAGTACACCGTCAGAAGTCAGAGTGTGAGATATGTTTCGTTGTTCTTGTTCTCGTTCTCTCCTTTTGCGTTGAGCTAAAGCCCTGTCCAAATTTTCACACAAAAATAAACAAAAATAAAATACATGGGAGGAGAAAATATTTTATTTACAGTCGGGTTGATAATGACCTGACAGATGGTCTAGGAACTTGTCCAAAAATCATATCGTTACACGAGGTTGAGACAGCATCTTCTTGTTCAACCAGAGAAGTTGTCACGGCTGGTGTTATTTGAGGTATATCAAGTACACCGTCAGAAGTCAGAGTGTGAGATATGTTTCGTTGTTCTTATTCTCGTTCTCTCCTTTTGCGTTGAGCTAAAGCCCTATCCAAATTTTAACACAAAAATAAACACAAATAAAATCCATGGGAGGAGAAAAGGTTTTATGTACATCGGGTTGATAATGACCGGACAGATGGTCCAGGAACTTGTCCGGAAATCATATCGTTACGCGAGTCTGAGACATCATCTTCTTGATCAACCAGAGAAGTTGTCACGGCTGGTGTTATTTGAGGGATATCAAGTACACTGTCAGAAGTCAGAGCGTGAGATATGTTTTGTTGTTCTCGTTCTCGTTCTCTCCTTTTGAGTTGAGCTAAATCCCTAGGCAAAATTAAACCGAAAAATAAATACAAATAAAATACATGGGAGGAGAATAGATTTTATGTACAGTCGGGTGGATAATAACCTGACAGATGGTCTAGGTGCTTGTACTGAAATCATATCATTACGTGAGGCTAAGACAACATCTTCTTGTTCAACCGGAGAAGTTGTCACGGCTGGTATTATTTGAGGTATATCTAGTTCACTGTTAGACGTCCGAGCGTGAGAGATGTTTCGTTGTTCTTGTTCACGTTCACGTTCTATCCTACTGCGTTGAGCTAAAGCCCTATCCAAATTAAACCCAAACTAATTACAATTAAAATACATTATTAGCGTATATTAGATGTTTGGCACAGTCAAGTGGATAATAACCTGGCTGATGGTTCATCATCTTATTCAAAAATTGTGTCATTATGATTCCTTTTATGTTGCCATTGTCGCAAGGGTGAAATGCGACGAACACTTGGTAGTGAAGAACTAATCATAGGCTCAGTAAGAGTGCTATGTTGTTCTTGTCCTTTCTGTGAGGCCGGTAAGTCACTATCAACCGATGCCTAAATTGAGAGCATGGTATGAGCGTGATTAATGATGGTAAATCAAGCATGTAATACATTAGTTTATACTAACAAATTCCATACCGTTCGCATGTTGGTGTGAATCAAATTTGAATGATAAACTCTTTAGGCTGGTCAAAGAATGGCAACATATAACTGAAGCATTTAAACTTAGTTTTAAAAGAATATTACATTCCAAATGGTAACCAACTGAATCATTGAAATTCGTTACATGAAATTTCTAATATCCAAAAATACTGGCAATTTCTAAATAGCATAACCAAAATGGATTATTACAGGGCATTTTTCTAATAACCTTGACTTAATTTGAAGATAATTTGCAAATAGGAAATTTTTCTAACAGGGCATTTTTCTAACAAATGAATCATTTTTCTCATTAATTTGAGTATCCTGGACTCAAATTAGTTTGCAAATAGGAAAATTTGAAACTTAAGGAAATTTTCAAACATATGCAAACTTGAGGAAATTGGTTTGTAAATTAAATATGTCAAATTGAGGATTGAGGAAATTTTCAGTTTGCATAATATTTTTGTATGTATTAGTGTTGTGACAGGATATTTTCAATCCTAATTTTTAAAATACACCAATGCTCAACTACTTATGTATGTACATTTCAACATACATACACAGATCATGGGTTTCAACATATGTATATATCATTGAGAATATAAAACAAAACACTGCCTGATTGGACTTGAAAATTTCACAGTTTCATTGAATACATAAAGCATTTAGTTGTTATAATCAATTTTGAAACTAGATTTTGAAATGTCCTATAATCAGTATTTCTAATAGTATCAAATTTCTAATAGCCTGAAATGTTGATTGTATGAAATTGAGAAATGTCCTCTTATATGCCTATCACAATTTTGATATGTCCAATAATGAAATATTCTCAATTAACATTATACTATTAGACATTTCTAATTGCCTGAAATTGAGATAGTCCTGTTATAGGCCTATCTCAATTTTGATATTGCCTATAATCAAATTTCTAACAGCACTATCTGAATTTCAGGATGTCCCCACACCAAAATTAGCATATCAAATTTCAAATGTCCAAAATTTATTGTCAAGGTACAAAATATCTTGTCAATGTACAAATTTCTATTCTATATTACATGTTGACTGTAATATTGAAAATTTCAGTTCAAGTATATCCAGTTTTTTATGTCAAGTATATCTCATTTTGAATCCTCATGTCATGAAACAGAATACGTATATCCAGTTTCTCATTTTGAATATCAAGTATCCAAAATCTAGTGTGTCAAGTACATCAATTATCTAAAATGAGCATACTGGATTTACTTCATATACTTGCTCATCTTACTATTCAAAATCAAGTATGTCAAGTATATCCAGTTTTGAAATTTGACCTTGCTCATTTGAAATCAAGTATGTCAAGTATATGCGTATGAAATGTCAAGTATGCCAAGTATATGCATATGAAATGTCAAGTATGTCAAATATATGCATATGCATATAAAATTTGAGCAAGTATGTGAAGTATGTGAAAGTAAATCAAGTATGCACATTCAAAATGAGCAAGTATGTGAAGTATGTGAAAGTAAATCAAGTATGCGCATTTCAAAATGAGCTAGTACTCAAAATGAGCTAGTATTCAAAATTTTCAGGTTTAATAGGACTGTAATTTTCAAGTATATCAAAAATTTGCAGTATATCCAACATTTTGCATATTTTCATAATTCAAAATTCAAAATTAAATATATTCAGTAAGCAAGTATTCAAACTTTCAGTATATTCAATATTTATAATGGTTATGACATATTTAATGAGCAAGTTTTCAAAATTTTCAGTTTTAATAGTCCTTTATTTAATGAGCAATTATTCAAAATGAGCAAGTATTCAAAATTTTCTTATGGCTAACATGACTATCTCTCAACTCATTATAATGATTAATAAAATGTAATGAGTTATGTGATAGTCCTAAATTTTAGTATTCCATATGCTATCTAGTTTACCTTTTCCAAGTAAGATTATAATGGGCTATCTAGCTTCAATATAGAGGTCCAAGTGCTTGCAGTCTGTATTTACCAACAGAACAACGTAAGATTATATTAGCATTGACAACAAACATTTTGAATTGAAACTATTCATTCAAAATTTCAGTCTTTTGACTGAAATGAAATTCATTCAAGATTTAAAACTGAAATATATTCAAGTTTTTCAGTCAAATTGAAATATAACCAAGAAATGCATTTCCAAAGGCTGAAATGTTTCTCTTTCAGTCAATATATTCAACTCTCTTATCCAAAATGCTTTTCAGTCAATATATTTCCAAAGACAGAAATATTTCTCTTCATTCAATATATTCAACATCTCATCAAGGTGCCAAAAGAAAACTTTCAGTCAATATATTCAACCCTTTTGGTTATCCAAGTCATTCTCAAAATTTCATTCTCAAAATTTTGCAGCAAGCTCATTAGTTTCAAAATGGATATTGACAAATGAAAAATGAAATTGCAGAAGAGCTCTTCTGAAAAATGAAATTTCAGAGGAACTAGCTTATGAGAATGCTGGTTAAAAATTTTGAAGATGGAATTTGAAGAACCAAAATTTGAAAACGGAACTCTGCAACATGTAACTAACTGAAAAACCAAACTCAATTGTTCTTATGGAAAAAATCATGTGAATGCAATGTAAATATGATATCCCATGTGCTCATTTCCTATGTATGAGCAATTCATCAAGCTCATTTATCAGTTGGTTTCATAACATAACAAAATATTTTTCAGTTGCTCATTTCCTATATATGATTTCCTATGTATGAGCAATTCATGAAATTTTGCAATGGATAAACTTTTAGTATTTCAATTCATAATGGTGTTTTGCAAATCACTATTCAGTAGCACATGGAAAAAATTTCAGTTGGTATGCAATGAATAAAATTTCTTAACCAATTCTTCAGCAAGCTCATTCATTAGCAATTCTCTAAAACTCACCAAGGGTTGAGGTGCAGCAAGCTCATTCATAACCAATTCTTCAGCAAGCTCATTCGTAAACATTTCTCTCAAACTCAGCAAGCTCATTTCATAACCAAACATCTCTTTTCATGAGGACATGGACAAAAGTATGAATGAAATCTATTCATTAGCACATGGAAAAAAATTTGTTATTATCCATAGGGGTGCTTTTTGCTTATTAGCACATTTTTAATGCATAAGACAAATACTGAAACATAGGGTTACTTTTTCATTCAGAAGTGCAACTTGGACTAAGAGTTTGCAATGGAATTAAAAAAAGTATTGGCAGTATTGGTATTAAAAAAAGTATGAATGAAATTGCAAATTGGACTAAGAGTTTGCAATGGAATTAAAAAAAGTATTGGCAGTATTGGTATTAAAAAAAGTATGAATGAAATTGCAACTTGGACTAAGAGTTTGCAATGGAATAAGAATGCAATGTCATGTGGCTAGATGCAATAGGAGAACCTCAACCCCTCAACCCCTCAACCCCTCAACCCCTGTTTAATAGACAAATAGGAATTCATTTAGCCACAGGATTAATGGACAACCCCTGTTAAACAAAAGTATCCTGTGAAATGAATTCATTTAGCCACAGGACAAAAGTAAGAGTGAATTCATTTCACAGGATATCCTATTTTCATTTCACAGCTATAAAATTTCAGTTCAATTGCCAGTTGTTTTCATTTCACAGGATATATCCCAAGCACAATAAACATGATTATTTGCCAAGTGTTTTATTTGCCACAAATAGGACTCATTTCCATATCAACTGAAATGTTAAACAAAATGAATCAAATTTTTGGAACTCAATTGAATAGCCATATGTGTAACTGTAAAACAATATTTTTTATGCCAAATTTCCATACATAAAATGTTCTATTGCCATACTTCAAATTCAAGATACCCAGGATATATTGAATTGGCAATTTGTCAGTCCAATTATCAAATTGAATGTGTGAAATGTGAAATTGGAAAACTGAATATGAAATAAAAAAAAGAACTCTAAAAAACAGAACTCTAAACATATTCAAATTTACATATGAACTCAAATTCATATTCAAATTCAAATACATACTCTTAAATTTCAGTTGACAGTCTTCAAGCTATGAAATACTTAAGCCAATTTCATACTCATACTCTTAAATTTCAGTTGCCATTCTTCTAGCTATAAAATTTCAGAGAGCTTGCTGCTGAAGAATTGGTGAAGAAATGAAAAAATGGTGAGTTTGAGAAACATTTCCAATTGTTCTGGAAGCTTGAGTATGAGAAAAATGGCATATTGAAAAATGGTGAGTTTGAGAAACATTTCCAATGAAAGATGGCAACTGAAATGTTTGAAAAATGGAAAAATGGCAAATGGAAAATGGTGAGTATGAGAAGAATTGAAAATTTTTGAAATTTTTTGCAAATGGTGAGTATGAGAACAAAATGGCAAATGGAAAAATGGACTGAAAAATGGCATCTTTTTATGAAAAATTTCTCAAACATTTCAGTGAGTTTGAAAAATGGCAAAATGGCAAATGGTGAGTAGAGAAGAATTGAAAAATGGCAACGGAAATGTTTGAGACAAATGGCATCTTAAATTTCAGCAAGCTTGAGTAGGAAATTCTCCAGCAAGCTCATTCATAAACATTTCTTCTCAAATTCAATTCAGAAGTGCACAAATGAAAAATGGACTGAAAACATGACTATCTTGGGATATCCCATTTCAAGTAACAGGTCAACATTGGGAGATAGTCACTATGTTCAAATATGAACTCAATCTTGGGATATCCCAGTTCAAATACCATGGCATAGAAGCAAATTAACAAAAAAAATAGAGTTGAGGTGCAACATTTTGAAATTAACAAAATCTTGAACTCAATCTTGAACTCAATTTTGAACTGGGATATCCCAGGTCAGCATTTGATAACATGACTATCTCCCAAAATGATTCAGCATTTGATAGCATTTGAAATTAACATGACTATCTTCCATGATTTTACTAAAGTTCATATCCCAGGATATCCTGTTCATATTCAGTTCATATCCCAGGATATCCCAGGATATGAACTCAATTGAACTCAATCTGCAACTCATATTGAGTTCATATCCCAATCTTATATTCAATAGTGCAGTATTCAACTTGACTTATATTCAATTTCAAATGTAAGCAGTATATGAGATATTGAATACTGCATACACATACTCAATTTGAAGGGTAAATCAAAAATTTATGTATTCACATAAATTCAAACTTAAAATATATGTTCAAACTTAAAATATAAATTTTATGTTCAAACTTCAAACTTAAAATTCAAACTTAAATTCAAAAAATTTATTCTCAAGTTTAAATCCTAACACTTGAGAATCAAAATTTTATCTTTTACACTCAAATTCAAAAAAGCTACAATAACACTCAAAATTGATTCAAAAATTCATTCACATAACACTCAATCAATTTTAAAGTTGTAATAACACTCAAAGTTTGAACATAAATTTGAACAGAATATATGTGAATGGAGTTTAAATCCTCAGGACACTGTAAAATTTATGTTCAAAATTAACATAACACTCAACCAAAAAATGAGCCCAATGCGTATAAACTGTAATAACACTCAATCTTTTTTAATTACATTTTTTGATTATATGCATTGTTCCCCAAACTGAATGTGTATCAGGAAAATAACACACCAAGATTATGGATCAGTTACCTAATGTTGCATGAATATCCAATCACCAAATAGCCCAGAATTGAAACTTGAACTTTTGAATATCCCAGTTAAACAGTTAAACTTTTGAATATCCCACTGAAATGTTTCTCATTCAAAATGAAACCTGCACAGAAAATTGAAACTTGATGAAAAAAATGAAATTTGTTTGAAACTTGAAACTTGATCTAATGACTGAAATGAGATTTTGTTATGAGGAAATGGATAAGAGTTGCTTAAATACTCAAATTGAAATTTTTCTCATTCAACTGTATTTGAACTTGATGAAACTTGATGAAAAAACTTCACATAACTTTCAACTTCACATAAAAAATGAACTATGGTTATGTATCAACTGCAGACCATCAACTTCACATCAAGTTGCAACTGTAGACTATCAACTTCACATAAAAAAAACTTCACATAATTATCAACTTCACATAAAAAATGGTCTGCAGTTGCAGTTCAAATACATAATGGGTAAAAAAATTTCTCATTCAAGTAAAAATTAAAACTTGATGAAAAAATGAAAATTTTTAACCAACATTCACATAACTATCAACAGTCTTCCTTGCTTATTATCCAGAGGGTTGGTTTTTGCTTATTAGCACATGGACAAAAGTATGCATTTTGCTTATAGTCCAATATTGGCAGTGTCATGTGGCTAGATGCAAAGTAATAAGAATGAATGAAATTGCAACTTGGACTAAGAGTTTGCAATGGAATAAGAATGCAATGTCCTGTGGCTAGATGCAATGGGAGAACCTCAACCCCTCAACCCCTCAACCCCTGTTTAATGGACAAATAGGAATTCATTTAGCAACATGATTAATGGACAACCCCTGGTAAACTAAAGTATCATATGAAATGAATTCATTTAGCCAAAATATTGGCAGTATTGGGATTCATCAAGAACATTGCATTCTAGCCACATGAATTGCATCTAGCCATAGGACATTGATAACATAAAATCTGAGGGTCAAATATATGAATTGGGACATTAGCACATCTAGCCAACTATATGAATCCATTGCAATGTCCTGTGGCAGTATTCATGATAACTCATCAAGAACTCATCTTTTTATTTAGCTTAAATGAATAAAAATTTCATTTCACCGGACAAAATGTATTACATTAGCACATCTAGCCAACTACATGCTTACAATGTGTATTTTCCATGCAATACTAAACATGTATTGCAAATTTATCCAGTCAAGAGTACACAAATAGGAACATCTGATAATTATACATGCATTGCAAACATGTATTATCATATCAAGGTTTTCAAACTTAAGTCAGGCTATCAAATTTCAAAACATAGCTGAAATGCTCATTTAGTATTCAGTATTCACTAAACTATAGCCTTCAAATAAAATTGCATTTCAATGTCCTGTAAAAATGATATGAAATTTTGAGAATGAAATTTCAGTGCCTTATCCAAAAAGGATATGAAATTTCAGTGTCTTATCCAAAAATGATATGAAAATTTGAGAATGAAATGTCATTCTCTTATCCAAAAATGATATGAAACTTCAGTAAATATTGCCTTCTATTAATATTAAAATTTCATTCCCTTAAGTTTGATAACCAAATATGACTTACCTTGAAGATTTTTATCATTGGGTTGAACATTTGGAATTGCAATGGGTTGAAAATTTCATTATTTTGGAATATAGTCTTGAAAAAGTGTTTTAATCATTAAGATTTTGTTGTGAGTTGAGGGAGGCCTTTGGCCTCTCTCCCCTCATCACTCTCCATTACTCCCCACTAAGTTAGTGGGGAGGCCCTTGGACTCCCAACTCAACATGAGAGTTTTATAAATATAGTACCATGGCTATTTGCCATGGTTAATCCTCTTCTAACACGTTATCAGCACGTCCCTCCTGAAAGTGGGTTTAGAGTCTCCTGGCTTCATTGAGAGAATACATGGTGACCTTTTGCGGGCCTATTCACCCCGCAAATAGACCATTTTCGGTACTTCATTACTGTACTGATATATGCATCTACTAGATGGTCTTCTGTGTGCCTTCATATTCACTCGCAACATAGCTTTCTAAAAGCTAATAATGAGGGTGAATTCACTACTCATATCATTCAAGACTTCTGCCAAGCAACTGGCATTGAAATTGAACATCCTACAGCATGTTCAACCTCATAACGGGTTAGCAAAGTCTCTGGTAAAGAGACTCCAATGGATTCCATGTCCATTGTAAAATCGCAGTTGCCTGTTGATGTTTAGGGACCATTACACTGCATTCCGCATCGCTTACCACGATACGGCCCGCTTGTTGCCATATCTTATTGCTGATGCTGCTTGCTTATGGTTTGCCACCAAGTCTTGATAAATGTGAATTTGATGAGCAAATTCTCATTGAAATAGGCACGCAGTCTAAAGAAGCCTAAAGCTTCTGAGACCATATCATGGGACACATAAGTCCTCATCTCGTTATGATCCGCATACTTTTTCTGTGTGACGTTGAGATCCAGAAGATCCTTCAGATTCAGACTAAAGTACATCAATTGACGGATAAAATTGCGGACAACCAGAAGATTGTTCGTTCACATGTCCCTGCTGCCAACACGCCAGCTAGGATTGACATTCCCAAAGATGAATGTAATCCACCGGCAGCAGAATTGGCTGTACCTCATTTGAAAAGAGGACGCCGGCCAGGTTCAAAATAAAAATTTCCTCATAATAGGAAGATTCCTGGATATATAAAAATGATCCAACCACGGGATGCTGAGCTCAGACCAGCAACCTCTCCCCTCCTAATTTTCCCTGCAGAGGAAACAACAGGAGAAACATCATTATATTACGTACGTACTGGAGAGGTACTGGACAGATATAGCACAGTCGTCGACGACGGTTTTGCTTTCGCTATTGCCATTCACGTCGCTGAATACGACGATGATTTCTACCCACTTTTCTATAGCGTAAACGCATAGAATGGCCAAAGTGGGACGAGGCAATAAGAGTAGAGCTGGACTCACTCTTGAAAAGCAAAGTCTTTGGACCAGTAGTCCATACACCTGAATATGTAAAAACCTGTGGAATATAATTCGAATTTCATAAAGAAATTGAAATGAAGGAAATGTGATCATTTTCCTACTACGCCTACACTTCTCTGCAAAAGCCAATACATGCAGCTCATGGACGTTGTAACTGCATATATATACGGCAAATATAGAGATATATATAAAACTTCCAGAAGGGTATACTCTACCCCTAGAGATAAAAGAGAAACGTAGAAACGTCTTCTCCATAAAGGCTACAAAGATCATTAGTTGATCTTAAGCAATATTCTGCCCTTGTATCTTTTTCGAAAGATCGTTGACAGGATTTGTTATATTTGCCTTACATATGGTCGACTTAAAGCTAATAGGATCTCCAGCAGAGATTGAGATTTCAGATAGCTTTAAAGCGTACCTTGGAAATGAAAAACCTAGGTATAACTATCATCCTGATGATGACATTAATCATCCTGAAGATGGCATTAATCATCCTGAAGATGAACTATCATCCTGAAGATGACATTAATCATCCTGAAGATGAACCATCATCCTGGAGATGAACCATCATCCTGAAGATGACATTAATCATCCGGAAGATGAACTATCATCCTGGAGATGAACTAGTATCCTGAAGATGACATTAATCATCCTGAAGATGAACTATTATTAATCATGCCGAAGATGTCTCGGCTTACATATTAAACACCTTCGTGGTGGAACCCTTTCATATTCTTCATACAGCTGGAGTTTATGAAGAATGATGTCCTTTTATAACCTATTAAAAATGGATACTTATTTATGACACCTTTCAGTAGCTGAAAGAGGGGGATGACATCCTAGGTCCCGAAGAGCCTAGCTCTAGTGTATTATCTGGCCAACTGCACGTATCTTTGATAGAACGTCTCCAGTAAAGTTGTTAACCGGATACAGTGTTGTCCTGTAGAGCAACACTAGACCAAGGATAAGCTGCTTTTGCGCAACTTCCAAGGGTCAAGGAATATATATTGCATATACAGGTTTAAAGATCATCGCGATGACTGAAACACAATAGGCCGGCCACCTCCTAAATATATACACATCATCATCCAATGTCTACATCTTCTGAGAAGCTCATTATCCAAGAAGAAAGTATTGAAAACGCTCAGCCAGGTCTAGCAGTACCTTGCAGACACACTGAAGACTGATTCAAAGAATACTTTAGTGGAGTCATCTACCAACTTCGAAGAGCATTACACTCCAGAGCGACGCTGCCTTCCAATAGCCACTAGATGAGTGAAACTTGTGTAGATAAGTGATAATTGTATTTTCTTTCAGAACATGATGGATGTATAGACGAATAGGAGATGATTGTATAGATACATAGGAGATCTGCAAGCCTGAAGCTTGTACATATTAGGGGGAGTCCCTCGATAGTTGTACTCTTTTCCCTTAAGCTGCTGGTTTTTCCCACTGGGTTTTCCACAGCTAAGGTTTTAACGAGGCAACCACAGTGGCTCTGGATCCAGAAGTATCCACCTCATTGGCATACTGAATCCTGAAGTATTCATATGCTTAATCCAAGGTAATGGAGAGATGAGGGGGAGTGTTGTGAGTTGAGGGAGGCCTTTGGCCTCCCTCCCCTCATCACTCTCCATTACTCCCCACTAAGTTAGTGGGGAGGCCCTTGGACTCCCAACTCAACATGAGAGTTTTATAAATATAGTACCATGGCTATTTGCCATGGTTAATCCTCTTCTAACAGATTTCAGTATTTTGGAATATAGTCTTGATAACTATATTCAAGATTTCAGTATTAATTTTCATTACACCTTAATATTAATACTAAAATTTCATTTATATCATATTTACAATAAATAAATTTCAGCTTAATATTTGGGAATTAATATATAGGGTTGAAAATTTCAAGGGGGTGAATATAGTCTTGAAAATTTCACCTTGAAGATTTCATTTCACCTTGAAGATTTTTATCATTGGGTTGAAAATTTCAAGTTCCAAACTATATTTAAGTTCCAAAATCTTGATAACCAAAATACGTATGGGAGGGAAACATCAATATTAAATCATTCTCAAAATTGATAACCAATCAAAAAATACATCTCTCTTAAATTACAGTTCAAAAAATGAATAAAACAAAAAAAATGGACAATAAAAAAATATATTGCATTCTCACCTATCTTGAGCATAACATCAAAGACCATATCAACATTGATTAAAAATTTAAATTGACTAAAAACCACATTTTGAGAATTGACTATGAAGAGCAAGCACATCAACATTCAACTTGCAATATAGAAAAAAACCACATGATTGACAGTTGCAAATTCTCTCAAACTCAATTCTCTCAAACTCAAAACTCACCAACTGCCAACAAAACTCACCAAGGGTTGAGGTGGAGAGGACGTGATGAAGATCTCAAGCTCACAAAGCTCACCAAGGGTTGAGTTACTGAGGTCGTGATGAAGCTCAAAGCGCTGCAATGGGGGTGCTCTGCTTGATGAGGGTGAAATAAAGTAAAAGAAAAAAATTGAGAAGAAGAGGAAGAGCTCACCGAGGTAGAAGATGAGGGTGCTCTTCTTGATGTGCTTGCTCTTTGTGATAATGGAGGTAGAAGAAGATGGCGAGGAAGAACGTGTGATCTTCGTGCTCTCCGTTGAGCTGCTTGCTCTTGGCGGGCAAATTTCCCTGCAGCGCAAGCTTTTGTGATGTGAGGAAAATGTTTCCCTCTAATGTGATCAAAATACGTGTGTGAATTGAGATGTGATCAAAAAAAATTTCCCTCCCATTTGTGATGTGAGCAAAATGTTTCCCTCTAATCTGTAAACGTAAATTTTGATTTCAAAATTTTTTTAAAAATGATTTGATTTCTTATCTCAATGTTAGGCATAGAATAGATGTGATGTGATGTGATTTCTTATATCCAATATCTCATATCTCAATTTCTCATACCCCATATACAAAATCTATATAAACATCACACCCAATTACACATAACCATAACCAAAATCTCTTATCCATTATCTCTTATCCATTATCTCTTAACCAAAATCTCTTATACAACAATACACATATCCATATACAACAATACACATAACTAATACACATAAGAGTTTTTGGATAAGAGATTTATGGATTTCAAGGGATTTAAATTGCTAATTATTCTTCACATTTATTTTCTACAACCCTATGTCTGAATGGAAACTTGCAAAATAGTATGAATATGCTGCACTTCATTTTTGCCAAATACGATAGAAAGTTACTGTGGATAGTTTGCTAATTTTTTTATTGACTATTAGAAAAGATTGTTAAATATGTTGTAACAGGTTATTAGAAACATACTTTTGAATTCATGTGCCCAAACTAATAGATGATCAAACCTGAAATAATAGACAAAATATAGTTCACTTTAAGTATAAGCATGATAATCATAAGATAAACAAACATTCAATTCATGTTAAAACTATGTAGAATTCAGGCGTCCATAACTATGCATTACATTGGTAACGTCACCAGCACTTGTCGATTCATGATTTAGCGTAAATTTCAACTGCCACCAGTTGCGTAAATTTCAACTAACATTAAACAATAAAAAATTAAAATGCATTAAAATTACTACCTGACAATCAACAATTAAAGCCCCCAACAATCACACGCACATCCATCACTATTGCATGTTGTCATGTCCATCGGTGGGGTTGTTGTTACACATTATGATCATAACCATAAGATTTGACAGAAGAGATCGAATGAACTAAAACCATACAAAGCAAGAGTGAAGGGGTCAAAGAAGTGCGTATCAAAGGAAAAATGCTGTCTTTTTAGAATAGTTAATTAATAAAGGCTACATGCAAGACTCAAAAGAGAAACTTATAATATAATGATAGGGGCTAAAATATAATGATAAATTTTTGAATTACTAAATCACATTTATGTCCTTATATATAAAAAAAGAAACTTTGCTTTTCAAGGGATTTAAATTGCTAATTATTCTTCACATTTTGCTACAAACATTATATCCAAATGGAGATGTTTACGCGTGTTTTTTCCACCCGTAAATCGATAGTATGGAGGCCCGGAGGGTGCGGGGTCAACGCGGTCAAAAGGGGACACGCGGGAACCCCGCGTTTGTCGTCGCAGCCACGTGGGACGGAGATGACCCTTGAGGTCGGTCGTGGGCACGTTCGTTTGGGCAGGAAGCCGCGGTTACGTTCTTCGGCGCGCCGAGGGGTAGCCTCGGCGGGACGGCAACCTCCGGGATCGGTTGAAGGCGGGGTCGCTCGGTGAGGGGATGCGCGGAACTTTGCATCGGCTTGTCGAGGGGTGGCCTCAGCAGAGCGACGACCTGGTGATGGAGACGAGCGGACTCGGGGATGAAGGTGCTCGGCTCCGGCTGGGAAGACACTGAGGGGAAGCCTTGGCGTCACTGGATCTCCTGAACATGAATAGACAAGAGAGCTCATCAGGGGGGTCGGACCTTGGTTCCGACCGAATCCCCTCCGATGCCAAAGTTAGATCAGGTCTGATAGATGCTCGACGGGATCGGACTTGGTTCACGGAGAGACCAAGCCCTGATCCTCGGACCGAGTTTTGGAGGAGAAATATTCAAGGTGGAAGAAGGTGTAAGAGTGTTTAGTACGTGATACCATTGCTGTAGATCACTGAGAGCCCCCTCGTGATGATACCTCCCCCCTCTTCATATAGGCGAGTCCCATAGTAATGGGCCATGATGAGACATCATGGTCGCTATTGATGAGGTCGTGTTAATGGGCCATGTTGACCCCCATAATTGCCATGCTTTATGGAGGGATAAATGCCATGAAGGTGGAGTGATGGCATTGAAAGTGGCCGCCATTATTGGGGAGTGATGGCCATGAATTCGGTTGCCATATTTGGCGAGCCATGAAGGTGGCTGCCATAATTGGCGGATCATGATGACACTGGGCGGTTGCCATACTTGGCGAAGGCTTCCTCGATTTGGTCCCCGACTTCCTCCACTACGGAAGTGGGCAGTCTTTTGGGCCTTTGTCTTGGGTGGATAAGCGCGGCCCGCCTGTGAGATCTCTGGGGCCGGGGCCCCAAGGCCTAGCAGGCCGGTTGACCGGTCGTCGTTGACTTGGCTCTTCCGGGCCCGGTCAAAATAGTCGTAACAATTACCCCAATCTTCCGAGCTCTACCATTGTTAAGGTTGAGGTCGGGAGATGTAGTATAAGGGGGGAGAAGTTGGTTTCTCTGTAAAGTTTTTGGTCCGTCTTGCGGAGTTGGCTAGATCGTCGGTCCGAGATTCGTTCGGTTGCGAGAGGAGTCTCCCCTCGACTTATGGCTGATGAGAGAGATTCGTTCATTGGCGAGGGGAGTTACCCCTCGACTTACGGCTGACTAAGGAGATTCGTTCAGTGGCGAGGGGAGTTGCCCCTCGACTTATGGCTGACGAAGGAGATCCGTTCGGTGAGCTCGTCTGTTTGGTTGCGAGGGGAGTCTCCCCTCGACTTATGGCTGACGAGAGAGATTCGTTCAGTGGCGAGGGGAGTTTCTCCTCGACTTACGGCTGACGAAGGAGATTCGTTCAGTGAGCTTGTCTGTTTGGTGGCGAGGGGAGTTGCCCCTCGACTTACGGCCGACGAGAGAGATTCGTTCAGTGGCGAGGGGAGTTGTCCCTCGACTTACGGTTGACGAAGGAGATTCATTCAGTGGCGAGGGGAGTTGCCCCTCGACTTACGGCTGACAAGAGAGATTCGTTCAGTGGCGAGGGGAGTTGCCCCTCAACTTAGGGCTGACGAAGGAGATTCGTTCAGTAGAGAGGGGAGTTGCCCCTTGACTTACGGCTGACGAAGGAGATTCGTTCAGTGGCGAGGGGAGTTGCCCCTCGACTTACGGCTGATGAAGGAGATCCGTTCGGTGGTGAGGGGAGTTGCCCCTCGATTTACGACCGGCGAAGGAGATTCATTCGGTGGCGAGGGGAGTTGCCCCTTGACTTACGGCCGACGAAGGAGTGAGTCAGCTATCCGGGGGAGTTGCCTCGACCCTTCAATCGATCCGTTCATTCGGTGGCGTGGGGAGTTGCCCCTCGACTTACGGTCGAAGAAGAAGTGAGGACCTTGTGAAGATTTTCGAAGATTCCATGGCGGCGCTCTGCCACTACTTCGTCCCACTCGGGTTGATGCAGGAGCTGTTCGGCAAGCAGAGACCCAGCAGCACAGTCAGAGGAGCGGTCTGGATGCTTGAACTCGGACGGTGGTGCTTCGGCCAGATCGGCTCGGCCTCGGTCGAAGGTACGGTCTGGGTGCTCGAACTCGGACGGTGGTGCTTTGGCAATATCGGCTCTGCCACGATCGGAGGAGCGGTCTGGACGCTCGAACTCGGACGGTGGTGCTTCGACCAGATTGGCACGGCCACCGTCGGAGGAGCTGCTTGGTTGCTCAGACTCGGAAATTTTCCTCGCATCTTGAGGTGATGAGTATCTCTCAGGTTTGATCTTGGAGATGAGCGGCGGCGAGCATCTCCCCGGTCAGGTGGCTCTTGAAGCTGAGATGCTCAAGAACCTTGAGACGCCTCTTGAAGTGTTGATGACGGAGTGTCGTTTGGGGGATCTTGTACTGGTCTGCTTGGAAGGTAGTACTGGTCCACCTGGAAGGTAGAGGTTTTACATCATCGTCTCGATTTCTGCTCGGTTTCCGTTGTTTGATCTTGGAAGGCGGATGTAGTCGGTGTCCCTCCGCGCACATTATCCTTGCCCCTCCACGGCTCGGTTTTGCCCAGAGGGGTGTCAAACTCGATCCATCGGAAATTTCATCGAGTTGGCGCAAGTCGGCGAGCTCGGACAGAGGTAGGTCTGCTAGCTCGATTGGTTCAATAGCTCCATCGTAGTGGGGATAACTTTGTAAGCTCGACAAGGTGGCTTGGCGTTGAGACTTAAATACTTGGCAAAGTGGTCAGACTCGTCTGGTCGACCTCCTCCTGGGGGGGTGAACTGGTGTGGTCGGCCTCCTCTTGGACGGATCGGCCTCGTCTAGACATAGCTCCAGTTCCATTTCCAACTTCAGCTCCAGCTCCAGCTCTATCTTTTGTCTGGATCATATCTCCCGCTCCGGCTCCGGCTCCAGCTCCAGCTCTGGCTCCAGCTTTTTTCTGGATCGTATCTCCCACTCTGGCTCTGGCTCCAGCTCCAGCTCTGGCTCCAGCTTTTGTCTGGATCGTATCTCCCGCTCCGGCTCCGGCTCCAGCTCCAGCTCTGGCTCTAGCTTTTGTCTGGATCGTATCTCCAGCTTCGGCTCCGGCTCCAGCTCCAGCTCTGGCTCCAGCTTTTTTCTGGATCGTATCTCCCGCTCTGGCCCCAGCTCCAGCTCTGGTGCCGTTGGTCGCAATGCGGTTTTGGTTGTTGAGCTCTCCTTTGATGGGGCCATGGTGTGCAGATTGATCGTTGGTGAATGTCTGAGGAGTGCTCCGAGGCTAGCGAATGTCTGAGGAGTGCGCCGACATAGGGGCCAGGGTGTGCAGATTGATCTTTTGGAGAAATTTCATGAGGTCGGGCAGCTCGGATCCACCTCTGTGAGCTTCGAGCAATTGATGGGTCAACTCAGCTCAGCCCGGCTCGCATGGGGGGCTTGGATACTCGACAATGATGCTCGGTAATGATGCTCAGCAAGGCGTGTTGGACTCATCTAGTCGGCCACTCCCCTGGGCCGATCGGCCTTGTCTAGGCCCAGCTAACGTCATCCTGAACATATCTCAAGATCAGCGGGGAAGCGATGGTGCCCATGTTTATCCCGAAGTTCCACATGTTGAAGAAGGGGCTCGTCGGAGCCCGGAGGTCCTGAGCGTCCGCATCGACCTTAAGACAGAGGCGTCGAGATGGCATTGAGGAGACTTTGACTGGTTCAGCTTTCGTCATTTTGAAGTGATCGTGCTTCGATCAACCGGTGGAGCCTCGATCGGACGGTGGTGGAGGTGAATTGACTGGAGGTGAATCGATCCGAGGTGAATTGACTGGGGGACGATGATCAATGCAGAGGTGATCGGAGTTCCATGGCGCAGGTGGAAGAAGATCTCAGCTCAACGTTCGGGGTTGATCGACATGATGCTCGGTAAGGAGCTGCTTGAATGCTCGATCGCCCAACATGGCTGTCAGTTCGGTAGGCCTGGAATGCCACGCTCGTCATGGAGGGCAGTTTGATCCCCAGCTCGGAAATGACCGGAGGATCCTGGAAGAGGTGGAATAGGCAGGAGCAGTCCCTCGGTAAGTTCGGCCAGGGTCTCTCCGATGGATCAGCAGTTCCGCTTGGCTGGGTGAGGGGAACGCTCGGCCTGTCTGTTGAAGGGTAGGGGTGACCTCGTGATTGTTGGAGACGTTGCTCCGTAGCCTCTAGTTGCTCGAAGCGAGTTGAGGAGGGGGAGTAGAAGAGCTTTCCTATCTGATCATTCCCCTGAAGCTCGATGCTGAGAGGGTAGGCAACGAGGCAAGGGATGTTCCAATCAGTGCCCGTTGTCAGGTCACCAACCGTGCAGCAATCCATTCTCAGCACCACCAAATTTGTGCACAGTCATGCCACCATCCTCCTCTGCAAGAATCTTTGCCAATCGAAAGGGGTTTCTCCCTTTCGCTTGGCCACTGGGTCGTGCCCCTCCGGTGTCCAATGCGTGGCCGTGGGAACCCCACCAGGCCTGCCAATTGGCAGTTTGATCCTCGACTCGGAGAAGCGAAAAGCCGCTCGCTCGATTGGGGGAGCTCGGTAAGTCTGGTGGATGACCATGGGAGCCCAGATGGGACAACACGCCACCGTCGGGTGGGCCCCGAACCCGGCCTACTCCATACGCTTGTCGTACTCCTCGACGCTAACATCGACATGGAGGTGCTTTTGTAGTTGCCTCGGCTGGATCGGAGAGAGGCGGGGTCTGATGCCGGGATCGAGGAAAGGGGAAAAGCCAAGGGCGACACTGCGACGGGCATAGTGTGGGATCCTGACAAAACAAGGACGTTAGGATCGATAAATCAAGTAGAGACTCACGCTTGCGTATGCGGCACCGTAGTCTCGGAACTTCGCCCTCGGATTCGCCACAACGGTCGATACTTCGTCACGGAGGATCGAAGCAGAGTTTCACCGCCTAAATCTCTAACTAGAAGAGGATTTTAATGGAAGGGAGAAGAAGAACATAAGATGCCTTTTGCAAACTTATGGCATGGAAAGTGTGAATGAATGCCTTACCCTTGGGTCCTATTTATAGGCTTTAGGGGTGGTTATTGTAGGAAATAACCAATTATAAGCTTATTAGCCTATATTAGCACATTCATTTATCTTCTTCTTTATTCACTTATCAAGTGCCATTTTGCACTTATAAAGTGGCTTTTTCCACTTATCGAATGGCTTTTTCCACTTATCGAGTGGTCCTTTTCACACGAGAAAAGGTTCCCTTCGCGCACGCCTTCGTGCACGCGACATCTGAGGTCCGTATACCCTCATACATCCCCTTATGGGTGTATTTATGTCATCCATATCCAACATCTCCCACTCACACTTGAGGGGATTGTAAGGAAACTTATTTTCCTCTAACTCTTCTGTTTATCATACCGAGAAATAGGCCGTATGACCGTCATGCGCATAGAGTCCGCTGTTGTGCACTTGTTAGAGATACACAACACTCCTCGAGGTGCAAAGTTGAGTAGATCAACGCATGATTTACCCTAGATTATTTCTTCACATTTCTTATACTTTATATTCAACAATTGAATCCCATCTGGATTGCAATTGGCTGGCCAGCTTTGAATCTTTAAAGTCCAAATGTGAATGCGAAATTAATCTTCCTCTTCTTGCGATCCTTTCGATCTTGACTTGACTTGCTTTTCTAACATGCCCCACCGGACCGAATTAACCATAGTCCATAAGTAACATGCTAAGATAGCAATCACCCGGTCAAATCTAAAGAAACCAATTAGAGTCCATAAGGGTAATGAATTAAGACCCATGTGGTCTTTGGGTCTCACATAATAGTAAACTTATTTACTATTCTAACCCAATGGTCAAAAATGCATACGTAGTATGAATACGTATTACAACATCGCTCCTTTCCCAGGGAGTGTATGTCTCAATGATGTTGTAAGGATGATGATCAGACACCACAATGTCTGATTTTGAGTCCCTTTTTCTACTCAAATAATTCTTTGGACTCACATCCCGCATTTAGACAAATAGGATTTCAAAATCCTCTTAGATCTTCTGTAAGCATCTATATGATGCAGATCTTTCATGCGACCATTTTGTTTAAGTCATGACTCTAAATCATCCGTCTGATGATTTTGACTTTAAACAGGTCTCATCTCTATTCTATCCGTCTGATAGAATAAGGCGGTTACTCATGTGAGAGAGCCAACCTCAATCTGTCCGACGTACTAGAAAGTATCGCTGAGATTTCAAAAATGTACACAAACATTTCTTAAGAAATTCATATGCAATGTTTGAAAAAAGAACTTATTCTTTTATTAAATTTGATCATTTACAGACATGGGAATTTATATTGGTACAACTCAGCTCTTACGCAATCCTTGAGATGATAAGTGTTTGTAAAACACATCTCTGGGGATCGCCTTCGTAAGCGGATCCACTGCCATCTCATGCGTAGATATGTACCTTATGTCTACCTTCTTGGTCTTATCATAGTCTTTTGTAAATTTGTAGCGGATATCTATGTGCTTGGTCTTACAATGGAATTTCGGATCTTTGACATAGGCTATAGATGCTTGACTGTCGCTGTGTATGGGTACAGCACCTGAGTCACTTGCATTAATTAGCCTGTCTAAGAACTTCCTAAGCCAAACAGCCTCTTGGACCGCCATGCTAAATGCTACAAACTCGGCTTCCATGGTTGAAAGTGCGATGCAGGATTGTTTCTTGCTACTCCAGGATATTGCACCAGATCCGAGTAGAAAAACATATCCTGAGGTCGATCGTCGCTCATCGAGATCACCCGCCCAATCAGCATCAGTGTAGCCTTCGAGCCTCAAGGCATCTCCTTGATAGCATAAAGCAAAGTTTGCAGTTCCTTTGAGATAATGCATTATCCTCTTAACCGCTTTCCAGTGTACTTGCCCTGGGTTGGATTGGTAACGACTTACCATTCCAACGGCAAAACAGATGTCCGGTCTTGTACACATCATAGCGTACATAAGACTACCAATTGCACTGGAATATGGAACTTTTTCCATAATCTCTTTCTCCTTTTGGTTCTTAGGACATGATTTCAGACATAAATTATCGCTTTTGCTTATAGGAGTATCAATGGACTTGCAGTCCTGCATATTAAATCGTTCTAGAACCTTCTTTATATAAGTCTCCTGTGAAAGAGAAAGAAGTTTCTTCGAACGATTCCTTGAAATCTTAACTCCAAGGATATTTGCGGCTTCTCCCATGTATTTCATCTCAAAAACTGATGAAAGCCAAGCTTGATATCCATCACAAAGCCCTTGTCATTTCCGGCTATTAAAATGTCATCTACATATAGAGACATGATAACATACTTGCTTTTAATCCTCTTGATATATACGCAGTTATCTTCATCAAGCATGGTAAAACCATTTGATAAGACAACTTCTTGAAATCGTATATACCATTGCCTCGAGGATTGTTTAAGACCATATATTGATTTAAGAAGTTTACAAACCTTATGTTCGTTTCCTTCTTTTACAGACCCTGTTGGTTGTTCCATATAGATCTCCTCGTCCAATTCTCCATTGAGAAAGGCAGTCTTTACATCCATTTGATGTAATTCGAGGTCTAGGCAAGCTACCATTGCCAGAATCAGGCGAATCGAGGTAAAACGAACAACAAGTGAGAAGGTCTCTTCGCAGTCTATCCCTTCCTGTTGCGTAAAACCTTTCGCGACAAGGCGAGCTTTATATCGGTCAATAGAGCCATCATCCTTATGCTAGATCTTGAAAACCCATTTGTTCCCAATAGCTCTACGTCCTCTGGGTAAGTGTCACGACCCGCTTCCCTAAAATGGAGACGAGACGTGAGAAGGTCCGCTCAGGCGTGGAGCTGTGAAGCTGCACGCCTGATAAGCGTCAATTTAGTATAAGTAGGTCCCTGTAACCGCAAACGGAACAACAATAATAACAATAGAAAGAGGAGACAGATATGAAATACCCATCCCAAAGTTTGTCCAAAAAATATTCAACATCACAGAAAAAGCCACCAGGCTAACAGGAAAGAGTCTAAAGGCCCAGAACAAGGCCAAACAAAACACAAACATAACAGAGTATCAAACTAGGTGCCACGCACCGACAACCTAAGCAGTCTAACAAAAACCAGACGTAGACACTAAGACTGATCACCAGTGTCTACGAAGTCCTCGTCCAACACGGGCGCAAGCTCGGCGTCCGCAAACACCTCACCCTCAGCAAGTAACTGTCACGCCCCGCTTCCCAAAAATACGGAGGCGAAGCGTGACTAAGGCCCGCTTGGGCCAGAGCTGAGAAGCTCGGACCCAATAAGCGTCTGTAGGGGTACCATTATAAAAATTTTCTGGTTCTTGCATTTATAAAGTTTGAAACAACAGAAAGTACAGAAAGGAAGTTGCATTCATTAATATAAAGAGTTAATATCCAGCGAGTACAAAAGTCTAAAGAGAGGGAAGCCTAAGCATGGCAACAACTATCTAAAGAGTAAGCTAAAAGTAGTAACCTCTGAAAGGTGGCGACTGAAAAGTCCTCAAGGTCTGGTCCTCGTCAGACGCGTACTCTGGGTCGACGTCCTCGGGCTCCACGTACTCCGGTAAGTCTGCCTCGTCCACAAACTCTGGCTCGACACCTGACGTACAGCACCCAAAAGAAAGGAACTGTACGTCAGGTAAAGTCTACAAAAAAGGTTAGACTCTATTGCAAGTTTACCGAACTATTAAACAATAGTTTACTGGTTGATTAGCATGCTGGGGTTATAACAGAGTATCAAAAGGAAGTAAACGCAGCAGGAATGTAAAGCGTAGCAAGCAGTCGTCGTAGCGTGTGCTACTGACTACGGGACTATCCTAAAGGTGATAAGACAAGATGGAACTAGACAAGACAAGACGAACAAGACACGTGAGACACGAAGGGTTCACGCCTTACGGGTTGAGGGGGATCAGACCCTCTCCCTGTGCGCACGCTCAACCCTACCCCAAACCCAGGAACTCAGGACAAGAAGTACATAGATCACTTCCGCTAGGGAAGCACCTGAAACGCCCGCATGCTTTTTGTATCACGGAGATCACTCCCGCAAGGAGAGCACCTGAAACGCCCGAAGGATTTTTGTATCACGGAGACCACTCCCGCAAGGAGAGCATCTGAAACGCCCGAAGGCTTTTTGTGTAACAGGGACATGACATGACAAGTGTAAGGGAAAGTTATTCTAGGGTGTCCACACACACGCACACACAAGACAATCCTACGGTGTCAAAAGTTGTTGTTTGTCGAGCTTAGACTTCGTCGTCAAGTCTAAGTCGTCAGGGCGACCCGGACGCTATCATTTCACGTCCGGTTCTATACACTCACAGTCTAACAGTTCTAACAATTTAAGACCAGGACGCGGTCAAAAATGCAAGTGGGTACACTTGCCTGCGGTGGTGAGCGTGTCGTCCGTCTGGAGCGTCTCGTCCAGGCGTCTCGTCCGCGGTAGTCCGTCTGAAATAGGTCACGGCGACGGTGTCAAGTCGGGTTTTCAATAAGTCCTATTTAGGGTTTGTTTCTAGATTGTCGGGACTACCCTATTCGTCAAAGTTACATTTTTGGTGTTTCGTTCAACCTAGATCGACTACTATCCTATGTGCACAGAAAATTGACCGATTGTCGATCTTTCTACGGTGAGCAGCGTTTTACAAGTACTGAATGTAAATTTAGTTATAGTTGTCCAATTTTAGTTTAGGGTTTGATTAGCTACGGTGTGGGTTTTGCTACTCGTTAGGGAAAACAACCAGGTATAACGATCGCGCGTGGATCTGGTGTCGGGTCTGGAAACGGTAGCGGATCACGTCGCGACTCCAATTTCCGGAACGTCTCGTCACTGATCTTTAGTGTTCACGTGGTCGAACGGAAGGCGTGACTATCTCTGCGTCATTAGATTCACAATGTCAACTTAAAGAATTTAACTAACTATAATACTACTAAATTCTATCTCATGTTAATATAGTTATAAATAACTATACTTAACATTATTATAACTCACTAACATATAATATAATAGATATACAGTATACACACATTTTACCAATTTTAGCACTAACATCATGTGACGGCCTACAGGTATATTTTACTATTAACCTATATGATTTCATTATTTAGCAAAGGGTACATATGGGTTACTGTTTTATGAAGCCTAACTTTGATTATAAAAGAACTCACCATCACACTCTTCTGTCTATTTCTCCTTCTCCCTCTTTCGTTTCTGCTGTAGTGTGAGAAGTGGGGCTCAGCCAGGCGGGCGACAGGGCGGCGCAGCAGATCGGTGGGCACAGCTGTCATATCCGACAGCGCCAGTGGGCGGATCTCGATCTGAAGAGTGGATCAGGCGACGTCGGTAGTCTGAGGAGACGGAAGATCGGCAAGGGCGTTGGCTGGAGGCGTTGGGCAGAGGTGAAGTTGGGGCACCTAGGTTGTGGGTTCGCCGACAAAGGGGAAAAATGGTCGATCGGATGTGGAGGCTGGTCTGCGATTTTGACGGCGAGTGGAAGACAGGGCGGCGGCCTGGCTTGAGAGGAGACAGCGGAGGAGCAGGGTCGATGGCTGGCAGTGAGAGATCGTCGGAGGGTGGCTGTCGGATAAGCGGATGGTCGGATATGGGCGAAGGGTCGGAGGATGGTGGAGTGAGAAGAGAACGAGGGTGGCTGGGAGTGTTGCTCGGAAGCGATTGGTGATGGATGTGCATGGTGTCGTCGTGTGGAAGAGGGGGAACAAGGGAGTGGGATTTCGGAACAGGGGATGGGGGTCCGAACAGGGGATCGCCTGAGGTTTCTTAGGGGGTTGGTGAGGGGGTGAGACCTCGGCGAGGCTGGCGTTTGGTTGTGACAAGGGGAGAGGCGATGGAAGGCGATGGGTTTTCCGGCTAATCGGTAAGGAGGGTGACGGGCTGTGGTGGTCTTCGGTAGGGCGCCAGAGTGTGGAGGGAGAGGGTGGAGATGGAAATTGACGGAGTTATGGGCGAAGGCGGCCACGGGTTGCTACGCATGCGAGAAAGGGTGGCGGCCTGTGCTTAGGGCGTTGACGGCGATGTGCGGCAGGAGGGGGTTCGGCAGCACAGCGCGTGAGGGCTGCGGCCGTCGGCGTCGTCTGGAGAAGATAGGGGGAGGCATACGTAAAAGGCCAGGAGGGGGGCTCAAATTTAATGGCCTGGGTTGAAGGCTCCTAGAGTGAGTTTGTTAGGCTTTTACGCTAAAAAAACAAAATATGCTTGCATTCTTTTCATAGTAGAGTAGGGGGAGAGATATCGGACGTGGGAGAGAGAGTATAAGGACGTGGGAGAGAGAGTATATAGGACATATTGGGAGGGGGGTAGTTTGTTAGGATGGGATAAGATATGATTTAAATTAGTATAGATATTTAAGGAAATTTGATTCCCACCACTATTGGGTGGTCACTTCAAGATTTTAAAAGTAAGTAAAAAAACGATTTTGTTTTGAAATGAAACGCACTGCACTTTGGGCGATGTAAAAGTTTATATAAAAATGTTTTATTAATAAAACTGATAATATTGCATATTGATCCAAAAATTATGAGGAAAACACCGGGACGATCGTGCCTCCGAGAGGGTCATAAAAACGGGGTCCGGTCTCGTGCTAGGCCTACCGGAAATAGTAATAAAAATTTAAAGTACGGAAATACACATTCGGAGCCAAATACGTACGAAATACGCGCGGTCGGAAAGCGACCGTTACATTCTACCCACCTTAGAAATGATTCCGTCCTCGGAATCACTTATACTAATACTAATAATATCTATAAACACTTATACCTACAACTCCTATATTCCACATAATGATTGCTAATCCTATAACTTATAATCAGTGTTCCTCAACAATTCATCATAACCAGTCTCTCCACTGAGTAAAGCTAAAACTAGAATCCCAGCCTATCATTTAACTATAGACCCATCACTGATGTTCAAATTTCCAACCCCAAGTTCTCATAAAAGAATAATAATCATCTTCTCATACCATACCACTCCATTTAACATCATCGCTCCATAACATCTTCAAATTTCTCAATCTCTTTTCAATATTAATCAATCGCTAAAATGATGTTCTAGTCAATCACCAATCCAAGACAAAAACTTTGTCGATCTTATAACACCTTTCACAAATCAACAATCACCATGTCCTCAATACATTCCTTGTCATATCTTCCCATAAATTTATCCGTCGAATAATTGAACTATCAAAATCACATCTTATCCTACTCACTATAACTAATCACAACCAATATTAAGTCCAACTCCTTAACCATCCATTTATCTCAACATGTCGTGTTATTTCCAATGTCTTCCCACGTCAACTTAATAATCAAGTCTTGATGATTTAAATGCTCTACTCATCCTCATGATCACCCTAACTCATACTATACTCCGTAGCTACTCCTATCTACTACTCGTCTAAGTCTCAAGTCTGATAAGTTATCATCTCCCCGCATATAATTTCATCCGACCAGAATTCTACATTGAGTCCGTCACACATCTGTATTATAAATAAGTCTTGGACAGCTCATTCCTTTCGTCCAAATGATTCTAATCTCATATCTTTGTGTCCCAAAATCAATTTAATCATCGTTGTTACAAATCTCACCACACACTATACCTATCCGCACACAAGATCCTATAGGAATAATAGCTAGTCCCAAATATAACAACAATAAACATAACATTTCGAAGAGAAAAAGAAGAGAGAGGAGGAAGGAAAACTTAAGGCCAATGAAATATTTTTTTAAAAAAACATGTGGGTAAAAACGTGTGGAGTGGTGGTAATGGTTGAGGGAGAATAAGGGGTCGTGATCTTGTGAGCTAGTTTCAAAAAAAACTTTAAAGATTTGGTTTAAAAGAAAACAAAAGTTTTGATACAATCACATGCAGCCAAGAGAAAGTATTCAATAATACGAAAGACTAAGTCCAAGGAGTTGCCTGCTATGACGCTATCCATATTTATATGAATACCATCATTCAGACCACTCCATACGTATAACACGGACCACAATGAGTATACATACACGACACAAGAGACAATCACTAATATCCTAAAGGTAGCACACTTGTACCGGTTCACATGCTCTGCCTACAAACATACACCACGACGAAATTACAAAACCAAGGGCCCACTACTAAACTAGAGTTGACACAGTCAACTACAAAGACTATTGTCTACATGAAAGAAAGGAACCGAAACCAAAAGCGAAACGAAACAAGATCGGAAAGAACGAGTTTGGACAAGGCAAGGAAAAGGAGATAACTGGTTGGATGGAACAAAAATATTGCTCAAAATATTGAAATAGTTGAAAGGAGAATTATGTGTAAAGTATGGTATCATATACTTTTATACTTATAAAAAATATGTAGAAAAAGTGAGCAGACGGTAAAATTTTAAAATACGGAAAAGTGTTAAACTAAGAAAATAATGAGTAGGGTGAGGTAGTGATTGTTTTACATATGTAAATAGATTTATAGCGGATTTTTGAAATACGGATATGATGGTTAGACAAACAGATATACAAAAAATTGAAGTCTCTTTTTTTAGCTCCAAAAATATCCTAAAAGTTTTGTACGATAAGCGGTTAAAATAAATTTAATAGTATAGAAAGAAAGGGATAACACATTAAATTATCAAAATGGAAACCAAGTTTTATATATTTATATACATATGTATATATAAACTGAAATTCGAAAGATATAGGTTAGAAACATTATAAGATGGTAATTAAAAATTTTTGATGAGAAATTTCGAAATTCAAGAATGCATTCAAGTTAACCGAAAGGTATGAAATCTAAGTTCATGTTTTTTTTTCAAAGAATTGAAACTGGGGAAGGAATTCGAAACAATATAATATTGAAAATTCTTTAGAAGGATCGGGAGGCTGAATGGAAAAGATTCAACGATTGGCTACTAACAACGAACGGATCACGTGATTCAAGGGCAAGGAAAAGAATCGAATGATCCAAACGTAAATATGACTAGGAGATGAACCATGAAAAGCCACGGTGGAATCCTACGGTCAATGGCACAGAAGGGTAATGATCAGAAAGGTGCTAGAAGTCAGGGATTCTAATTATCGCCCGTCTACAGATCAGGAGAACTCGGCACTAAGACTTCCTAATGAGATAGACTGTAATCAGGATCTAAGGGGAAGGTTCCTAAGAGAATCAAGGTTACGTTCTGCTGGGCCCGAAGTCGATGGAACTGAGCGAACGACTAAAAGAAGGATTCTAGAACTCTAACATTGCCCGAGCCGGGTGAGGGACTACTAGGGTATCCTAAGACGAGGATTACTAAATCTTAACCAAGGTGTCAGACTATCAAACCTGGATGCCTATCTAAGTCTTCCTACCATCTAAGACTGGAAAAACCCAATTTAGTCTTGTACATGGATATTAAATGAATGCGGTAGTCTTATTGTTCCGAACTTTTGCATAACCTGCATGGGCCACCACTAAAACCTGTCACGCCCCGCTTCCCAAAAATACGGAGGCGAAGCGTGACTAAGGCCCGCTTGGGCCAGAGCTGAGAAGCTCGGACCCAATAAGCGTCTGTAGGGGTACCATTTTAAAAATTTTCAGGTTCTTGCATTTATAAAGTTCGAAAAAACAGAAAGTACAGAAAGGAAGTTGCATTCATTAATATAAAGAGTTAATATCCAGCGAGTACAAAAGTCTAAAGAGAGGGAAGCCTATGCATGGCAACAACTATCTAAAGAGCAAGCTAAAAGTAGTAACCTCTGAAAGGTGGCGACCGAAAAGTCCTCAAGGTCTGGTCTTCGTCAGACGCGTACTCTGGGTCGACGTCCTCGGCCTCCACGTACTCCGGTAAGTCTGCCTCGTCCACGAACTCTGGCTCGACACCTGCCGTACAACACCCAAAAGAAAGGAACTGTACGTCAGGTAAAGTCTACAAAAAAGGTTAGACTCTACTGCAAGTTTACCGAACTATTAAACAATAGTTTACAGGTTGATTAGCATGCTGGGGTTATAACAGAGTATCAAAAGGAAGTAAACGCAGCAGGAAAGTAAAGCGTAGCAAGCAGTCGTCGTAGCGTGTGCTACTGACTACGGGACTATCCTAAAGGTGACAAGACAAGACGGAACTAGACAAGACAAGACGAACAAGACACGTGAGACACGAAGGGTTCACGCCTTACGGGTTGAGGGGGATCAGACCCTCTCCCCGTGCGCACGCTCAACCCTACCCCAAACCCAGGAACTCAGGACAAGAAGTACAGAGATCACTTCCGCTAGGGAAGCACCTGAAACGCCCGCAGGATTTTTGTATCACGGAGATCACTCCCGCAAGGAGAGCACCTGAAACGCCCAAAGGCTTTTTGTATCACGGAGATCACTCCTGCAAGGAGAGCATCTGAAATGCCCGAAGGCTTTTTGTATCACGGAGATCACTCCGGCAAGGAGAGCATCTGAAACACCCGAAGGCTTTTTGTATCACGGAGATCACTCCCGCAAGGAGAGCATCTGTAACGCCCGAAGGCTTTTTGTATCACGGAGATCACTCCCGTAAGGAGAGCATCTGAAACGCCCGAAGGCTTTTTGTGTAACAGGGACATGACATGACAAGTGTAAGGGAAAGTTATTCTAGGGTGTCCACACGCACGCACACACAAGACAATCCTACGGTGTTAAAAGTTGTTGTTTGTCGAGCTTAGACTTCGTCGTCAAGTCTAAGTCGTCAGGGCGACCCGGACGCTATCATTTCACGTCCGATTCTATACACTCACAGTCTAACAGTTCTAACAATTTAAGACCAGGACGCGGTCAAAAATGCAAGTGGGTACACTTGCCTGCGGTGGTGAGCGTGTCGTCCGTCCGGAGCGTCTCGTCCAGGCGTCGCGTCCGCGGTAGTCCGTCTGAAATAGGTCACGGCGACGGTGTCAAGTCGGGTTTTCAATAAGTCCTATTTAGGGTTTGTTTCTAGATTGTCGGGACTACCCTATTCGTCAAAGTTACATTTTTGGTGTTTCGTTCAACCTAGATCGACTACTATCCTATGTGCACAGAAAATTGTCCGATTGTCGATCATTCTACGGTGAGCAGCATTTTACAAGTACTGAAAGTAAATTTAGTTATAGTTGTTGATCGCTTCGGGATGTGACCCAAAGAACGGTTGTAGTTTTACCGCAAGCGCACGGTATAGCGGCAAGCGGGTTATCGAACACAGGGAGGACGAATGACCGTGCTTGTTCAAATCAACCTGGCTATTTAAGAGAGAAATTTGCCTTTGGCGATCCTGTCACAATCGTCAGACAAAAATGCGGAAATATCAAATCAAATAAAGAACGTCTAGGGAATGGGGAATCCCCGCTACTCACCGTATTTCATAAATGCGGTTTATCGGTATCAAAATTGCTTGAATGAGAATTTGGATGAACTAGTTGCAACTGAATGTAGAACCAAGCTCACGCTCTCGCGCTGTTGCCGGTCTATAGCTATCCTAGGTTTGGGTCCAATCTCTTGCAAACCCTAGCCTAGGGAAGCTAGCATTAGGATCAACATCATTGTTCAATCGCGCTCCGAGCCCAATCTCTTGCAAACTCGGTCCACGACCTGGATTGGGATAGTTCCTACCCGTCCAATCTCTTGCAAACGAGTATCGGCATGGAATTGCAACCGGAAATCCTAGTATCGGTCCAATCTCTTGCAAACCGATACTTCGAAAATCCGACTCCAACCCAATTCGGATTTCTAGGGTTTCCTATCAAATTGGGATCCAATCTCTTGCAAATCCCAATTGATATGAATACCTAGCCATCCGTAGTAAATTGATCCCAATCTAATCCCTAATAAAAATTCTAGCACAATTTCTACCAATTTATCACAAATATGAAAATGGGCTTGTAGGGTTCATCCCCACGCCCCAAGACGTGGCGACTACTCACAATTCATAGCAAGATCACAAAAATAATCAATGAAATAAGCAATGGAATTCATCACAATATTGAGATAAGCAATAAAAATAGAATTTTTAAGGAAAAGAGATGCAAACCAATGGAGTTCTTCAATTAATCCAACAAAATTCCAATCTTTGTCTCCTCTCCAATCACAAGAATAAAGCTAAAAACTAATCTAAAAAGCTGCAAAAAATCTAAGAGAGAGGCTCTCCAAAACTAGGGTAAAAACAGGGGTTAAATAGCCCCCAAAATCGTCTAAAAACTGTGACCAAAATACTCCTGCACAGCCTGTTTTCCGCAGATTTCGCTACAGGCAGCGCATCGCACTCGGCCGAGTGACAAAAGTCACTCGACCGAGTGAAAACCCTGTAATTTTCCAGTAAGTCGGGGCTTTCAGGGGTCTCTACTTCGGGGGCTGCTCGGCCGATTGAGTTGTCGTCACTCGGCCGATGGCTTCATAGTACTCGGGCGGACGGGATTAACCACTCGGCCGAGTGGGTCTTCTGAAGTTCAGGCAGCCGAAAAACAGTAACTTGGATGTTTTGGAAGGGCTTCGTCTGGGCGCCACTCGGGCGGACGGGGTCTCGTCACTCGGCCGATGTGGTCTTCGGTGCTCGTCCGAGTGCACACATAAATCGTGTCTGTTCTGGTCGGCCGAGCAGTGTCTCGCTGGTCGGCCGAGTGGCTCCTCCACTCGGCCGAGTGGGACACAAAACAAGCCCAATCTGCTTGTTTTGGCCTCCTCGTCACTCCTGCGACGTCCGTTCTTCTTCCGCTCCTCTTCAACAGCAAAATACCCCTCGGGGAGGTCGTCGGTGACCGTCTAGAGTAAGCACATCTCGAGATCACTCCAAATCGCGCCAAATCACCTGAAATGCGACAAAAACAACAAATCGTGAAAAGCATCGCAATATCGTCGATATATCGTGAAAAACATGATTTGGGCGATCTAAATGGCATGCAAACATGCGGAAAAAGGGTGTAAAATAAGGAGTGATCAAAATCCCCCAAGCTTGCCTCTTACTCGTACTCGAGGAAGATAAGTAAAAGGCGGACCCGGTGGATTCGGAAAACGAAAACGGCGAAAAACGAAAAATGAAAAACGAAGAAGAGTGAAATCGAAATAAAATAAAGAAGAAAGAAAGAAGCGAAGAGGTAGGATACTAGATCATTTTCTCAGGACGTGGGTTTCACTTACTCATATAGCATGCACTGAATGAAAAATACATGTCAAAGAATTTTATTTTGATATCATAGTATAATAGTGCAAATAGAAATAGAAACCCCACGAACAACGATATAATCATGAAAAACGGAATAATTTTAAAATTAACATCGTCTGAATCATTTAAAGCGGTATACGAATCACAGATCACACACTTTTCAATTGAACGCTTTCTATCAGGAGTATAAGAGTATCACACTATAGAATAGAGAGAATAGAAAAGTATGGATTTCATGAAATGAACGCTAGGCTTAGATTTCTGGATTTCGTAAAGCTAAAAATAATCTCACCGAGTATAGAATATTACTTAGCCTAGGTCGTCGTGTAACGTCAAGTAGTCACTCTCTCACACATCAATGGATCCCCTCCCCCAAGCTTATCTATAAGCATGGTGGCATAAAAAAAATATTTACATCCCCATTTTTATATAGCTCCAAAAGCAATGAAAAGAAAGAAGAAAGTAAGTAAGCGAGATGGGATATTTTATTGAGGATTTTTCCTCTTTTCTCTCTCTTTTTTTTGTTATAGCATATGTACACAATGATCCCAACTCAAAAAAAGATAATGATATACAAGAATATTTTCTCTTTTTCTCTCTTTTTTTTATAGAATACGAGATTTGGAGCTAGGAATTAGTAGCGGGGGAAATGCCATAAAATAGAATCGCTAAGGGGAGATTCGCCAATGATTTTAAAAGTAGAGAAATGATGTTCAAGATTTGTGGAGAAAGAAATAAATGTATCTCTCGGTTCACTCTATAAGACATGCACGACAACTTCAGCAGGGTAATCTAATCTACTCAGTTTCGATCACAAAAAAGCTAACTAATCCAGATATACCATAGCTAACATCATTCAATCATCCTGAAGTGAAGTGTACAATTCATGCATATAGAAGTGATATAGGAAAAGAAATCAGTACTCCAGATATAGGCATTCAATGCGTGAATCTTGGTGTGTTTTCTGTGATAGCATACATATGAATATTCAGACTCAGCTAATAATGAAATTTCATCCATTTTCATGCGGAAAAAAGTGTGGGTTACTATCTCTAAATGCAAGGCAAGTAATAGCATATGATATCAGGAATAAAATCTAAGACATGACAAATATAGCATGCATATAGAATAAGCTAACTCCACGTAGTCATCATCACAGAAAAGTCATCTCTAGCATGAGATGAAAAAAAGAAAGAAATAAAGATAAAGGGAAAATAGAACTATTTACAATGCGGCACACAGAAAAAATAAGAAAAACGTGATGCATGGCAAAATAAAAGAAAAATGATGAAAAATAAGTGCAAAAGTGAAAAACGGTGTGAAAAACTAAAAATAAAGGTGGCAAATCGAAAAAAAAAGAACGTGAGAACTCACTCCCCCAAGCTAAATGGCACAGTGTCCTCAATGTGCAAAGTGTGGCACACCGAGAGACAAGCGATGGGAGGGGCAAGTGAGGATGCATGCATGGAAAAATGAAAAATAAAGAAGAAAAATAAAGAAATGAAAATATGATGCGGACATGATGCATGCACAGATAGGAGTGATACAGAGATATAAGTGGCACCAAAAACTCTCCCTCTCTCCCAAAAAGGATATATAAAGATATGAGCAAAAAGAGAATACCAAAATAAGTGAGGGGAGGGGGGGTGGACAAAAAGGCATCAGGACCCAGCAGAAACGGGCAACACAACGGCAAAAGGAATCGATGGCATCAAGGGTGCCTATGAAGGTGGTGCTGCACCGTCTCCGTCCTGAGGCGGAGGAGGTGGTGGTGGCTGGACAGGTGGCTGAGCGGGTGTGGGTGTGGAAGTGGTAGCAGGTCGGGTGTGTGTGGAAGGGTGGGCGGGAACCTGCTGGGTGGGTGGGGGTACGCACGGGAGACGCTCCAGAACCTGGGTGAGACAGTAATGGATCTGTGGTAGCAGCTCGAAGCGGCCAGCCATCGCAGAGTCGGTGGAGGACAGGGTCCTAAGGTCGCCTCTGAGGCCACTCACCGACCCCTCTAGAGCACGAATGCTCTGAAGTACAGTGTTGGGGGGCGGTGGTGCAGAGGGACGCACCGGTCGGGGCTGTGCAGGGCGTGGCTGGCGAACTCGGGTCGCGTATATGACTGGCTCAGCGGGGAATGGTACGAATGGTGCTGCACTCGCAAATGTGGGCCTGGCCTTAGTGTGAGGCCGGGGCACAGACTGGTGAGAAGTGGAGGCAGCAGCAGCGAAAGAAGAGTGCAAAAATGGCAGCGAGGCGGCCAGAGAGGTCGGTGGCACAGAAGTGTGGACAGACGCCACGACGCTCTCGGAAAATACAGCAGGGGTAGAGACAGAGGTGACTACCGCTGGGGTGGAAGTGTGTGGACCAAAAGGCGCAACCCCAGCGGAGATCATGCTAGCCATGGTCTCCACGACCGCGGTAAACGAGGGCTCTCCAATCTCAACAAAGGTCGATGAGCGCTCGGGGAGTGCGGAGCAAAGAGGATCGACGGACAGAGGGCCAGTGGTGGTGGTGGGAGTGGTGGTGACAGCCTCGGAAGTGGTGGAGGTGGTGGAAGTGGGCTCAGCTGAGGTACTCCTGACACTGACAGAAGTGGGGACAGAGGTGTCAGGAGCAGCGGAAACATCAGGTATAGGCTGAGGGGCCACTGGGTCAACAGGCTCGGCAGCAGGCTCGGCAGGGGCAACAGGGTCGACAGGGGTAGCGTGGGCCTGCTCGACCTCCTCGGCCTCGAGCACGTAAGCAGCAGGGATGAGAACATCCATCGCAGGGAGCCAGTCAACATGGGCCGGTGCAATCAGAGTCCGAGCAGGGCTCGGGAGAATCATGTAATCGGCACCGTAAGGGCCGTGCAACCAGACCCAGTGACGCTCACCGTGCGGACGAAGCATCTTCATCCGGGCCATAACATCAATCGACAGAGAAGTGGGGCCCGGTGCTTGTCGCAGGTCGTCGGGGAAATCCTCGCCGGTCATAAGAGCAAGCAAGGTGATCAGGCCGCCGCAGCATATCGGTGAGCGAGCGCCCACCGATACAATGATGCGGTCTAAAAACCATGCCGCGATATCGATCACGACGGCGGGGACAAGCTCATCGCCATCCCTAGATAGAGCTCTGGGACGTGTCATCGCGTAGAGCATGTAGAGCTCTGGCGTAGACATCGTGCCCGGCTCATATCTGGCCAAAAAGGTCGTCACCATAAGGCGCTGAGCAATGCGGAGGCAGGGATGGACAATGGCCGAGGCCTTGGCCCTACTAGGGTCAAAGGCAGCGTGAAGACCCGTAATCCGGGCCCAGAAGGCACCGGCGTCGAAGGAAGGTGGGGGGATATGGGTGGGTGCGTAACCTCGGTCGGCATCGGGGATATCGGGCCACGAGAAGAAGGCTCTCATCATATCGAGAGTGACCTGGCACTCTCGATCCATGAACCGAAACGAGCATCCCTCGTCGGTCCGGGCGATCGAACTCAGAACCTCAAGTGTCGGGCGGGTGAACGTGTCCGCCGACACTTGGAAGAAATCTCGCCAGCCCACGTTGTCGTACAACGTGAGCATCCCCTCTAGTACCCCCAGGCGTCCTAGGTCAGCGAGGTGTGCAAACCTGGAGGGTACGATCGAGCGCTGGGAGATACGGTCGAAGACGGCGTGGTGTGCGTCGTCTCGGAACGTAATCCCGAGCGGCCCGACCAGTGGAGCCGGAGGTGGTGGCTGTGGTGCGGCAGGGAGTGGCTGTGCGGGCTGTGGGTGCACTGCAGGCTGTGCGGGGCCTGCAGGCTGTGCTGAGTGGACGACGTGTGTGGGAGACGGTGGAGGAGATTCCTCCAACTCGTGGGAGGGGCCGGCATCATCCGACCGCTTCCGCTTGGCGGAAGCTCTCTTCGACCGCGGCCGTGTCCAGGGCGGCATATCGGCCCCGAGCGCGCCGAAAAGTGAAAAAAGTACGGTGTGTGTAAAAGAGTGGAAGGAGTATACCCAGACACGCCGTGAGTGCTCAGCAATGGAAGCGTGCGAAGTCAGCGCCTCCACGAAGCTCAAATCAGTCCCGAGAAGCTCCCCTGGGCTCCCCTAATCTACCAAAAACAACCTGCGCGTGAAATGGAGATATCAGCGGGTAATAATCAAAACGTATGGAGCATTAGGGGTATCATAGATAGATATAGGAATTGATTTGGGTTTGGGGGTCGTTTAACACATGGATCCTCAAAAAATACTCAAAAAGAGGCGAAAAAGGCGAAATAGGGGGTACCGGAGGCGATCGGAGCGGCGGCCGCCGGCGGCGACTCGGGTGAGGCGCCGGCGTGTGCTCGGCCGGCGGTGGCGGACCGAGCGGCGGCGCGAGGAGGCTGGTCGAGCGAGTGGGGGCACGAGCAAGGGGAATCGGGCGAGGGGAGCTGGAGAGTCGGGGGTGCGATTGGGTTTTGCGTTTCGAAAGTCGCGCCCCCCCTCGGCCCTTATATGATAAAAGTTACGACTCGGCCGAGTGACTGGATCACTCGACCGAGCAAGATCAATAGAAATTTCGTCTCGCTTACGCTTCGGCCGAGTGGCTTTGCCAGCCTCGGCCGAGTGGAGTAAGTCCATTCGGCCGAGTGGCTCAAGCTACTCGGCAAGACTCGCCCTAGGAGGGTATCCGTTTTACTCGGCCGAGTGGGAATAAATACTCGGCCGAGTCTCAGTTATATTGAAATCAGGAAAATAAACAGAGAGTTGGGTACAGCAGACTTCCCTCGTTCGTGAGCGGCTCGGCCGGACGAACTTGTGTACTCGGCCGAGTGACTAGTATACTCGGCCGAGTGAGCCTTGTGTTCTGCTGTTTGTCTTCGTTTGGGCTCTAAACTCCGTCTTTCTTCCTCCATTCGATTCCATCTTCCTCCTAAGCGTCGAGCGCCTTCTTGGGGCGCTCCTCATCGTCGCGTTCATCCTCCTCATGATGGATCTACCTATCTCCTCTCCTGTCAAGAAAAATAGGACCCGTTATCACAAAATTTTTGGGCGAACGACTCAAAACACTAAAAATTTCTAAAACGAAAGTAAAGAAAAAGTGAAAATAAAGCGAAAACCGTCGGGTTGCCTCCCGACAAGCGCTCGTTTAAGGTCGTGAGCTCGACCCCCTATAATTTTCAATCAATGCGGGATGTTTGGTGCATATGAGATGCACCCATCAAACTTTCCGGGGAGCGCGCTTGGATTTGGACGTGGCGGCGTGTTCTCCCTCGGTGGTCTCCCATCTCGAATAGTGTTGGGGGGAGGCTCCCCCAAGCTAGCATTTGCTCCGGTCAACGGCTTCACCAGTGATGCCGATTTCCGTACCGGAGGAGCTTTCTTTGGAGACTTTAATTTCGAGAGCTTACAGAGCTCTCGAATCCTTGCGACATCAGCGTCGCCTTCATCATCTTCAGCGGAGAGGTCGGGGGAATCATCTTTCTTCTCATTTTGGTCAAAATCCGGGCCTTCCTCGTAATCTTCATCGAATAGAGCGCCAATAGAGTGGGGGATCGCCTCCTCAATTACCTCATCAAGGAGGTCCATGTAGTCAAGTTCCTCGTGGTAAGGCATGTGCTTCATAGCCTTAGGAATGTGGAGCTCCACCTCGATGTTGCCGACGTTTAAAGTTAGGGTACCTTCGCGCACGTCAACAATTACTCCGGCGGTGGCGAGGAACGGGCGTCCAAGTATCAATGACGTATCTCCCTCCTCCTTAACGTCCATGATCACGAAGTCACATGGCAAGCATATTCCACCCGGGACTTGTAGCGGGATGTCTTCGGCGATCCCCACCGGCCTTGTTATCCATCCATCGGCTAATTGAATGCGCATGTCGGTGGGTTTCAACTTTGTCCCGGTGTTTAGCCTTAAGAACATGGATAGAGGCATGAGGCTCACACTAGCCCCTAGATCAACCAACGCCTTTTAAAGAGGGACGCCGCCCAAGGTGCAAGGAATCTGAAAACTCCCCGGATCTTTGAATTTGGCCGGCTCTTTTTCTCTCTTAGTAAACCAAGAGCCCTCCTCGGCTAGCATAATCTTCTCCTTCCTCTTTCTCCCCGAAATCAAATCCTTTAAGAATTTAGCATATGTGGGGATTTCCACGATGGCGTCGAGAAAGGGAATGTTAAGGCTAACTCCTCTAAGATACTCGAGAAACTTCGCTAGCCTTTTCTCCATTTTCGCTCTAGCAAGCCTTTGGGGAAATGGGACCGGTGGCATGAAGCGCCTTTCCTCAATCAATTGTTCCGCTCTAGATTTCTCCTTTTCTTGTGGCTCTTTCTCCTTATCATCTTCAACTACCGGCTCAATTGGGTCCAAGCTTTCCTCCACGGGCTCCTCGGTAGGAATCATGGTGGGGGTGGTGTCCTTCCCGCCTCTAGTAGTAACGGCAACTACGGCATTGATGTGACCGGTGTTGCCCCGTGGGTTTTGCTCGGGTTGCGCCGGCAATCGTTGAGTGTTCCGATTGAGCAATGCCAATTGCTCTGATATTTGAGCCACAACGGTATTAAGAGAGTCTTGCCCCGCCTTCAAGCTAGCATTGACCTTATTTTGCTCGACCATAAACACCTCCACTCTAGCTTCGAAGTCGGATCGTTGTTGAGCTTGTGGAGGGTTTTGATTTTGATTCCTCCACCCTTGATTGTATCCGGGCGGCCTATATGGTGGAACTTGTTGCTTTGGTTGAAAATTTTGTTGAGTAGGCCCCCTCGGTGGATAGTTTTGTTGTTGGGGTGGTAGTGGTGGTCGGGCTTGTTGAGGTGGCGGTTGTGGCGGGTTCAAAGCTCCTTCATTGTTGGCGTAAGAGAATCCGGGATGATTTCTTGTGGCCGGATTGGCCCAATATCCTTGGTTCCCCGCAACATATTGTACTTGCTCCAAGGATCCTTCTCCTTGCTCTCCTCCCGAGTACATGGCTTGAGATTGGTCTTGCCAATCACACATTTGGTTCGTTGGAGCGGAGGTAGAAGGGGCTCCTTGGGGCTCCGTGATAAACTTCTCCAATCTCTCCACTACCTTGTGGAGAGAATCAAACTTGCTCGTTAGCTCCGCTACGGCCTTCGCCTCGTAGATGCTAGTTGGTTTTAAGGAGGACGTAGAGTGTCCTCGCTCATCGCCCCATTGTTGATTATTTGAGGCCATCTCCTCAATTAGGGCTGTAGCTTCCTCGGGAGTCTTTGACAAGATAGAACCATTCGCCGCGGCATCAATAATTTGTTTGGTCCCCGGTTGGAGACCGTTGTAGAAGCTATGAACTAGCTCCCAATCTTCTATGATATGGTGCGGGCATTGGTGCTGCAGATCCTTAAATCGCTCCCAAGCCTCATAGAGCGTCTCCTGTGGTCCTTGCTTGAAGGACATGAGAGCGCTCCGGATCTTCACCGTCTTGGATGGCGGATAGAACTTATCAATGAATGCACTCGCCAACTCGTCCCAAGAGGTGAAAACTCCGTCAGCCTGTGTCCTTAACCAATAGAGATCCTTGTCCTTTAGCGTGAAGGGGAAGAGACGCAGTCTGATGGCATCGATGGAGACCCCCGGCATCTGAAATGTGGCGCACTTCGATAAGAATAATTGGATGTGGTAGTGGGGGTTCTCATGGGCGTTCCCATGAAATGGGTCTTGTTGCATCAAACCCACCAATCCAGTCTTTAGCTCGAAGTTCTTGTCAGCCGCTAACTCCGGCATGGCAATGGATGAGGTAGTAGAAGAAGTCTTAGGCCGAAGCCTATCGCGAATAGAAATTATCCTTGCCATTCTTGCCGCTAATTGTTCAGGAGTTTCCGGGTTGGTCATAAACCGCCCTTCCGGATTTTGTCTCCTTTCCGCTCTAAGTCTCCGCGCGGTACGTTCGATCTCGGGATCAAATAATATAGCTTCAAGGTCCGCCGTAGATCTCGTGTTCATGCACAGGGAAAACAGAGTTTCAAAGAAATGATTAGTACCGTGGAAGGGTTAGGTAAAAAAATAAAGAAATGGAAATAATAGTAGTAATAAAAAATAAAAAAAGAAATAGCTAGGGTGGTAAGATCAAACGCAATCGCCTCCCCGGCAACGGCGCCAAAAACTTGATCGCTCCGGGATGTGACCCAAAGAACGGTTGTAGTTTTACCGCAAGCGCACGGTATAGCGGCAAGCGGGTTATCGAACACAGGGAGGACGAATGACCGTGCTTGTTCAAATCAACCTGGCTATTTAAGAGAGAAATTTGCCTTTGGCGATCCTGTCACAATCGTCAGACAAAAATGCGGAAATATCAAATCAAATAAAGAACGTCTAGGGAATGGGGAATCCCCGCTACTCACCGTATTTCATAAATGCGGTTTATCAGTATCAAAATTGCTTGAATGAGAATTTGGATGAACTAGTTGCAACTGAATGTAGAACCAAGCTCACGCTCTCGCGCCGTTGCCGGTCTATAGCTATCCTAGGTTTGGGTCCAATCTCTTGCAAACCCTAGCCTAGGGAAGCTAGCATTAGGATCAACATCATCGTTCAATCGCGCTCCGAGCCCAATCTCTTGCAAACTCGGTCCACGACCTGGATTGGGATAGTTCCTACCCGTCCAATCTCTTGCAAACGAGTATCGGCATGGAATTGCAACCGGAAATCCTAGTATCGGTCCAATCTCTTGCAAACCGATACTTCGAAAATCCGACTCCAACCCAATTCGGATTTCTAGGGTTTCCTATCAAATTGGGATCCAATCTCTTGCAAATCCCAATTGATATGAATACCTAGCCATCCGTAGTAAATTGATCTCAATCTAATCCCTAATAACAATTCTAGCACAATTTCTACCAATTCATCACAAATATGAAAATGGGCTTGTAGGGTTCATCCCCACGCCCCAAGACGTGGCGACTACTCACAATTCATAGCAAGATCACAAAAATAATCAATGAAATAAGCAATGGAATTCATCACAATATTGAGATAAGCAATAAAAATAGAATTTTTAAGGAAAAGAGATGCAAACCAATGGAGTTCTTCAATTAATCCAACAAAATTCCAATCTTTGTCTCCTCTCCAATCACAAGAATAAAGCTAAAAACTAATCTAAAAAGCTGCAAAAAATCTAAGAGAGAGGCTGTCCAAAACTAGGGTAAAAACAGGGGTTAAATAGCCCCCAAAATCGTGCAAAAACTGTGACCAAAATACCCCTGCACAGCCTGTTTTCCGCAGTTTTCGCTACAGGCAGCGCATCGCACTCGGCCGAGTGACAAAAGTCGCTCGGCCGAGTGAAAACCCTGTAATTTTCCAGTAAGTCGGGGCTTTCAGGGGTCTCTACTTCGGGGGCTGCTCGGCCGAGTGAGTTGTCGTCACTCGGCCGATGGCTTCATAGTACTCGGGCGGACGGGATTAACCACTCGGCCGAGTGGGTCTTCTGAAGTTCAAGCAGCCGAAAAACAGTAACTTGGATGTTTTGGAAGGGCTTCGTCTTGGCGCCACTCGGGCGGACGGGGTCTCGTCACTCGGCCGATGTGGTCTTCGGTGCTCGGCCGAGTGCACACATAAATCGTGTCTGTTCTGGTCGGCCGAGCAGTGTCTCGCTGGTCGGCCGAGTGGCTCCTCCACTCGGCCGAGTGGGACACAAAACATGCCCAATCTGCTTGTTTTGGCCTCCTCGTCGCTCCTGCGACGTTCGTTCTTCTTCCGCTCCTCTTCAACAGCAAAATACCCCTCGGGGAGGTCGTCGGTGACCGTCTAGAGTAAGCACATCTCGAGATCACTCCAAATCACGCCAAATCACCTGAAATGCGACAAAAACAACAAATCGTGAAAAGCATCGCAATATCGTCGATATATCGTGAAAAACATGATTTGGGCGATCTAAATGGCATGCAAACATGCGGAAAAAGGGTGTAAAATAAGGAGTGATCAGTTGTCCAATTTTATTTTAGGGTTTGATTAGCTACGGTGTGGGTTTTGCTACTCGTTAGGGAAATCAACCTGGTATAACGATCGCGCATGGATCTGGTGTCGGGTCTGGAAACGGTAGCGGATCACGTCGCGACTCCAATTTCCGGAACGTCTCGTCACTGATCTTTAGTGTTCACGTGGTCGAACGGAAGGCGTAACTATCTCTGCGTCATTAGATTCACAATGTCAACTTAAAGAATTTAACTAACTATAATACTACTAAATTCTATCTCATGTTAATATAGTTATAAATAACTATACTTAACATTATTATAACTCACTAACATATAATATAATAGATATACAGTATACACACATTTTACCAATTTTAGCACTAACATCATGTGACGGCCTACAGGTATATTTTACTATTAACCTATATGATTTCATTATTTAGCAAAGGGTACATATGGGTTACTGTTTTATGAAGCCTAACTTTGATTATAAAAGAACTCACCATCACACTCTTTTGTCTATTTCTCCTTCTCCCTCTTTCGTTTCTGCTGTAGTGCGAGAAGTGGGGCTCAGCCAGGCGGGCGACAGGGCGACGCGGCAGATCGGTGGGCGCAGCTGTCAGATCCGACAGCGCCAGTGGGCGGATCTCGATCTGAAGAGTGGATCAGGCGACGACGGTAGTCTGAGGAGACGGAAGATCGGCAAGGGCGTTGGCTGGAGGCGTTGGGCAGAGGTAAAGTTGGGGCACCTAGGTTGCGGGATCGCCGACAAAGGGGAAAAATGGTCGATCGAATGTGGAGGCTGGTCTGCGATTTTGACGGCGAGTGGAAGACAGGGCGGCGGCCTGGTTTGAGAGGAGACAGGGCGAGGAGCAGGGTCGATGGCTGGCAGTGAGAGATCATCGGAGGGTGGCTGTCGGATAAGCGGATGGTCGGATATGGGCGAAGGGTCGGAGGATGGTGGAGTGAGAAGAGAACGATGGTGGCTGGGAGTGTTGCTCGGAAGCGATTGGTGATGGATGTGCATGGTGTCGTCGTGTGGAAGAGGGGGAACAAGGGAGTGGGATTTCGGAACAGGGGATGTGGGTCTGAACAGGGGATCGCCTGAGGTTTCTTAGGGGGTTGGCGAGGGGGTGAGACCACGACGAGGCTGGCGTTTGGTTGTGACAAGGGGAGAGGCGATGGAAGGCGGTGGGGTTTCCGGCTAATCGGGAAGGAGGGTGCCGGGCTGTGGTGGTCTTCGGTAGGGCGCCGGAGTGTGGAGGGAGAGGGTGGAGATGGAAATTTCCGGAGTTATGGGCGAAGGCGGCCACGGGTTGCTACGCAAGCGAGAAAGGGTGGCGGCCTGTGCTTAGGGCGTTGACGGCGATGTGCGGCAGGAGGGGGTTCGGCAGCACAGCGCGTAAGGGCTGCGGCCGTCGGTGTCGTCTGGAGAAGAGAGGGGCAGGCGTACGTAAAAGGCCAGGAGGGGGCTCAAATTTAATGGCCTGGGTTGAAGGCTCCTAGAGTGAGTTTGTTAGGCTTTTACGCTAAAAAAACAAAATATGCTTGCATTCTTTTCGTAGTAGAGTAGGGGGAGAGATATCGGACGTGGGAGAGAGAGTATAAGGACGTGGGAGAGAGAGTATATAGGACATATTTGGAGGGGGTAGTTTGTTAGGATGGGATAAGATATGATTTAAATTAGTTTAGATATTTAAGAAAATTTGATTCCCACCACTATTGGGTGGTCACTTCAAGATTTTTAAAAGTAAGTAAAAAACGATTTTGTTTTGAAATGAAACGCACTGCACTTTGGGCGATGTAAAAGTTTATATAAAAATGTTTTATTAATAAAACTGATAATATTGCATATTGATCCCTCGATGTCCAAAAATTACGAGGAAAATACCGGGACGATCGTGCCTCCGAGAGGGTCATAAAAACGGGGTCCGGTCTCGTGCTAGGCCTACCGGAAACAGTAATAAAAATTTAAAGTACGGAAATACACATTCGGAGCCAAATACGTACGAAATACGCGTGGTCAGAAAGCGACAGTTACATTCTACCCACCTTAGAAATGATTCCGTCCTCGGAATCACTTATACTAATACTAATAATATCTATAAACACTTATACCTACAACTCCTATATTCCACATAATGATTGCTAATCCTATAACTTATAATCAGTGTTCCTCAACAATTCATCGTAACCAGTCTCTCCACTGAGTAAAGCTAAAACTAGAATCGCATCCTATCACTTAACTATAGACCCATCACTGATGTTCAAATTTCCAACCCCAAGTTCTCATAAAAGAATAATAATCATCTTCTCATACCATACCACTCCATTTAACATCATCGCTCCATAACATCTTCAAATTTCTCAATCTCTTTTCAATATTAATCAATCGCTAAAATGATGTTCTAGTCAATCACCAATCCAAGACAAAAACTTTGTCGATCTTATAACACCTTTCACAAATCAACAATCACCGTGTCCTCAATACATTCCTTGTCATATCTTCCCATAAATTTATCCGCCGAATAATTGAACTATCAAAATCACATCTTATCCTACTCACTATAACTAATCACAACCAATATTAAGTCCGACTACCTAACCATCCATTTATCTCAACATGTCGTGTTATTTCCAATGTCTTCTCACGTCAACTTAATAATCAAGTCTTGATGCTTTAAATGCTCTACTCATCCTCATGATCACCCTAACTCATACTGTACTCCGTAGCTACTCCTATCTACTACTCGTCTAAGTCTCAAGTCTGATAAGTTATCATCTCCCCGCATATAATTTCATCCGACCAGAATTCTACATTGAGTCCGTCACACATCGGTATTATAAATAAGTCTTGGACAGCTCATTCTTTTCGTCCAAATGATTGTAATCTCGTATCTTTGTGTCCTAAAATCAATTTAATCATCGTTGTTACATATCTCACCACACACTATACCTATCCGCACACAAGATCCTATAGTAATAATAGCTAGTCCCAAATATAACAACAATAAACATAACATTTCGAAGAGAAAAAGAAGAGAGAGGAGGAAGGAAAACTTAATGCCAATGAAATATTTTTTTTAAAAAAACATGTGGGTAAAAACGTGTGGAGTGGTGGTAATGGTTGAGGGAGAATAAGGGGTCGTGATCTTGTGAGCTAGTTTCAAAAAAAACTTTATAGATTTGGTTTAAAAGAAAACAAAAGTTTTGATACAATCACATGCAGCCAAGATAAAGTATTCAATAATACGAAAGACTAAGTCCAAGGAGTTGCCTGCTATGACGCTATCCATATTTATATGAATATCATCATTCAGACCACTCCATACGTATAACACGGACCACAATGAGTATACATACACGACACAAGAGACAATCACTAATATCCTAAAGGTAGCACACTTGTACCGGTTCACATGCTCTGCCTACAAACATACACCACGACGACATTACAAAACCAAGGGCCCAGTACTAAACTAGAGTTGACACAGTCAACTACAAGCACTATTGTCTACATGAAAGAAAGGAACCGAAACCAATAGCGAAACGAAACAAGATCGGAAAGAACGAGTTTGGACAAGGCAAGGAAAAGGAGATAACTGGTTGGATGGAACAAAAATATTGCTCAAAATATTGAAATAGTTGAAAGGAGAATTATGTGTAAAGTATGGTATCATATACTTTTATACTTATAACAAAAATATGTAGAAAAAGAGAGCAGACGGTAAAATTTTAAAATACGGAAAAGTGTTAAACTAAGAAAATAATGGGTAGGGTGAGGTAGTGATTGTTTTACATATGTAAATAGATTTATATCGGATTTTTGAAATACGGATATGATGGTTAGACAAACAGATATACTAAAAATTGAAGTCTCTTTTTTTAGCTCCAAAAATATCCTAAAGGTTTTGTAGGATAAGCGGTTAAAATAAATTTAATAGTATAGAAAGAAAGGGATAACACATTAAATTATCAAAATGGAAACCAAGTTTTATATATTTATATACATATGTATATATAAACTGAAATTCGAAAGATATAGGTTAGAAACATTATAAGATGGTAATTAAAAATTTTTGATGAGAAATTTCGAAATTCAAGAATGCATTCAAGTTAACCGAAAGGTAGGAAATCTAAGTTCATGTTTTTTTTCAAAGAATTGAAACTGGGGAAGGAATTCGAAACAATATAATATTGAAAATTCTTTAGAAGGATCGGGAGGCTGAATGGAAAAGATTCAACGATTGGCTACTAACGACGAACGGATCACGTGATTCAAGGGCAAGGAAAAGAATCGAATGATCCAAACGTAAATATGACTAGGAGATGAACCATGAAAAGCCACGGTGGAATCCTACGGTCAATGGCACAGAAGGGTAATGATCAGAAAGGTGCTAGAAGTCATGGATTCTAATTATCGGCCGTCTACAGATCAGGAGAACTCGACACTAAGACTTCCTAATGAGATAGACTGTAATCAGGATCTAAGGGGAAGGTTCCTAAGAGAATCAAGGTTACGTTCTGCTGGGCCCGAAGTTGATGGAACTGAGCGAATGACTAAAAGAAGGATTCTAGAACTCTAACATTGCCCGAGCCGGGTGAGGGACTACTAGGGTATCCTAAGACGAGGATTACTAAATCTTAACCAAGGTGTCAGACTATCAAACCTGGATGCATATCTAAGTCTTCCTACCATCTAAGACTGGAAAAACCCAATTTAGTCTTGTACATGGATATTAAATGAATGCGGTAGTCTTATTGTTCCGAACTTTTGCATGACCTGCATGGGCCACCACTAAAACCTGTCACGCCCCGCTTCCCAAAAATACGGAGGCGAAGCGTGACTAAGGCCCGCTTGGGCCAGAGCTGAGAAGCTCGGACCCAATAAGCGTCTGTAGGGGTACCATTTTAAAAATTTTCAGGTTCTTGCATTTATAAAGTTTGAAACAACAGAAAGTACAGAAAGGAAGTTGCATTCATTAATATAAAGAGTTAATATCCAGCGAGTACAAAAGTCTAAAGAGAGGGAAGCCTAAGCATGGCAACAACTATCTAAAGAGCAAGCTAAAAGTAGTAACCTCTGAAAGGTGGCGACCGAAAAGTCCTCAAGGTCTGGTCCTTGTCAGACGCGTACTCTGGGTCGACGTCCTTGGGCTCCACGTACTCCGGTAAGTCTGCCTCGTCCACGAACTCTGGCTCGACACCTGACGTACAGCACCCAAAAGAAAGGAACTGTACGTCAGGTAAAGTCTACAAAAAAGGTTAGACTCTACTGCAAGTTTACCGAACTATTAAACAATAGTTTACTTGTTGATTAGCATGCTGGGGTTATAACAGAGTATCAAAAGGAAGTAAACGCAGCAGGAAAGTAAAGCGTAGCAAGCAGTCGTCGTAGCGTGTGCTACTGACTACGGGACTATCCTATAGGTGACAAGACAAGACGGAACTAGACAAGACAAGACGAACACGACACGTGAGACACGAAGGGTTCACGCCTTACGGGTTGAGGGGGATCAGACCCTCTCCCCGTGCGCACGCTCAACCCTACCCCAAACCCAGGAACTCAGGACAAGAAGTACATAGATCACTTCCGCTAGGGAAGCACCTGAAATGCCCGCATGATTTTTGTATCACGGAGATCACTCCCGCAAGGAGAGCACCTGAAACGCCTGAAGGCTTTTTGTATCACGGAGATCACTCCCGCAAGGAGAGCATCTGAAACGCCAGAAGGATTTTTGTATCACGGAGATCACTCCCGCAAGGAGAGCATCTGAAACGCCCGAAGGCTTTTTGTATCACGGAGATCACTCCCGCAAGGAGAGCATCTGTAACGCCCGAAGGCTTTTTGTATCACGGAGATCACTCCCGTAAGGAGAGCATCTGAAACGCCTGAAGGCTTTTTGTGTAACAGGGACATGACATGACAAGTGTAAGGGAAAGTTATTCTAGGGTGTCCACACACACGCACACACAAGACAATCCTACGGTGTCAAAAGTTGTTGTTTGTCGAGCTTAGACTTCGTCGTTAAGTCTAAGTCGTCAGGGCGACCCGGACGCTATCATTTCACGTCCGGTTCTATACACTCACAGTCTAACAGTTCTAACAATTTAAGACCAGGACGCGGTAAAAAATGCAAGTGGGTACTCTTGCCTGCGGTGGTGAGCGTGTCGTCCGTCTGGAGCGTCTCGTCCAGGCGTCGCGTCCGCGGTAGTCCGTCTGAAATAGGTCACGGCGACGGTGTCAAGTCGGTTTTTCAATAAGTCCTATTTAGGGTTTGTTTCTAGATTGTCGGGACTACCCTATCGTCAAAGTTACATTTTTGGTGTTTCGTTCAACCTAGATCGACTACTATCCTATGTGCACAGAAAATTGTCCGATTGTAGATCTTTCTACGGTGAGCAGCGTTTTACAAGTGCTGAAAGTAAATTTAGTTATAGCTGTCCAATTTTACTTTAGGGTATGATTAGCTACGGTGTGGGTTTTGCTACTCGTTAGGGAAACCAACCTGGCATAACGATCGCGCGTGGATCTGGTGTCGGGTCTGGAAACGGTAGCGGATCACGTCGCGACTCCAATTTCCGAAACGTCTCGTCACTGATCTTTAGTGTTCACGTTGTCGAACGGAAGGCGTGACTATCTCTGCGTCATTAGATTCACAATGTCAACTTAAAGAATTTAACTAACTATAATACTACTAAATTCTATCTCATGTTAATATAGTTATAAATAACTATACTTAACATTATTATAACTCACTAACATATAATATAATAGATATACAGTATACACACATTTAACCAATTTTAGCACTAACATCATGTGACGGCCTACAGGTATATTTTACTATTAACCTATATGATTTCATTATTTAGCAAAGGGTACATATGGGTTACTGTTTTATGAAGCCTAACTTTGATTATAAAAGAACTCACCATCACACTCTTCTGTCTATTTCTCCTTCTCCCTCTTTCGTTTCTGCTGTAGTGCGAGAAGTGGGGCTCAGCCAGGCGGGCGACAGGGCGGCGCGGCAGATCGGTGGGCGCAGCTGTCAGATCCGACAGCGCCAGTGGGCGGATCTCGATCTGAAGAGTGGATCAGGCGACGGCGGCAGTCTGAGGAGACGGAAGATCGGCAAGGGCGTTGGCTGGAGGCGTTGGGCAGAGGTGAAGTTGGGGCACCTAGGTTGCGGGTTCGCCGACAAAGGGGAAAAATGGTCGATCGGATGTGGAGGCTGGTCTGCGATATTGACGGCGAGTGGAAGACAGGGCGGCAGCCTGGCTTGAGAGGAGACAGGGGAGGAGCAGGGTCGATGGCTGGCAGTGAGAGATCGTCGGAGGGTGGCTGTCGGATAAGCGGATGGTCAGATATGGGCGAAGGGTCGGAGGATGGTGGAGTGAGAAGAGAACGAGGGTGGCCGGGAGTGTTGCTCAAAAGCGATTGGTGATGGATGTGCATGGTGTCGTCGTGTGGAAGAGGGGGAACAAGGGAGTGGGATTTCGGAACAGGGGATGGGGGTCCGAACAGGGGATTGCCTGAGGTTTCTTAGGGGGTTGGCGAGGGGGTGAGACCACGGTGAGGCTGGCGTTTGGTTGTGACAAGGGGAGAGGCGATGGAAGGCGGTGGGTTTTCCGGCTAATCGGGAAGGAGGGTGACGGGCTGTGGTGGTCTTCGGTAGGGCGCCGGAGTGTGGAGGGAGAGGGTGGAGATGGAAATTGCCGGTGTTATGGGCGAAGGCGTCCACGGGTTGCTACGCATGCGAGAAAGGGTGGCGGCCTGTGCTTAGGGCGTTGATGACGATGTGCGGCAGGAGGGGGTTCGGCAGCACAGCGCGTAAGGGCTGCGGCCGTCGGCGTCTTCTGGGGAAGAGAGGGGGAGGCGTACGTAAAAGGCCAGGAGGGGGGCTCGAATTTAATGGCCTGGGTTGAAGGCTCCTAGAGTGAGTTTGTTAGGCTTTTACGCTAAAAAAACAAAATATGCTTGCATTCTTTTCGTAGTAGAGTAGGGGGAGAGATATCGGACGTGGGGGAGAGAGTATAAGGACGTGGTAGAGAGAGTATATAGGACATATTTGGAGGGGGGTAGTTTGTTAGGATGGGATAAGATATGATTTAAATTAGTTTAGATATTTAAGGAAATTTGATTCCCACCACTATTGGGTGGTCACTTCAAGATTTTTAAAAGTAAGTAAAAAACGATTTTGTTTTGAAATGAAACGCACTGCACTTTGGGCGATGTAAAAGTTTATATAAAAATGTTTTATTAATAAAACTTATAATATTGCATATTGATCCCTCGATGTCCAAAAATTACGAGGAAAATACCGGGACGATCGTGCCTCCGAGAGGGTCATAAAAACGGGGTCCGGTCTCGTGCTAGGCCTACCGGAAACAGTAATAAAAATTTAAAGTACGGAAATACATATTCGGAGCCAAATACGTACGAAATACGCGCGGTCAGAAAGCGACCGTTACAGTAACTCTGGCTCGGGGTCTAACATGTGTCACCCAAAATAGAAAAGGGGCACATGTCAGCAAGTCTAAAGACTTGAGCAAGGAAACTGAAAGTAACTAACAACCTAGCACTTATAATATTAAGCAATGACATAACAGTTTAGTTTGATGCAGCAGTTTAAAGAGAGAGTGTCACGCACTCACGATGTAGCAATCACTAAGCACTAATCACGATTCACTTATCACTATTAATCACTTGTGCACTAGAGATTTCGCCTGCTGGCCGGAGTGGCGGATCAGGCCAACTCGCTGCTCAGCTGGCCGTATATCTCTTACCCCACCCATATGTGTCGAGCGTTGGGGTTTCCAACTAACTGCGCTCGCTTCTGGAACACGATCCAGGAAGTGTATTTCACTTGGCATAGGGGTGCACCTAGCCTTATTTATCGAGCGTTGGGGTTTCCAACTACAGGGCTGGCTTCTGGAACACGAGCCAGGAATATTAGTATTGTAGCGTGTGCTACGCAATCACGATGGATAATCAATATGCAATGCCATGAACAGATATTTGTGTACCGTTAATTGAATTTAAACGTGACATACAAGCATGATGACGGTGACGGACCAAGCTTCGTTTTCAAGCTAGGTCAAAGGCGTCTAGACGGCTATCCTTTCACCGTCTAGTCTCTTTTACGCTAAAGCAAGGGGAAATGGCCTAAGACATGGCCCAAATCAAGAGATGCAAGTTTCACTTGCCTGATACCGGGGTTGACGAGCAATGAAGATCGTCACAGGCTAAACTACGGATGGATCACGTGAAGAAGAGAAGGAACGATGCCGAGCAACCACGGCAACGGAAGAACGATCCGGCTCAGATCTGGAAATGAGGGAAAATCTGGAGAAATGGGGTTTGATGTGGATTTTGGGGGTTTGATGAAGGTTTGGGGAAGATGGAAGGTGGGTTGTGACAAGGGAGGGTTGGATGATGGAGGATGAGCTTGGGATAAAGGATTAATGGTTTGAGGAAGATGGGGGCTCAATGGGGGAGAAATTAGGGTTTTAGGTCATGAGGAAGAAGAAGAAAACATTTGGAGGGGTATTTATAGAGTTTGGTGGCGGCTAGGGCAAAACTAGGGTTTTCTGTACTGTTTAGTCGGTCAAAGAACAACCACTGACCGACTAGTTTGGGAACTAGTCGGTCGGTTGACAAACGCAGACCGACTAAGTGTAAACAGTAACCCAGACAAATATTATGATTTAGATTTAGTCGGTCAAAGAACAATTACTGACCGACTAGTTTGACATCTAGTCGGTCGATGAACGTTCTTAGACCGACTAAGAGTAAACAGTACTTGACTGTACAGAAGAACTAAGAATTAGTCGGTCTGAGTACAAAACTTAACCGACTAGTTTAACAACTAGTCGGTTGAAAGATGAACTTAGACCGACTAAGAATGAACAGTACTGATACCAAAAAAATAGTAAATGAGTTAGTCGGTTAAAGAAGCATAGCTGACCGACTAGTTTGCAACCTAGTCGGTTAACTAACGTTCTTAGACCGACTAACGACAAACAGTAACTCCTGAACATTTAACAAAGCCCACTAGTCGGTTCAAGAAGGTTTTTCGACCGACTGGATCGTCATCTAGTCGGTCGGTGCCCCTTCTTATACCGACTAATGTGCACTGAAAGTTCCGAAATGGAGCACGAAGCTCTGGGATGGTTTCCTAAGTCTCCTAGGTTCGTTCTAACTCTAAGATATCGACGTTATGAAGTCCGTCAAGAATGACTTACTTCAAACACGGTGACCGACGGAAGAATCTAGAGAATCACAACGAAACGAGCGAAAAGAAAACTTCGGTGACGGAAAAAGGAAATCACAAGGAAGGGAAAACTACAAATAATATATATATATATAATAATCCATACATGAAAAACCAGTCGTTATATCCTCCCCAACTTAAGAAAAATTTCGTCCTCGGAATTTCCCAACACTCACATGTCCGGAAACAAAAGTCGGTAGCGCTCTCGCATCTCATCTTCTCTCTCCCAAGTAGACTCTCCCGGCGAACCGTGCCGCCACATCACTCTAACAAGATCGACGACCTTGTTCCGAAGTGACTTCTGACGCCTGTCCAGAATCTGCACTGGATGCTGGTCATACGTCAAATCCGTGCGAACGGCGATCTCCGAGAAATCCACAGCATGAGATGGATCGCTGATGTATCGACGAAGCTGCGACACATGGAAAACATCGTCAACTCCTTCCAAAGATGGCGGCAAGGCTAAGCGGTAAGCTACCTCGCCAACCCTCTCCAGAATATCAAACGGTCCAATGTAACGCGGGCTCAACTTCCCTCGCTTCACGAAACGAATCACTCCACGATTCGGGGAAATCCTCAGAAACACATGATTGCCCGACTGAAACTCCAAGGAACGACGTTTCGCATCCGCCCAATGCTTAAAACGGTCCTGAGCAATCCTCAGCCTCTCCCGAATGTTCCTGACGACCTCCATAGCCTCCACAATCATCTCTAGCCCCAACATCTTCCGATCGCCAACGTCATCCCAACTCAATGGCGATCGACATTTCCTCCCATACAAAGCGGCGAAAGGCGCCATGCCAATAGACGCCTGGTAGCTGTTGTTGTAAGAGAACTCCACCAAGTGTAGATGGTCCTCCCACGAACCCTTGAAATCCAACATGCACGCCCTTAGCATGTCCTCCAAGATCTAAATTGTCCTCTCGGACTGGCCATCCGTCTGCGGATGGTACGCCGTGCTGAAACTCAGACGCGTACCCAAACTCTTCTGCAAACTCTTCCAGAACTGAGATGTGAACCTCGTGTCCCTGTCCGACACGATACTCACGGGGACTCCATGAAGTCGCACGACCTCCTCCATATATCTCCTCGCTAGCGCCTCAGTGGACTGTCCTACTCGGAATGGAATAAAATGTGCAGACTTGGTCAATCGGTCTACGATCACCCAAATCACGTCGTTCTGCTTCAGACTCCGAGGTAGTCCAGTCACGAAGTCCATAGTGATGTACTGTCATTTCCACTCCGGAATCGGAAGCGGTTGTAGCAACCCGGCCGTACGCTGATGCTCCGCCTTCACTTGCTGGCAAACCAAACACTTGGCCACACTCCGTGCCATACTCCTCTTCATGCCGTGCCACCAAAAGTTCAGACGAAGATCCTTGTACATCTTGGTCCCACAAGGATGCACGGAATACAGCGAACTGTGTGCCTCCACCAACAACTCCTCTCTGGTATCCCCAGCTGGCACACACAACCTGGCTCCAAACCTCAGCAAGCCATCCTCATGAATCAAAAAGTCAGTCCGCAGACCAGCTTCAACCTGCCCTCGAATCCTTACCAATTTCGGATCTCCGGCCTGACTCACCTTAATCCGATCCACGATCGTTGACTGCATCTGCATGTACATCAACGAAAAAGCCTCCCCGGGAAGAACAATCTCCACTCTAGACTCGCAAAAATCCAGCTGCAATCTCCACTGCGAAGTCAAAACCATCACCGCGGGAAGCCTACTCAAAGCATCTGGCACCACATTCACCTTGCCAGGGTGATACTGTAAATCAATCTCATAATCTGCCATAAGCTCCAACCATCGACACTGTCGCATGTTGAGCTCCTTCTGGGTAAAAATATACTTCAAGCTTTTGTGATCGGTGAAGATTTTCACTTTCTCACTCAGCAAGAAGTGCCTCCAAATCTTAAGAGCAAACACAACAGCAGCCAACTCCAAATCATGCGTCGGGTAATTCTTCTCATGAACCTTGAGCTGACGCGATGCATAAGCCACCACATGTCCATGCTGATGCAAAACAAAACCGAGACCCTTCCAGAAGCATCGCAAAAGATCTTGAATCCTCCACTGCGGTCAGGCACAGCAATGACAGGGGCAGACGTCAAACGCTCTCTTAGAACACCAAAGGCATGCTCACAGTCACCCGACCATACATAAGGTATATCCTTCCGTGTCAACCTGGTCATTGGCTCGGCAATACGGGAAAATTTCTTAATGAAACGCCGATAATATCCCGCCAAACCAAGGAAACTCCGAATCTCAGATGCCGACGACGGAACAGGCCACTCTCTGATGGCCCTGATCTTCTCGGGATCCACTGAAATACCATCGCCAGTCACCACTTGCCCGAGAAAAGCAACACTGTCCAACCAGAACTCGCACTTCAAAAACTTGGCATACAACCGATGCTTCCTCAAAATCTCCAACACCTTCCTCAAGTGCGAGGCATGCTCTTCCTCCGACTTCGAATAGATCAGAATGTCGTCAATAAAGATAACGACAAACTTATCAAAAAAGTCATAGAAAATCAGGTTCATCAGATTCAAGAAAAATGCAGGTGTGTTAGTTACGCCGAAAGGCATAACCACAAACTCATAGTGTCCATACTTCGTCCTGAAAGCTGTCTTCGGCACATCATCCTTCTTCACCTTCAACTGATGGTAACCACTCCTCAAATCCAATTTAGAAAACACCCTCGATCCTCCCAGCTGATCAAAGATATCATCGATGTGAGGCAACGGGTATTTATTCTTAATGGTCACCGCATTCAGCTCCCGATAGTCCACGCACATGCGACGCGAACCATCCTTCTTCTTCACCAGCAGCACCGGTGCTCCCCACGGAGACACGCTGGGATTAATGTAACCCTTCTGCATAAGCTCATCCAACTGCTTCCGTAACTCTTCTAATTCTACAGGCGCCATACGGTATGGTGCCTTCAAAATCGGCTGCGTACCTGGAATCAAATCAATAGAAAACTCTAAAGCTCGATTGGGTGGCAGTTCAGACATCTCCTTGGGGAAGACGTCATCAAAATCTCGCACCACAGCTGGCCTCTCCAACTCCATCTGCATAGCCACAACCTCCACCGGTCTGGCCCAAAATCTGACAGGACCAAGCGAACTGCTACCACGGCTGAACTCAAATACTGGATGTCCGGGAATCTCGAACACCACCTTCTTCCTCCGACAGTCGATCGTAGCATAGAAGCTCGTAAGCCAATCCATCTCAAGGACCGCATCGTAGTTGGTGATATTGTGGACAATAAAATCAGCATAAAGCTCATGTCCACAAACCACCACAGAGCAAGGGCTGCACCCACGATGCACCGAGACTACACCATTCCCTATAACGATGTTCCAACTCTTGGGGAGAGGGGACGTCGACAAGGAATGCTTCTCCACGAATCTCTGGGCCAAAATGCACATCGACGCACCTGAGTCAAAGAGGACTCGGGTAGGGAATGTGCAAACCAAAACCACACCTAACAAACAGTCTAATCAATCAAATCTTACTCTAGCAACATTCATACACAAGCAACCAACTTAATTTAACAATCAACTAATTAAGGAAGGAACAACTAGATTGAAAGTTACCTGCAATGACCTCATCCATGGCCGAGATCTCCTCCTCGGTCATCAGAAATGCCTGCCTCCTTGGCGGAACAGCCTGCCGAAAGGCATGCCCTTGTCGAACAAGGGGTACCCCACGACCAGCGGGCACCGGGGCTCTCTGCTGCTATGGCGGGGCAGCAATAGGTGCCCTCCAAGGCTGCTTCAACCTTGGGCACTCCCTGAGAGCATGGGCGGGATCTCCACATGCAATACATTGCCCCAAGAACCTCCTACACGATTCCTTAACATGGCCCTCCTTGCCACAGAAATGGAAAGTCTTCTGAACAGGCCCTCCTGGCCTCTTAAACTGAACAGGCTGGTTCGGCCTGAATCCAGGTCTAACCATAGCTCTTGCCTGCTCCACAGGCCTCTTCCCAGCACCAACAATAGACCCCCTCCTCTGGTTCACGAGCAGCTCCTGCCTCTTGGCTGCTACTAGAACCTTCTGATAGGATTCCCGGTCAGAAGAGGTCACAAAACTCTGGAGCTCCGAAGTAAGTCCCTGAAGGAACCTCTGAGCTCTCTCCTCAGCGTCCTGCACCATCTTCGGTGCAAACCGACTCAGCCTCATGAACTCTTGGTGATACCGGTCCACCGATAAGCTTCCTTGATTCAGATCGATAAAACGCTGCAGCATCTCTTCCCTGGCAGCTTTTGGGAAGAACTCACCATCAAATCTGGCCTTGAAGGTAGCCTAGACGATCGGCTCCTCCAACATCTTCTCTTCAGCATCCCACCAATTTCTGGCGTTATCCCTCAGCTGGCGCTTCGCCAAGTCAACCCAACTAACTTCGTTGACCTTGGACATCTTCAGATTGTCCTCGATATTCCTCATCCACTCATCAACAGCTAGTGGAACTTCGGTTCCATCAAAATATGCAGGACCCAGCTCTCTGAACTGCTTCGCTCCAGGCTCAGGGCGAGGGGCTTCCACCGCCCGAGCAGCTCGAGCCACCGGAGCATTCTGTACCTGTAGAAGCACACCCTGCTGAACTTACATCATCTGCATCATCATCTGCATCATCTCTTCGTTAGTGGGCTCCCGCTCAGGCTCCTCGTCATGAGGGGGCGCACCACTACCACCACCACGGGTGATTCGCCTTCCTGCCATCTAATGACACAGAAAACGAAACAATTAGACTCATAGCTTATGGCTCGGATGTCGAACTTATTTGTTGGACAATCTTATATTATTATTGTTATCCTGATAATTGCAGTTACAGAAAGGACCTGCATGGGCCACCACTAAAACCTGTCACGACTCGCTTCCCTAAAATGAAGACGAGACGTGAGAAGGTCCGCTCAGGCATGGAGCTATGAAGCTGCACGCCTGATAAGCGTCAATTTAGTATAAGCAGGTCCCTGTAACCGCAAACAGAACAACAATAATACCAATAGAAAGAGGAGACAGATATGAAATTCCCATCCCAAAGTTTGTCCACAAAATATTCAACATCACAGAAAAAGCCCCCAGGCTAACAGGAAAGAGTCTAAAGGCCCAGAACAAGGCCAAACAAAACACAAACATAACAGAGTATCAAACTAGGTGCAACGCACCGACAACCTAAGCAGTCTAACAAAAACCAGACGTAGACACTAAGACTGATCACCAGTGTCTACGAAGTCCTCGTCCAACACGGGCGCAAGCTCGGCGTCCACAAAGACCTCACCCTCAGCAAGTAACTCTGGCTCGGGGTCTAACATATGTCACCCAAAAGAGAAAAGGGGCACATGTCAGCAAGTCTAAAGACTTGAGCAAGGAAACTGAAAGTAACTAACAACCTAGCACTTATAATATTAAGCAATGACATAACAGTTTAGTTTGATGCAGCAGTTTAAAGAGATAGTGTCACGCACTCACGATGTAGCAATCACTAAGCACTAAACACGATTCACTTATCACTATTAATCACTTGTGCACTAGAGATTTCGCCTGCTGGCCGGAGTGGCGGATCAGGCCAACTCGGGGCTCAGGTGGCCGCATATCTCTTACCACACCCATATGTGTTGAGCGTTGGGGTTTCCAACTAACTGTGCTCGCTTCTGGAACACGAGCCAGGAAGTGTATTTCATTTGGCATAGGGGTGCACCTAGCCTTATTTATCGAGCGTTGGGGTTTCCAACTACATGGCTGGCTTCTGGAACACGAGCCAGGAAAATAAGTATTGTAGCGTGTGCTACGCAATCACGATGGATAATCAATATGCAATGCCATGAACAGATATTTGCATACCGTTAATTGAATTTAAACGTGACATACAAGCATGAAGAGGGTGACGGACCAAACTTCGTTGTCAAGCTAGGTCAAAGGCGTCTAGACGGCTGTCCATTCACCGTCTAGTCTCTTTTACGCTAAAGCAAGGGAAATGGCCTAAGACATGGCCCAAATCAAGAGATGCAAGTTTCACTTGCCTGATACCGGGGTTGACGAGCAATGAAGATCGTCACAGGCTAAACTACGGATGGATCACGTGAAGAAGCGAAGGAACAATGCCGAGCAACCACGGCAACGAAAGAATGATCCGGCTCAGATCTGGAAATGAGGGAAAAATCTGGAGAAATGGGGTTTGATGTGGATTTTGGGGGTTTGATGAAGGTTTGGGGAAGATGGAAGGTGGGTTGTGACAAGGGAGGGTTTGGATGATGGAGGATGAGCTTGGGATGAAGGATTAATGGTTTGAGGAAGATGGGGGCTCAATGGGGGAGAAATTAGGGTTTTAGGTCATGAGGAAGAAGAAGAAAACGTTTGGAGGGGTATTTATAGAGTTTGGTGGCGGCTAGGGTAAAACTAGGGTTTCCTGTACTGTTTAGTCGGTCAAAGAACAACCACTGACCGACTAGTTTGGGAACTAGTCGGTCGGTTGACCAACGCAGACCGACTAAGTGTAAACAGTAACCCAAACGAAAATTAGGATTTAGATTTAGTCGGTCAAAGAACAATTACGGACCGACTAGTTTGACATCTAGTCGGTCGATGAACGTTCTTAGACCGACTAAGAGTAAACAGTACTCGACTGTACAGAAGAACTAAGAATTAGTCGGTCTGAGTACAAAACTTAACCGACTAGTTTAACAACTAGTCGGTCGAAAGATGAACTTAGACCGACTAAGAATGAACAGTACTGATACCAAAAAATAGTAAATGAGTTAGTCGGTTAAAGAAGCATTGCTGACCGACTAGTTTGCAACCTAGTCGGTCAACCAACGTTCTTAGACCGACTAACGACAAATAGTAACTCCTGAACATTTAACAAAGCCCACTAGTCGGTTCAAGAAGGTTTTCCGACCGACTGGATCGTCATCTAGTCGGTCGATGCCCCTTCTTATACCGACTAATGTGCACTGAAAGTTCTGAAATGGAGCGCGAAGCTCCGGGATGGTTTCCTAAGTCTCCTAGGCTCGTTCTAACTCTAAGATATCGACGTTATGAAGTCTGTCACGAATGACTTACTTCAAACACGGCGACCGACGGAAGAATCTAGAGAATCACAACGAAACGAGTGAAAAGAAAACTTCGGTGACGGAAAAAGGAAATCACAAGGAAGGGAAAACTACAAATTATATATATATATATATATATATATATATATATATATACTAGTCATAACCCGTGCCCGTAGGCACGGTTCATTTAAGATTTCCCCCGCGAAATCTTTGTTTCCCGAAAAATTATTTCCACAGTCAAAATTTAACAGAACAATAAATTAGTGTAAAAATATTTAGCGGCATGGGTGCCTTCGGCGCTGAACAACAAATTCGGCGTTGAACAACAAATTTGGCGCCCGCAGGCGGAACAACAAATTAGTGTAAAAAGCTTTTTCGGCGCCCGCACCGACGCGGGCGCCTTCGGTGCAGGACAACAAATTCGGCAAAATTTAGCGGGCGCCTTCGGCTCGGGACAACAAATTCGGCAAAATTTAGCGAGCGCCTTTGGCGCGGAGCAACAAAACTCAGGATATTTTTATGCTAATTTGTTGTTCCTCGAAATTGTTTTACGCTAATTTTTTTTTATTATTTATTTTAATGGATCATGATTCTCCACAATCTTTCCCAATGCACTTCTAATTTCAAAGTTTAGGTTCCCAATGCACTTTCCCCCCCAAATTTAATCTCCACAATCTTTCTCAAGACACTTCTAATTTCAAAGTTTTGGTTCCCAAGACACTTTTCCTCCCAAATTTAATCTTCACGATCTTTCCCAAGGCATTTTTAATTTCAAAGTTTAGGTTCCCGATGCACTTACCCCCAAATTTAATCTACACAATCTTTCCCAATATTTTCTAATTTCAAAGTTTTGGTTCCCAAGACACTTTTCTCATCAAAATTTTCCCAAAATCCAATCTCAACCATTGATTTACCAAGATCAAATCTCAGCCCCTCTTTATCTTGTCCTAGTCAGCCCTAGAATTCAAAAAACTCTGTCAAATGTATAATAGATATATATATATATATATATATATATATATTAATCGATACATGAAAAACCAGTCGTTATAGTAAGTCAACTAAGTCCCAGACTTGGTTAACTTTCATGGATTCTAACTCCTCTTGCATCGCTTCCATCCATTTGTCTTTAGCAGGACAAGATACGGCATGTTTGAAAGTAGCAGGCTCGTCATATTCTTGTAGTAAAGTCATAATGGTTTGCGGAAATTCATCCTCAAATCTTAGAGGAGCCAACCGTGTACGACTACTACGTCGTATTTGAGATTCTTCAAGTCCTTGTTGACTCGAATTTTGATCAATTCTAATATCACTCCCACTTGGAATGTCGTTAGAATTGCTCCCACTTGGATCATTATTCCTGTATGGAATAGGATAATCGTCATTCGTATAATCCATTGGTGAAGGTTGAAACGTATTTTCGTTTTCACCAAGAATTCTCCCACTCGAATGAGGTAATCCTTCTTGATCATAAATCTCAAATAGAGATAAGTCCTGACTTATCTCGCCCTGTCTTGGAAACTCGTTTTCCAAGAAAGTGACATCCCTCGACTCAAACTAAATTAGCCCACCATTGTCTTCCTGACTAGAAAAAACATAACCTTTGGAGTTTTCTGCGTATCGTATAAAGATACATTTCATTCCCCTTGGCCCAAGTTTGCCATACTTATGGGAGGAAATATGTGCGTAGGATGCACAACCCCAAGGTTTCAAAATGTTTAAGTCAGGAGACCTTTGGTTCCACAACTCATAAGGAGTGGAGCTAACTGATTTTGAGGGTACGCGGTTTAAAATGAAAGCGGCCGTCAATAATGCATCACCCCAAAAGGTGATTGGCAAGTTAGCTTGCGCCATCATTGAACGGACCATTTCCATTAAAGTCATATTTCTCCTTTCTGCAACACCGTTTTGTTGAGGAGTATAAGGCATAGTTACCTGATGTACTATGCCTTTTTCATCACAAAGTTCATTAAAACTTGTTGATTGATATTCACCGCCCCTATCGGTTCGCAAGACCTTAATCTTGCGATCTAATTGATTCTCCACTAAACTCATATAGTTTTTAAAGCAAGCCAATGCTTCACTTTTGTGGGATATCAAATAGATATGTCCGAATCGGGTGAAATCATCAATAAAAGTGATGAAATAGGACTTCCCGCGTCTTGTCTTGACATTCATCGGACCACATATGTCCGAATGGATAAGCTGTAATGTAACCTCGGCCCTTGTGCCGGTTCCAAATGGCTTGCGCCAAGATTTCCCCACTAGGCAATGTTCGCAGGTCGACATTTCAACCTTTGAAACATTGGATAGAAGGCCACGTTTGGCAAGTCTATCCATACGCGTTGGTCCAATATGACCAAGCCTTACGTGCCAACAAATCACATCAGACTCATAAGTCTTAGAATTTGCAATAAGGAAATTTTCATTACATGAGGAATCATACATTGTACTCATTACAATAAATCCTTTAAATACAAACCCAGTACCAATAAGAGTATTATTACAACTTAAGTCCACATTACAATCATGAAAAAACCAGTTATAGCCAAGACCCATTAACACGACCACAGAAATTATATTCCTTCGAATATCTGGAGCGAAGAGGACATCATGAAGTAGGAGAGCGCGACCGTTGTCCAAGACTAGCTTGCAAGTCCCAATGCATTTCACTTCAACATGTGTGTTGTTTCCTACATAGATCCACTTCGTTCCTTGGGGTATCCGGTGATACTCCACGAAGGACCGTCTGTCCCTTGCTATGTGATCGGTGGCACCTGAATCAATTATCCAAAATGGATTAGATTCCACAAGAAATATTGAACTAGAAACACATATGTAACTAGTATTACAAGTTACCTCGTCACTTCCACTCGTACACGAACGAGCATAGTGACCGAGCTTGTTGCACTTGAAGCACTTGAACCTTTTCAAGTCTTTCTTCTTGTGCCATTTCTTGTGCCCACCCTTATGTTTGGGTTCCTTGGTAGACTCAGGTTGCTTATTACGTTCATTAGTAGACTGCAAACGATCTTTCCGTTTCTTTCCCCCGTGTGAGGAACTAGCAACCATGTGCACTTCTGCACTAGGCTTGGCAGCCGCAAGCCGCGCTTCCTCTAATTCGAGGTGCTTGGAAACATCGCTGAAGGTCTTAATGCTCTCATTATGAGTTAGATGCATCTTCATTTGGTCCCACCCATTTGGTATGGAACGTATGACTGCTTGGATTTGTTGCTCATCTGTGAGCACATGACCTGCATCCTTTAACTCAGAGATTAGATTCGCCATATGTCGCAGAGGTTTCCCCATGGAATGATCTGGAAGTTTCTTGTATGAATCAAATCTTATAGTTAAGGCACGAAGTTTGGACACCGATGTGTCACCAAACTTTTCCTCAAGCTTGGACCATATGTCCATGGCTAAGTCATGCTCTCGGAAGATGCGCATTACGTCATCAGCCATACTGCTTAATAACGTAATGCATGATATCATGTTCTTCCGAGACCAAGCATCAAAAGCTTCCTTGTCTCGTATGTGTTGGGCCGTAGTGCCCAACTCGGATTCAATCATTACGTTCTTTAGAGTTTCGAGCACTTCTTGCTCCTCTAAAACGTATTGTATCTTGATGGACCAAAGTTTGTAATTATCGCCGTTGAGTTTTTCACCTCTGTTTAACTCAGCGACGATATTCTTTGAAGCGGAAGACATTTTACTTTTAAAATGCTGCAAAAGACACAAAACCGAAGGTTTGATCAAAAACATGGCATTGAAAAATTCTTAAAATATAATTCCCATTTGAAGTGATAATAGAATATCCCATTTGGATAGTTCTAATTTCAACTCCCACTTGGAACGACATTTATAATTTGATAAGTTACTTTCGAAAAATACTGAAGATGTTACCCTAGAATCAGAAAGGTCACTTCGTTTCTAATCACCATCTAGAGTAACTTTCAATATTTCCCAATCACTTTATCAAATGTTAGTACTCTTATAGTACTCTGCAGTGGAAAAGCGTTTTTGAAAACGTATTTTTCAAAACGGTAGAAAACGTATTTTTCAAAATTGTATATTTAGACTTAGTACCCTTATGATACTAGCGAAATATTTGGCACTTCCTGGCCATTTGTCGGGAATGAGCCGTAGTCATGCCAAGGCCGAATCCCCCTGAGGGGATTTTTCTGCAAGCCATTGTCGCCGGTTCCCGTATGGATCCAGGCGCTTCCCCCCATATGGGAGAATTTTGCCGCAGACGACTGTCGTTAGCCCCGTATGGGCTAGTCGGCACATTCGTGTTCGACCAAAGCCTTTTGCCACCCCGTATGGGCTAGTCGGCATGTTCATGATCGACCAAGGCCTTTTGCCGGATTGGTCGACTAAAACTCCTAGATTGGTCGACCAACCAATGATCTGCACTCCTCCCGGCCAGGACCTCTGCCCTGGCCGAGGCTGGCCAAGGGCCGGCCAAGGGCCTCTGCCCTGGCCCCTCGGCCAGGGCCTCTGCCCTGGCCCCTCGGCCAGGGCCTCTGCCCTGGCCGAGGCCGGCCAGGGCCTGGCCCTAGCCTCTGCCAGGGCCGGCCATGGCCATGGCAGAGGCCAGGACCGGCCAGGCTCTGCCCTGGCCTCTGTCAGGGCCGGCAGGGCCCTGGCAGAGGCCAGGGCACCGGCCCTGGCCTCTTGCCAGGGCCGGCAGGGCCCTGGCCCTTGGCCAGGGCCGGCCAGGCCCTGGCCTGAGGCCAGGGCACCGGCCCTGGCCTCTGCCAGGGCCGGCAGGGCCCTGGCCTCTGGCCAGGGCCGGCCAGGCCCTGGCTTGGCCGTGGCCTGGGCCCTCTGGCCCTGGCCGAGGCCGGCCAGGGCCCTCTGGCACTGGCCGGGCCACAGCCAGGGCCCCCTGGCCCTGGCCGTGGCCGGCCAGTGCCGGCCTGGCCGTGGCCGGCCATGGCAGGCCATGGCAGGCCATGGTTCTTTGGCCATGGCCGGCCATGGCCCATATGGCCATGGCCAGCCACCCCCTTGTATGGGGTTACCGCACACCCCGCTGGAGGGGTGGCCGTGGTGGTTATTGGCCGTAGCCAACCCCCTCCGCATGGGGAGGGGGGGTGCATTGCCTTCATAGCCCATTTGGCCATGGTGATCATGCACCAAAAATCATCTTCTCCTATGGAGATAACTACCATCATCTTCCTCGATGAAGCACCCGTTCATCGAGAAAGTAGTTATCTTCTAATGGCCGTGTGCCAAAAATGAAAAATAACATACTTTAAAGTTCGTAAACTACACGCTCCACATGAAGAGAGTTCACATTCCCTATGAATGGAGACTCGGCATCCATGAAGAGTGCGAGCTTGACGACGTGAATGGTCGGTTCTTCCCGTCACGGAGAGTTCCTGCCATATCCGTAATGACAGAAGACCCTAACGTGAACAGAACAACCGCTGCGTTCTCTCCATCACGAAGCGTTTCTACCATATTTGTAATGGTAGGATACCCATTTGTGAAAAAGACAACGCCTCGTTCATCGGTTCGACGGGGCGATGGTTTGACCGGGGCGAACCCGTATGGCTTTGATACCAATGTTAGATCCTGACAAAACAAGGACGTTAGGATCGATAAATGAAGTAGAGACTCACGCTTGCGTATGCGGCACCGTAGTCTCGGAACTTCGCCCTCGGATTCGCCACAACGGTCGATACTTCGTCACGGAGGATCGAAGCAGAGTTTCACCGCCTAAATCTCTAACTAGAAGAGGATTTTAATGGAAGGGAGAAGAAGAACATAAGATGCCTTTTGCAAACTTATGGCATGGAAAGTGTGAATGAATGCCTTACCCTTGGGTCCTATTTATAGGCTTTAGGGGTGGTTATTGTAGGAAATAACCAAGTATAAGCTTATTAGCCTATATTAGCACATTCATTTATCTTCTTCTTTATCCACTTATCAAGTGCCATTTTGCACTTATAAAGTGGCTTTTTCCACTTATCGAGTGGCTTTTTCCACTTATCGAGTGGTCCTTTTCACACGAGAAAAGGTTCCCTTCACGCACGCCTTCGTGCACGCGACATCTGAGGTCTGTATACCCTCATACATCCCCTCATGGGTGTATTTATGTCGTCCATATCCAACACATAGAGCTCGTCAGCTATCAGGGACCCAAAAATGTCCCAATCGTCGGTGCCGACGGCGGGGCGCTTCACCATGACTGAGAATCCCTTCAGAGCGATCGGTTGAGACGCGATCAGCCCAGGCGAGCCTTGCTTGAGGATCGTTGATCGAGATCTGAGATTGGAAAAGATTCGACCCATGCGAGCTTTATCGAGAGGACATGACCCTCATGATGGTGGATGAGGGTCGGTGAGGCCTTGGACAAGGCATGACGGTTCGGATCAGGGTCCGACGATGCATGGTTGCTTCGATCGATCTTCGATTAGGGATGGCAAGCTTTGTTGGATCTGAATGAATTTTGGAGGTCGATGTGCTTGAATCGGCGCCGCCGAGGTCCCCGGTGCTTGTATGACCCGGATCAAGTCGAAGAAGGTTGGATCGACCTCGATTGACGCCATCGGCATCTGGTTGAGCCTTTATTGGTGTTGTCAGAGCTCACGGGACTGGCATGACTCGGATCATATCGAGGAAGGTCGGATCGACTTTGTTCGTCGCCATCGGCATCTCGAGCCTTGTGGGCGTCGGGTCGATGAAGCTGAATTTGCCGAAGATGTTGATTCTGAGGCCAAGATTTGAAGTCTTGAACTCGGGGCAGAATCGGCGAATAGTTCCGTCTGACCCTCATCACGCACATCAGAATTTGGGAGAAGCTTAGGCGGAAGCACGGCTTCAGAGGGAAATGGAGGCAGAGCTCTCCCCCCACACGGATCGGTCGATTGAAGCGAGGGTTGTCGGCAACCGATAGCTCTTCCTCTGAGACATTGTATAGGGCCGCCAGTCGTCCCCTCGTCTGGTCGATCATCAGCAAGGATTTCCTCACCGCATTGACCTCCCAGATCATCGCTCGATCCTCCAAGACTCAGCCATTCTCGCTGCCGGAGGCGATCTCGATAACGGTGCCCTAAGATAAATCTCCGGCCAACGGAGTTACTTGGTGCCCTCGCAGAAGATGTCGGCATCGGTTTTGCCGTAAGACGAGGGGTTTGGAGTTGATGGGCCCATAGGGGTCTTTCGAGGTGGAGGTGCCTCGGGAGGCTGACCCTAGATTTATTTAAAAAGGGGATAATTGGCCTGGATGTGCTTGTGACCGTCGGTCTCCTCCGAGGACGAGGAGACATGTCGTTGCCAGAGTGAAATTGATCTGCCTCTTTGACTCGGAAAGGGTAGCTCAGACTAACCGACCTAGGGTGTGGTTCGGAATCCCCTTCCGGGGCCGACGTCTTTCCCTTTTCGGAAGCTGGCCCTTTAGGGCCTTGATTAGCGGAACGAGTTGTTGTCCAAGTGGTTATTGATGTGAGTGTTGACTCGTTCCCACAGACGGTGCTAGATGTTTACGCGTGTTTTTTCCATCCGTAAATCGATACTATGGAGGCCCGGAGGGTGCGGGGTCAACACGGTCAAAAGGGGACATGCAGGACCCCCGCGTTTGCCGTCGCAGCCACGTGGGACGGAGATGACCCTTGAGGTCGGTCGTGGGCACGTTCGGTTGGGCAGGAAGGCATGGTTATGTTCTTCGGTGCGCCGAGGGGTAGCCTCGGCGGGACGGCAACCTCCGGGATCGGTTGAAGGCGGGGTCGCTCGGTGAGGGGACGCGCGGATCTTCGCATCGGCTTGTCGAGGGGTGGCCTCAGCAGAGCGACGACCTGGTGATGGAGACGAGCGGACTCGGGGATGAAGGTGCTCGGCTCCAGCTGGGAAGACACTGAGGGGAAGCCTTGGCATCGTTGGATCTCCTGAACCTGAATAGACGAGAGAGCTCGTCAGGGGGGTCAGACCTTGGTTCCGACCGAATCCCCTCCGATGCCAAAGTCAGATCGGGTCTGATAGATGCTCGACGGGATTGGACTTGGTTCATAGAGAGACCAAGCCCCGATCCTCGACCAAGTTTTGGAGGAGAAATATTCAAGGTGGAAGAATGTGTAAGAGTGTTTAGTATGTGATACCATTGTTGTAGATCACTGAGATCCCCCTCGTGATGATACCTCCCCCCTCTTCATATAGGCGAGTCCCATAGTAAAGGGCCATGATGAGACATCATGGTCGCTATTGATGAGGTCGTGTTAATGGGCCATGTTGACCCCCATAATTGCCATGCTTTATGGAGGGATAAATGCCATGAAGGTGGAGTGATGGCATTGAAAGTGGCCGCCATTATTGGGGAGTGATGGCCATGAAGTCGGTTGCCATATTTGGCGAGCCATGAAGGTGGCTGCCATAATTGGCGGATCATGATGACACTGGGCGGTTGCCATACTTGGCGAAGGCTTCCTCGATTTGGGCCCCGACTTCCTCCAATACGAAAGTGGGCAGTCTTTTGGGCCTTTGTCTTGGGCGGATAAGCGCGGCCCGCCCGTGAGATCTCTGGGGCCGGGGCCCCAAGGCTGTAGCAGACCGGTTGACCGGTCGTCGTTGACTTGGCTCTTCCGGGCCCGGTCAAAATAGTCATAACAGGAAACTTGCAAAATAGTATGAATATGATGCACTTCATTTTTGCCAAATAAGATAGAAATTTATAGCAAAACATCTGCTTTTTTCCCTTGACTGTTAGAAAGTCCATCTTCACATGAATTTGTACTCCATCTTCCTATGAATTATTTCAATTCCATCGATGTATTTTCATAGAAATTATTACAAATTTAATATTAAAAAGTTAAAATAAGATGCTAACAAAACTACAATTAAGAAATTCATAATTAAAATTGAGGTCCCTAAATGAGTAACAAAATGGAATCCAAGACATCAAGAAATTAAAAAAGCCAAGTTCGTTTCAGTTACATTGAAACACATTATAAAAGAAAAATCGGTTCAAGTAATAGAGTGGAGAGATGTAATGTTTAAAAAAATAAGCTCAAGAAATGGAAAACAATGATCTGAATCAATAAACCTATCAAGAACCCATTTCAATAACTGTACAAAAATGCCAAAAATTATTAAATCAAAAAAATTAGAAATTATCAAGTGATGAGAAGAGGTTCATCCAAGCTATTTAGAACATTCACTACATCGGTCTTCCCTGCACAAAAAGGGACAGAACAATCAAGAACCTTAACAACACAAAAAAGAGAAAAAAATTACTAACAACAACTTTAAAGTGACAAAGAGAAATAGCCTGTCAAAAAGCTGCCTACCCACAACCCATCATTGGCCAAAACAGCTTAAAACGTGAAAAGCTCGGTTTTTCCCCCACATTCAATCCACTTCACTACAGATCTCAAAATTAGTATAACTTAAATTAAAATAATCAAATGTATCACCTGCTACTTGACGCCGAGAGGAGCAACATGAATATTCCAATCGTAGAACACAAACGGATCTCCATCCATAAAGAAATCAAATGTATTGCATAGACGAAAGTTATGAAGAAAATCCAAAAAATTAAAATTAAAGGCATATCTGTCCAAAAAGAAATCTAGAAATTTTAAAATTGAACTGCAAGAAAAATAGATTTTACTATGAGACCTTACCAATAACAGGAGCAGCAGTCGGATGGATCAAACTCGCTTCTTCTCATCTTTCAACCACACCGAAAATTAGGGCCAACACATCCACTACGTGTCACAATGAGCATTAAGGAATGTATAAATTCAACTATAATAATCAAGGAATAAAAGTAGAAACAAAAAGGTGATCTTATTAAGGAAAGCACAAATTAATCTTCTCTTTATAAAAATAGACGAATGATATGATCCAAACAAACCCAAATAGAGATATGGTCAGTTACGTATCATAAGGTACCAAATTTAGGTATAGAAACTCAAGTTCCCAATAGAGACATAGTGACAAATATTATGAAGTAAATTTTAATATTTTCACATTACATTTACAAACTTCACCAAGAAAAATTTAATATGACTACAGATAAAGAACAAATGTTTCAATCTAAAAAACAAACAATATACCATTTAACCAAAATTTTATGCAACCTACACGAAATAAGCTAAAGCACGCCAAGTTAAAAACTTTCTTCTAAAAATTAAGAGGTAATGTGTAATCTTTGCTGAAGCTACCTGATCAAGCAAAGCTTCTGTTAGCACAACATCAGTCTGAACGTAGGAAAGGCCTTCAAACAAATCCATAAAGCTTTGCATATTAGTGTAAGGAAACACAGCTTATATGTAATGAACATTGACCTGTCTGTAGGCTTTATCGACAAACCTGAATGAAAAAAAAGTAAAACTAAATAATCTAATAACAAGGATCATAGACAAGCTACAAATTAGTCATCAGCACGCACTTAAGCCAGTAATTCACTGTCAAGATCAGCTACAATAATAAAAACTCACAAAATTTAGTTATAAAAATTAAGAAAGGCCCTTGATCAATAATCATTTTGGGCTGATATTTTGAACTGATGAAGAACAACCGTCAAATAATTCAACTTCTCAAAAGGTGTGTAACTAAGACAACATTATCAATATAAACTAAAGCAATCTCTTGATATATTTAACTAAAGCAACATTATCAATAAAAATATCAGTTTTCGATATGTCCTGCATCAGAAGGGTAAAAGTTATTTGATACATGAAATAAACGATGAATAAGACAGAGATCTGCGATTTAACACCGATATATCACACACATATCATTCAATGGATCTAGCTATCCTAACAGCAAGCCCCAATAGACATAGCCAACATGAATATTGACGAAATATGTATTTGTTTTTAACTTTGTTTTTCCTTCTGGCTTTAGTTCGCTTACAGACTCGAAATACTCCCAATTGTCTGAGCTCTAAGCCAAATATCGGTACAAAGGTAAGATTATTTGCTGTTGATCAGTGTGCACTGAATGATCAATAATTTTCAAGTTTCAATTTTTTAAAGTTTTTTTTGTTTATTTTGCTTTTTATGGTTTCTGTAAGTTGTAAAATTAGGGAGAAGGAGGTCAGATTATGGGATAATGGGTTTAACATTGGCAAACACGGGACTTTTGGATAAATCATACAAATAATTTCTTTAGGCATATGCATGTTGATTGATTTGTACAAAGAAATGCTTAAGATTGCAATTTAAAGAACATAAATTAGCCTGATGAGTCCAAGCAGCCTCAACTAAATGTGTGCCATACTCTTCAAGCATCTCATATAATAGTAGAAAGATCCTCCATCTTTCTTTGACTACTCAAATGACCATCATCCAGATGGCATCCTTGTCCAATGCCCATGGATTTAGCTTCCTTCTATGCCAACTTATCTCTCTTTGAAATATTAGTATGTGATTGGGTCCCATTGTAATGCCCTGGAAGCTACTGCACAAGTACTAGAGGGGGGTGAATAGTACTTTAAAATAATCAAGAGTATAATTCCTAATTATTTTGCAATCACAAACAACTATGCAGAATAATGATAGACAACACGAATAGTGCAACGCAAACAAAAGATATAATGGGTTCGGATCCACCCAAGTCTCCCCAACTTGTTCCCGGTGATCCTACATCCTAGACACCCGGATCTCTTCCGGCTACTTGAGTTAGAGTCCACTAACTCAAGCTTTCACTAAAAACTTCTTGTAGAAACTACTACAAGATAAATAAATACAATGATCGAATCGTGACTCCCACAAACCGGGACCACGTACCTCTCACAAACCGAGAGATAAACTCAAATAGCAAATTTAATGAAATATGAAACACTTACCACAAAATTCTAAGCCTTGAGAAATACTTACGATATTAGGGCAAGGAAGTAAGATGGAGATAAACGATCACGAAACCCTAGCAACAGCGAGATGAGCAGTTGGAGACGGCTAGGATGAAGATCTTGATCGTGATTCAATCCTACAGGAGAATGATCGCAAACAAGCTGAAAATCTCTTGGAGAAATTAGGTCTAAGAGAGAGAGAGAGAGAGAGAGAGAGAGAGAGAGAGAGAGAGCCCTTAGAAAAATGATAATCGATAGATCTGAAAATAGATCTGAATCCTCTCTCATATTAGAGGAATTTCCATGTTAGAAACGTATCAATAATATATGGAAAGAATAAAAACAGATCAAGAAAAATCGTGGAAATAAAATCTCCAACGGCTGGAAAAATAAAGCAGCTTAATCGGTCTGAGAAGGATCACTGACCGATTAGTTGGAGAACTAGTCGGTCGGTGAACCTTCTTGGACTGACTTGTTGGTCGACAGAGAATTGAGTAAAATAAGAGGGGAAATCTTGTCGGTCTAAGAAGGAACACTTATCGACTAGTTTAAGAACTAGTCGGTCGGTGAACCTTCTTGGACCGACTAGTTGGTCAACAGTGAATAGGCTAAGAATCTTAAAGACAACTAGTCGGTTCAAGAAGAATTTCCAATCGATTAGATTGTCATTTAATCGGTTGGTTCTTCTATTTGAACCAGCAAATATGCACAGAAAGCCAAGAAAAGAAGCGATAAGTTACGGTTCTAATGGCTTCTAAGGCATTCCTAGAGATAAGATAGGATTGATATGAATGTAACTAAGTAAGTAATGTTGGAACTTATCCAACTAAGTTGGATCTTAATCCAACATTGGGCTTATATGCGATAAATAATTATATGGTGCTATTATATTAAAGCCCAATGTATAAGTGATCTCATTTATTAAGTTAAGTGGGCTTAAATGAGTCATATAGGTTGTGGGCCTTTATGTGTGGTGACTATTGGGCTTCAACTCGTTGATGGGCCGAGTTGGAAACCCTAGGGCTATGGAGGCTAGCCTATAAATATTAGCGGTCGTGGTCCCCGGAATACAAGAACAAAGTTGAGCCGTCTTTTCTACGTCCCGTCGCTAGGAGAGAAATCCGGAGAAAACTAAAGGAGTTCTCCAACGGTTGATTCGTGCTATTCTGGAAGATCGTCCGTTGTGCTATCGTCAGGATCGTTCAGATTATTAGCGATGGACTTAGGTACGCTTCCGCTAAATCAGAGTATGCAAAGATTTAAGATTCCGCATGTTATATATCTAGATCTGTGTTATTCGGTTTGTACACATCTAGATCTTTAGTTTCTACAAGTGGTATCAGAGCCCACATCCTGTGGATCTTAAATTTTTTGCCTGCTCGTAGTAGATCTGATAAAAATCAGATTTTTAATCAGTTTTAACTTTCGGATCTGTTAAAAATTCATTTTTTTATCAGTTTTAATATTCGGATCTATGCAAACATTTGGTTTTTTGATTATTTTTTCCAAAAAAATTTTTTTGGTTTCTAACAAATCCTAGATCAGGGGCGGCCCGCCGGCTGCCGCCCGACACAGTGAAAGAAGGGGGCGGCTCTCCCGCCCCCGTCGGAAGATCGGTGCCGGCCACACCGGCGTCGACACAGAGCAAGAAAGGGGCGGTAAAAGCCGCCCCTGTAGGATGAATCACAGAGAGGAAGGGGGGTCGGCTTCCAGTCGCCCCCCTTCCGACGGGATTGCAGTCAAAGGGGGGCGGCACACGCCGTCCCCCATCGGAATCAGAGGGGGCGGCGGAAGCCGCCCCCCTCAGCATCAGAGGGGGCGGCTCCCCGTCGCCCCCCTGACGGCAACAGAGGGGGCGGCGAAAGCCGCCCCCGTTCAGGCACAAAAGGGGGATCCCCGCCACCCCCGGACGACAACAGAGGGGTCGGTGGAAGCCACCCCCGTTCAGGCATAGAGGGGGCGGCTTCCGTCGCCCCCGTTGGGCGATCGGGGGCGGCGGCCCAGCCGCCCCCGTCGAAACATAGCAGGCCCCGTACGAGGCCTGCCGTAGGCTACGAGGGGGGCGGCACCCGCCGCCCCCCCCCCCCCCCCCCGTCGGAGATCAGGCGTCGGCCAAGGGGGCCGGCGCCTGACTGAGTGCAAGGGGCGGCAAAGCCGCCCCTGTGGGAAATCAAGCACGGGGCGGCGACGGCGGCCGCCGCCCCCATCAGACAGTAAACCCTAACCCCATTTGCCAGCTTCAGCCCCGTGGGCCGGCCTCTTGGGCCGGCACACAACAGTTTAAAAAAAATTTTCTGTTTTTTTAAAGGTGGGATGGGCTGTTAAATTGGGCCTGTTTTGGGCTGCTTGGGTTATTTGGTTGTTTTTGGGCCTCTTGTAAGGATTATTGCAAACAGTTTTTGGCCTTCTTTTTTGGGCTTATTGCAAAACAATTTTTGGCACCCTCATGGCTAATTTTGGACCCAATTTTTGGGTCATTTGGACACAAATTGGGCCTGTTTTGGATTTATTTTGACACTAATGGAAGGGGAAATAAATGGACATCTTTATATATATTTCCCCAAAGTATAAATTTGTGTTAAAATTCAGTTTGAATTTTAAATTCAATTTTGGCACGCTTCATCATATATATATTTCGAAATGATTGTAATCAACACCCCACTAAAGTGGGCTTTATCATGACGATTACTCTTATTTCGATATATAAAAGGTTACGGACATACTTTGTATGTAAATTTGGTGCCTAAAATCTTGAATTTAAATTTGTTAAAGTGGGAAATAAATGGTTGTGTATATATATTTCCTTTAGGCCCAATTTTGTGTGTTAAATTTAAGTTCATTCCAATTTTAATTCTTTAGGCAAAATTCAGTTAAATATACATTTCGAAATAACTCTAATTTTTTTGAAATTCCACCAAAGTGGGTTCCACTATTAAAATTGTTATTATTTTAGAATGTAAACGGATTAAAATACATACACAGTATGATCAGTTGCCTGGATGAATTTTAAACGGATCGAAGGAGTAAATAAAAGGCTTTCCTATATATTTACATTTAAGTTCAGTTTCATTTTAATTCAATTTTTGGGCACATTAGATTATATGTTTCAAAATAATTTTAATTATTACGGGATCCCACCAAAGTGGGCTCCACAGTTAAATTATTATTATTTCGGAACTTAAACGGTTAAATACATACTTTTGTATGATTGGTTGCCCAATATTGAATTTAATTTGGATTGAAGGAGGAAATAAGACGTTTATATGTATATTCCTCCTCAAAGATAAATTTTGTTTTAATTGTGCAAAATAAATTTAAATTCGAAGTTTATGGCATAAAACAATATATATATATATACTTCGGTATATAACAAGTTGACTTCATACCTTGGTATGAAAATTCAGTTTGCCTAAATTTAGATTTAAATTAAAACACAAAATTCAAGTGTTTTCTCTGGGAGCAAATAAAAAGGGTTTAACATATATTTCTCCTCAAGGATAAGTTTAAAAGGCCTTAAAGAATTTTTTGTGCACTAACCATCGAGCAAATGGCCTTAAGGAAATTTGACACATTTTAAAGTTATATATAATGGGATAGGGTGTATATTTATATATATATCTTTCTATGTATGTCCATAAACACATTAGTACACATATATACCCCATTTATAAGAAGAAAATTTGTGTTGAAGTAATGGATTTTATTTAACTCAATATAAATGATTAGAAGGGTGGAATAAAAGGTTCTTATATATATTTCCACTTGGTGTAATCATTTTTGTTAAATTCGGTTTAGTTTCAATTTCAATTTTTGGCACAATTATTATATATTTTGAATATAGAATGATTAGATCATCAACTCACCAAAGTGGGTTTTCTTGTGAAGATCAGTTCTAATCTCGAAATATAACAAGTTGAATATATACTTTTGTATGAAAATTTTGGTTGCCTTAAATTTGATTTTGAAGAAAAGTGGACTTGAATATCTCCGGACACAAATTCGGTTTGCAAACACTTAAAGTATATTCATGTATTAAATTGCGACTTAGATTCAAATTTTTCAAAGGTATATATTTTTGAAATGATTTCGTGCAATCATTACCTCGCCAAAGTGGGCTCTGGTAATTTGCATTATTTCATTTCATGAATATAAAAAGAATCTAATGTGCCCGTGATTTGCGTAAAAATGCTAAATCGGCCCAAAGGAAGATTACCGTTCAATACCATTTCATGCGCACCTGTGGCAATAGACAAGGTGATGATTAGTGAGTTCAATGCATGCAAATTTAATTCAGCCCAAAGGAAGTTTTATTTTTGGCATGTTATTATTGTCATTGTCTGATTGCTACAACAAGATGTAAGTGACTAGTCAATAGATTATCCAAAGTTAAATATTGGACTAGTGGGGGATGACTTGAGATGGGAAAATAGCATTAATTTGAATTTGGTGTTGTTTTGTTTAATACTCATATGAACATGTTAAAATTGTTCACTTGTTCTCTTTTCAGCTATTATTCCTGAAAAATTTCTGTCATTCCAGAAAATCTCAGGGGCACTATTTCAGATAAAATTACTACAACTAAAGGATTCCTTTCTGATATTGAAAACAGATTTGTCAAGAATGAAAGGGGTGAAATTGGTACACTCTTGACAATTCTAAATTCAATGAGGTAAAAGGGTACGGGAAACATTAGGGAGCACATATTGAAGGTGTCTAATATTGCTTCAAGGTTGAAAACACTTGAGCTAGACCTCTCTGAGGCTCTGCTAGTGCATTTTGTTTTGATATCTCTTCCATCACAGTTCAACCAGTTTAAGATGATCTATAATCTGAAGGATGAGACATGTTCTCTAGATGAGCTCATCTCACACTATGTCTAGGAAGAGAGCAGGCTTGAGCAAGGAAGACAGAAAGTGCTCATATGATCTCTACCATTAAAAGATAAGAAAGGTATGCTGCGAAATTTGGTTTAATTCTAAGTTAATTTATTTTCATGCAACCTTTGGTACTTATAGTAACGTGATGGAAAGATTTTGGTGTAACCATTCACATCATTGTGTCTATGCAAGATTGCCTAAGATGCCAAGAGCCAAATGATGGTGAAAGATACATCGATATGGGCAATGGCAAGATGGTTCAAGTAGAAGAAAAATTAAATTTAGGTTATTTCTTTTAAAGGCTAGATTGTATTTGACTTTTATGAAACTATTATGTACCGTTTTCAACGGAATTTAGATTTCCATTTCTATTTTGAACAAATTTGGTTATAAGTGTTCAATTTTGAATGGAATATTTGGTTCTCTTAATTCAAAATTAGTTTATTCTAGTTCTTTAAAAGATCATTATAATCTTCATTCATTTGGAAATGTTGCTTTATTTCTAAGATTCCTGCAGTTTAAGTACATGTGTTGTACTGAAAGAATTAACAGTTTAGAATTCAGTTATATTTTGATTGCAGCTTATATCCTTAATAAAGTTTCAACAAATAAATCACTTGCATGTTTGGAGATGTCCAACTAAGGTAAGGCTTTATGAGCCTAATAAAGAAATAGGACATAATGCTACTGATTTTCTAGTTTTGTTGAATAGTTTAAAAGTTGATATTATTTTATATGATTTTACATAATCTCACTATTATAGTTTACGAATTAGGAAATGCACACCAATTTGAGGATGCTGAGTTTGAGGGGGGAAATTTAGTTAATGATATTATTCTTGAAGAAAATTAATCTCAGAGGTGTTGTTGGCATTGTTCAGGATGGTATTCCTGATATTGTTCAAGACACAATAAATTCAAGATAATGTTGCAATTCCTCCTATTTGGAAAATTGTTCATAAGGACAAACTCTAGCACCCTCAAAGCACTAATTGCCATTCAGGAAATCCATTAAAGAGATGACAAGCTCACTATTGACATTAGGATGATGGAAGTTCGACTTACATCAAGTTTTAAAAGTTTTACATCTCTAAATTGGATTATTGCATTAATTAAGAAAGTCTTTAAATGATACTTAAAATCTTTTTCTCATTGCCATAAGGTTTGAAACCTATTGATTGTAAATAGTTTTTTTACAATAAAAAGGAATTCAAAAGGGTATTAAGAAAATATTTAAAGCGTATCACTCAAAGATTTTATACGGAAAAGAATGCATTAATTGTAAAGAGACTTTTATTCAGTTTTCATGTAAGACTCTATAAGGTTTATAATGGCATTAGTAGAGCATTTCAGTATCGTTAGTGATATATTAAATTTCATTAAGTGATCACCTCGTTCGGTTTTGAGATGATATTTAATGATGTTATCTAAGTTCTGAGGGAGCATGTAATTTATATAATATCTATATGGTAATGAATGCTAAGTTCTGTGGAAGACAAGTTTAGTCTCAATAATAGCCCTGAGAATAATCTTCAGAAGATTTCCTATATCTCACCAATAGGGAGTCTAAAGTATGCTCAGTTTTATTTGCATTTGGTTATTGCATATATTACAGATGTGTTGGGCAAATTGTTAAGTTCAGGAGTTGACCATTTGACAACAGCCAAATGTGTCTTACGGTATTTATGAAGAACAAAAGGGTTACATGTTCAAGGATCAGTAGTAAAAACGGTTTGAGATCATTTTGGTATACTGACTCTGATCATTTATTGGATGCAAAGAATGTATGAAAATCTATATTAGGTGCCATCTACTAGAAGAGATCTAAACGGTCCCTTTTATATAGTCTCTTCTGATATGGCTTTAGATTTCATATCATATTATGTGACATCCAAATCATAAAATATATCTGCATATTTTGTCACTATGCTGCAAATTAGGGATGGTGTTGGAACACCACACAGTTTATTTAGTGACAATGAAGTCTGCAGTTTTATATTCCAGCAACAACATGAACTCGACAAAGTTTAGATATTCAGAGATCAAGTTCTTAGATTGTTGATTAACAATAGGAGTGTATAATTGTCTAATGAGCACATCGGAACAAACCATTTAATTACGGATCCGTTATAGTAAGGAAATATCATCCAAAAGGTTTTATGAGCAAGCTACTTATATGGATGTCATTTCATTAAGAATATTCAGTTTTGTGGGAGTTTGTTCTTTTGGGTGCTCATATGATAGACAAAATTAAGTCTCTAGCTTAAGCTTGAGGTTATTTTCTGATCAGAAATAAAGTTTTTCAGTTCAGTTCGGCTTCACTCCGATTTTGGTATGTTTATGATCTCACTAAGGTTAAGGAGGATCAGTTGGAAATAGACATGTTAGATCACATTACATGTAATTTCCATGCTACACATCGACTTCATAATCCATGTCATTCTTTTGTATTAGCACGGTGCCCACTGATGGGTCGAGCTGCAATTGCTGCGGCGAAGATCTCTTTGATCCCTTGCTAATATAATTGATGGACCGGATTGTTTTTTGACTCATTAAATAAATGACAGTAAGTTAAGATCTTATTCGGTTGTATGCACAACGAAATATAATTATAAAGTTTAGCATATAGCCCTAGTGGGAGATTGTTGGAACTTATCCAACTAAGTTGGATCTTAATCCAACATTGGTCTTATATGCGATAAATAATTATATGGTGCTAACTGTCATATTAAAGCACAATGTATAAGTGATCTCATTTATTAAGTTAAGTGGGCTTAAATGAGTCATATAGGTTGTGGGCCTTTATGTGCGGTGATTATTGGGCTTCAACTCGTTGATGGGCCGAGTTGGAAACCCTAGGGCTATGGAGGCTAGCCTATAAATATTAGCGGTCATGATCCCCAGAATACACGAACAAAGTTGAGCCGTCTTTTCTACGTCCCGTCACTAGGAGAGAAACCAGGAGAAAACCAAAGGAGTTCTCCAACGATTGATTCGTGCTATTCTGGAAGATCGTCCGTTGTGCTATCGTCGGGATCTTTCAGATTATTTGCGATGGACTCAGGTACGCTTCCGTTAAATCAGAGTATGCAATGATTTAAGATTCCGCATGTTATATATCTAGATCTGTGTTATTCGGTTTGTACACATCTAGATCTTTAGTTTCTACAAGTAAGACTCAAGGCTTAACATTCTATAAAACGAAGCTAGAAGGCAATATAAATATACACGACAAACCGTCTTCAAAGCTTCAACATGATGAGTCTGAATCCCTTGACTTCATTAACAACTCCTTGAGCTTCAACGAAGCTTCAGGCACAACAAACACGTGCTCTAAAGAAGTCTTGAGACGTCGCTTGAGATCTACAAAGTAAATTGGCGATGATCTCCATAACTGCGATCAAAGAGAATTAGTACCCGATATTTATGTTTGTTCATCATCAAAACCAAATCAGGGGAATCAATACTCAACATTCTCCCCCTTTTGGTGATGACAAACCAACATAAATAAAAATAAATAATAATGAGATAAATGAAATTTACTTACTCCCCTGCATTGATGACACGTTAGTTTCATATTAAATAATAAACAGGAGCATCAATCAGCAGAGAAAAGAATAAAGCATGATCCAACTATCGAAATATAGGATCGAAATCCCCCTGAATCTAACATATGAAATTAGATTCACGGCAATTGTTTAAATTATCATTTAGCACCAAGTCATTATTAATTCTCTCCCCCTTTGGCATTATCCAAAAAGAGCGGGAGAAAGGCAACGACAATAACCATGGCTAAAAAATTCAAACAAGAGAGTCGAAGAATATGACGACGGTCCAAATGACACCAAGGAAAACATCGAAGCAAAACAAAGTGTGTCAACTAGACCATAGTCGAAAAGAGAAATCATCAAAACAACATCAAATCATTTGATTGATTAAAGGAACAATCTCTCCAATATCAACATTTTTTAGTAAATTGAGTGCATGGAAAACAATTCATGTTTTCATACAAACACCAAATATCACAACATACATCAAAATGTAACCAAAACATACAAAACAACCACCCAACTATCCTAGCCCCACTCTCTCACAACTAGATGTGTCAGCCAAAGTGCTTAACAGAGAGTCCTCCAAGGTATGCTCAGGAGGTAAAGGCAGGATCTGCACCAGCATCAGGCTGTGCAGATGGAGTGGAAGACGCTGAAGCAACAAAAGTATCCACCGAAGGGATGGTGGCAGCAGGAGTGCTCTCGGGAGCATGGACAGGAGAGGCAGCAGTAGGAGTGCCCTTGGGGGCATGAATAGGAGAGGCAGCAGCATGGTCCTCATCCTCAGCAACCTCCATGGCTTCCTCATCAGCAACTGTCGGAGGGACCTCAACACCCAAGTGATCACAGATGCGCACCAGCATCTCCTCATATCGCAAGAGACAAGCTTCGTGACGGCTCAGGGAAGTTGAAGAGGCAGCGCGAGACGACGGAGGAGGAACAGAAGGGGTGGTCTGCTGAACGTGTCGCAAGGCAGCAAGAGACTTCTTGACGGTGGTCGCGTTCAGGTGGGACGCAAAGAACGCTGATCGTCAGGAGGAAGGGGAACTTCAAAGTGACAAAAGAACAAAGTCAAGAGGCACAGATATGGAATATGTGCGGCCTTGGACGACTTCCTGATGCACTCAAACGAGTCCATCTTGTCCAGAATGATGCGAGCCCAATTAATCTGGCTCCCATCAAACATGGCATAGATGAGCTTCAGGAAGGGCTGGGATGGCAGACTAGAAGAGCCGTACTTCGGAAGAAGACACGACTTCAGAATCAGATTAAGGACCCATGCATTCGGCTTGAAAGACATGGAGGGAACGCCAATCATGGTGGGAGGAACAACGTGGAACATGTCAGCCAAGAGAGACTGATCGAGATCGTGGATATTATCCACAGAGATGTCAGACGGGAGCAGCCCAGAAGATGAGATCCTAAGTATCTGTCCTAAGATCTCTACAGTGAGGACAATGGGCGTCCCCAAAACAGTGGTCTCAATACAGTGCTTGTCGTCATACTCACCCCTAACTCGATTGGCATATAAAAGTTTGACGGGTCGTGGGTACGGATGAGGATTCACCTTGGGATCGTGGCGAAGATAGTCAACAAGTTCTCTATAGGATAAAAGATCGGCAAGCTGAGGGAAATCAGCGAACTTGACATAATGCTCGAGGATCAAGGGGCAATGCTCAATTCAGTTATAGGCGGCAAGACAAAGAGGGTCATTGCCGCATAGAGAGATATCTACCCCACCAGAAGACATATGACCCTTCCCCTTGGACTTTCGCGAGGTAGTGCGAGCAGGTGGGGTAGGTTCCTTCTCGGCAGCCTCAGACTCCGGGATATAATCCTCGTCGGAGTCAGAGGGTGGTGTGGAGCACGATAGGGGCCAGGGGTCAAAATCTTCTGGAATTTAGGCTGGGGCTTGGGTTTTGATGAGGGTTTAGATTTGGAAGTGGCAGCCTTCTTCTTTTTGAGAGGAGGCGAGGAAGACGATAGAGAAGTAGGCGAGGAAGGGGGCGGACGAGCTATTTTGGAATGGCGTTTGGGTGGATTGGGGCTGGAAGGAGGATCGACGGTCATCGGAGAGGGACCGGAAGAGCGGATAGGGATTCTCGTTCTCGCCATGATATCGAGACGAGAAAACAACAAAATCGAACGAAAACAAACCCTAAATGATGAGAGAAGGGAGGAGGAGATACCCAATGAGGGAGGAGAACGACCCTGGAGGGAGGTTGACGACCGGTGGCGACTGGATGCGACCGGAGACGGTGGATGATGGCGGAGACAAAGAGGGGGTCGTCGGTTTAGGGTTTTAGGAAGGAGAGGGGCACCGATTAGAATGAGTTCTAATCGGTGCGGGGAGGGTTTAATCAATTTAAGTAGGGCCAAAGATGGATTTGCCCTTGCACATCTAGTCGGTCTAAGTTCAATAGCTGACCGACTAAAACGCATTCTAGTTGATCGGCAAATGAACTTGGACCGACTAAATGGCAGACAGCAAGTGAGGCAAAAATAGGGCACGATCTAGTCGGTCTAAGTTCAATGTCTAACCGACTAGAAGTAGAACTAGTCGGTCTGTAGATGAACTGGGACCGACTAATTGAGTCCAAAAATTTGAGAATGAGAAATTTTGAGTTCTCTCCAAAGAGCACTTGGACTAAATATCTAAACACTCGCATACGCACTTATTTTACCCCATAAAGCCAGAAAATCATAAATCCGATGCGCAAATCAAAAAACCAATCATAAATCCATCACAACAAATCCAGTATGAGCTTTTGAATATCATTATCATGCAGAATTATAAAAAATGTGAATCCTAAATCTCGGATTCACCCATAATCCCCAATTCTCGATGTAACCGCACAAAGGTATTTTCCTTGAGTGGTTTTGTGAAAATATCGGCGATTTGCTTCTGGGTTTCAACGTACACTAAAATGATGTCCTTTTTAGCTACACGATCATCTAGAAAATGGTGACGTATATCTATGTGTTTGGTACGGGAGTGGTGTACCAGATTCTTAGAGAGACATATTGCACTTAGGTTGTCCACCATGATAGGGCAAGTATCACAGTTTATACCAAAGTCTTTAAGTGTGTGTCTCATCAAAAGAACATGTGCATATGCAGCACCGACGGCGATATATTCCGCATCGGTGGTTGAAAGTGATACGGAATTCTGCTTCTTGGAAAACCAAGAGACAAGTGAATTTCCTATGAAATGGCAAGTGCCACTAGTACTCTTCCTGTCGGATTTGCATCTAGCATAATCTGCATCGCTATATGAGATTAACTCATATGTGCTTGACTTTGGATAAAATAATCCGTAGTCTAGTATGTGACTTAAATAACGGAAAATACGTTTAACCGCTATTAAGTGTGATTCCTTACGTTGTGACTCTGATACCTAGCACAAACACATACAACAAACATTATATCTGGCCTACTAGCAGTAAGATATAATAAACTACCTACCATACCTCGATATAGATGAATGTCTACATCTTTGTCGCACGTGTCTTTATCAAGATGTGTTGTGGTGCTCATCGGAGTCTTCTTGCTAGACGCATTCTCCATTCCAAATCGCTTTAACAGCTCCACCGTGTACTTGGTTTGGTGGATGAAGATTCCATCGTTCATTTGGCAAATTTGGAGTCCTAAGAAATATTTGAGCCCACTCATGTGGCTCATCTCAAATTGATCCTTCATAACATTAGAAAACTCTTCGAAAAGAGTGGAGTTAGTAGGACCGAAAATGATATCATCTACGTAAATTTGAACTAGAATAATGTCATGATTAGCATACTTAACAAAAAGCGTTGAATCAACCTCACCCATTTTGAAACCCAAATCCAAAAGAAAGTTTTTTAGGCGGTCATACCAAGCTCTAGGAGCTTGTCTCAACTCATAAAGTGCTTTCTTAAGTTTGAAAACGTGATTCGGAAATTTTTCGTTTATAAAACCTGGAGGTTGAGAAACATAAATTTCCTCAACGACATCTCCGTTTAAAAACGCACTATTTACATCCATTTGAAAAAGTTTGAAATCTTTATGAAATGCAAATGACAATAATAGCCTAATAGATTCTAATCTAGCTACATGTGCAAAAGATTCCTCGAAATCAATACCTTCCTCTTGCCTGTAGCCATGAGCAACTAACCGAGCTTTGTTCTGGATGAAATGTTGGTTCTCGTCAGTCTTGTTCTTGAAAATCCACTTCGTTCCTATAACGTTGTGGTTCTTCGAAGGCAACGGAACTAGCTCCAAGACCTCATTCCTCTCAAACTGAATGAGCTCCTCTTCTATGGCTAGGATCCAAGAACTATCTTCGCACGCCTCATTGATATTCTTTGGCTCCACAGATGAGACAAAGGCACACTGAGCAAAGAAGTTGACTTGAGGCCTTGTTTTGACACCATCTTACATGTTGCCAATAACATGCTCATGGGGATGGTCACGAACTGTTGGAAGCTTTCTGGGAACACCCTGGTCACTAAGAACATTCTCAAGAGATTCATTAGTAGGGTTACTTTCAACAGAATCAATAACATTAGATTTATCAAAAGAATCACTAACTACTTCCATAGAATCATCGTCATCGATAATTCTAGGAGGGACAAAATCTTTATTAAATGATACATGAAGGGATTCCTCGATCGTTGAGATTCTTTTGTTGTATATCCGGTAGGCTTTGCTACGAAAGGAATATCCAACAAATATCCCCTCATCGGATCTTTGATCAAATTTGTCCAAACTACCATATGTGTTCTTGATAAAACATTTTGCACCAAAAACTCTAAAATGTTTAACTTGAGGTAGCCTACCAAACACCAATTCATAACAAGTTTGGTTAGTGCCGGGCCTCAAGAGTACCCTATTAAACACATATCAAGCGGTATGTACCGCTTCTGCCCAAAATTGATGGCCAAGGTGGCTATCATCAAGCATAGTGCAAGCACATTCCACTAGCGTCCTATTCTTTCTCTCAACAACACCATTTTGAGTGGGTGCGCGAGGAAAAGAAAAGGTGTGAGTAATACCAACCTCATCACAGAAGTTTGAGAAAGACTCGTTCTCAAATTTCCATCCATGATCACTACGAATAGTGACAATTGTGGTTTCAATGAGATTTTGTACTTTCTTAAGAAAAACTGTGAAGTTTTCAAAAGCATCATTTTTATTGACTAAAGTAAATACCCAAGTAAATCTAGAAAAGTCATCAACGATGACAAGTCCATATCGGGCATTCCCTAATGAAGCAACTCTAGTTGGCCCAAAAAGATCTAGATGTAAAAGCTCTAGAGGCCGTTTAGAGGATATGCTTTTCTTTGGGTTGAATGACGATTTTAGAAGTTTGCCTCGTTGACACGAGTCGCAAAAGCTTTTCTTGTTAAAAGAAAGCTTAGGGCATCCTTTTATAGAATCTAGCTTGGATAGTTTGAAAAGTGTTCTGAAATTCGCCTGACCAAAACGTCTATGCCAAAAGTGTTGCTCACTTGTGTTGGCAATAAGACATTGTTCATTGGAATTTGGAATTTCTAAGATATATAAGTCCATATGGCATGTGCCAGAGAACAACACATTATTATTATCATTTCTTAAAATATGCAAATTCCTTTCTCAAAGCTAACTTTGTAACCCTTGTCAGAAAGTTGACTTATAGAGATTAGATTGTGATTTAAGCCTTTAACAAGGTAAACATCACTTATAAGAGGTTTAGAAGGGTTACCAACTTTTCCAACACCTATGATGGTTCCACTCTAGTTGCCTCCAAACACCACTCGGTTTCCATTTTCAATGGGTACCACTTCAGATAGCAACAGAGCTTTACCCGTTATGTGTTTTGAGCACCCGCTATCAAGTATCCAACCGTTCTTGGAGCTAGATTTAGATTAGTTGCTCCTTTTCTTTTTCTTGAGTACCTGAAGATAAAAACATTGTATCATGGTACCCAATATCATTGGGTCCTAAAGGATTAGACCTCTGGAAGCCAAGTCCAATTATACTTAGACTTTCCAATATAGTCATCATTGTGCGCAACATTCATAAAATAAGAATTAATATAAGCTTGTTTCTCATACATGCTAGTGTCCTTCGGGCCCCAAATCGTGAATGTCTTGGGAGCCCTATTCTTATTGGGAGCATTCACGTTTTGATGATTTCTATGTGGTGCATGTGTTCTACGAGTAAGGGGCCTAGTGTATGCATGGCGTGGATAAGCATGCGTCACATGATGAAATGGTGGTGGCAACATATGATACGGTGCATGATGGTAATTATTCTTGTAATAGTGATGAGGGTGAGCATATGCATATGAGGGAACACGTGCGTGAGTGTGTATCACTTGGTGTGCACGTGCTCATGGACGTGGAGCATAAAAATCATCATAAGTGTGAACATGAGGAGTAGGAGGTGTATTCCTACGTGGCATAGTATTTGTGTACATAAATGCATGACCCTTCTTTGGAGGTCCACCCAAAGTGGGTTTCTTTCCAAAAGGGGATGGGTACTTAGTGGGAGTACCATTGGTGGATGAACTACCCATGGGGTGTTTACTCCCACTAGTTGAGGCATCAGAGGATGGCCTTACAAAGGTGGTGGAGGATTTGGATGAATTTTCCTTTTTATACCCTAAGCCAATGCGATGATTGGCCGGAAGTAAGTCATTCAGAATATTATTCAAATGATCCTTGCCTTTGTTGAATTTCTCAATCCGGCCTAATGTGGACTCATATTTCTCGTTGAGAGAAAGTATTTTAGCATCCAAAGTGGACACTTGCATTGTGAGTTCACAAACACGTGACTTGAGATTCTCATTCTCAATATTCAAAGTTGAGTTTCGAGAAATCAAATCTGCTATCTCATGTTCATCCGAATCCTCAATGTTAACATGCACAAGTTGAGATTTGAGATTTACAATCTCAGTTCTCAAGGCTTCAACAACGATGTCGTTGTTGGTGATGACAGGCTTATGTGTGGTTTGAAGACTAGTTAGCTCATCTTTGATTTTAGTGTATCTATTTACTAACTTAAAATACTTAGACCAAATTTGTTCATTTGCTAATTTAAGGTCATCCATAGTTACCTCTTCACCTTCATCCTCTCTTTCATCTGAAGCGGTCTCTTGATCATGTTGCTCTCTTGCCATGAAGCACATGTGTACTTTCTCCACTTGTTCTTCATCTGACTCACCACTTGAAGAATCATCTTCTGAGTCAGTGAATGTACCGACAAGCCCTTTCTTGTACTCATTCTTGTACTTTTTTGACTTGTCGAACTTGGGTGCCTTCCACTTCTCCTTTTGTTTGTTGAGAGGACAATCGACTTTGATGTGTCCTGGCTTATTGCATTTGAAACACAAAGGAGCAGAGGCATTAGTTGAACCAACTTTGGATTTGCTCTTGAAATTACCTTTTTGGAAAAACCGGTTGAACTTCATTGCCATGAGGGCCAAAGATTCCATGTCCAACTCAGTTTCCGATTCTTCACTATCGTTAGGTGTGGTAGGAGCGGCCCTGAAAGCAATCGCCTTTTTTTGGCTCTTCTTGCTTCAAGAACGCATTCATCGTGTCCTGCATCTTGATATTGCTGTCCTTTCGTACCTCATAAGACATTAAGGTACCCATTAGTTGAACAACAGTGTATTTTGACATATCATTACCTTCCTCGATAGCGTAGGTTCGCTTTTCCCAACTCGAAGGAAGTCCGTCAATGATCTTTGCGACTTTCTCTTCTTGGGTATAGGTCTTCCCAAGAGCTTCCAATTCGTTGGTTAGATCCACGAAACGAGCATAGTACTCGTTAATTCTTTCGCCCTATTACATGTGAAATAACTCGAACTCTTTGTTAGCAACAGTGAGTTTAGAGTGTTTTACCTTGCTCGTTCCCTCGTGCAAGATGAGGAGTTGATTCCAAATTTGATATGCACTCTTTCAGGTGCATATTTTGTTGAAATCTTCAGGCTCCAGTGCATATTATAAGGCATTCATTGCCTTGGCATTGCTCACCTCCGGGGCGACCTCCGCGGGAGTCCACTTTGTGAAGTCTTCTTCAGTGGGCTCAACGTACTCCGTTAACGTGGCTCTCCAAAGTGATGCACTCCGGAGGAAAGTTTCAATCCGACATTTCCAGTACCCATAGTTGGTACCGTTGAAGTGAGGAGGCCTAGTTGAGGAGTAACCTTCGACCACTGAAGATGCTCCTTCACGATTCTTGTAGGAGCTGTAGTCGGGAGGTGGTCGAACGGCCTTGTTGTCGTTGTTTGTCATAGATGTCACAACCCGCTTTCCAAAAACGTGGAAGCGAAGCATGAGAAGGTCCGCTCAGACTTGAAGCTACAAAGCCGCAAGTCCGATAAGCGTCAATCAACAATAATTGGCAGGTCCATGTAATGTGACACGGAATAGAGACAAGAATAATTGAAAGAGACAAATAATAAATTATCAATCTCCAAGTCCAGATAATATTTCAACAACAAGAAATGCCACCAGGCAAACAAAAAGAGTCTAAAAGAAAAGGCCCAGCATGGCCAACAAGAAACTAACAACAAACGGTGCTACTCATCGACAAATAACAACAACTAAAGAAAGAACTGCGAAGGAACACTAGGACTGGTCACCGGTGTCCTCGTACTCCTCGTCAGCAACTGGAACGTGCTCAAACTCCACGAACTCCTCGCCCTCAACTGCGGGCTCTGGCTCAACAACTAACATGCGACACCCAAAGAGAAGGGGCACATGTCAGTAAGTCTACAAGACTTGCGGAAGGAAACTAAAGAATGGTAAAAGCAACTAGCAATCCTAAAGTATGCATGTCATGGCAGTTAAAGTAATAGTGCAATAAGTATAGTAAAAAGGTGCAAGCATGGCATGAATGTCAAGTTTACAAGGAACATTCACAAGGACTAGTACAAGTAAAGTAAGCACGTCGTGCACAGAGATTCCGCCCTTTGGCTAGAGTGGCTGTACGGGCCAACTCTTACGCTCAAGTGACCGTTTATCCCTACCCCACACGTGAATCGAGCCAGGGATTTACCCCGAACACGGAATGCTCGCTTCTGTATCACGAGCCAGGAAGTGTTTTTAACACGTATGGCATAGGGTTATGCCCGCATAACGAGTGCCTAGCCGGTAACACGGAAACACGGATTTGTACAAGGATTTGTAGCATGTGCTACGATGCAACATGCAAATATGATATGTAAAATGGATGCACATAACAATTATTCGAAATGCAATTGCGTACCGTTAAAGAAAATTAAACATGACAGGCAAATGTATGACACGACATGACAAGGGAAATTCTAGCTTCGTTGTCAAGCTAGAATTGAATTTGCGCCTAAACCGATATCATTTCACGGTCTAGTCTCTTTCACGCTAAAACATGGTAATGGCCTAAGAACATGGCCTAAACCAAGGTTGGCAAGTTTCACTTGCCTGGTACCGAGGTTGTTTCTCGCCGAGAGTTCGTCTCAAAAATCGCTACTCTACGGGAATTAGGGTTCGCTGTTTTGGAAAAACAAAAAATTAGAATCAAGATCTAATCCATATTTTTGTATTGGAATCCTATAACATCTAGTAATCAATTTTTATTAGGATTTCTAAATTACGATGAGGGTTATGGAAAGATTAAAGGTAGATCTACTAACCATATTCGTAGCGGAAGAACGACGATCACGATGCCTACGAACTTCCGGATTGCCGTCGCCAAAACCGAGCTTAGCACGGCAACGAAAAAGGGATCCGAGGGAGAAGTTGCGACTGAATGGATTTCCTGCGGCTGCTCTAAAATGGATCTGGATAACGGGGAATATAGGGCAAATCTGGAGCAAAAGAGGATTTTGGGATTTTGGGGTCGGCCGGCGGCCTACGGGGTGGTGCCGGCGCAAATGGAAAGGTGAGAAAGGGCTCGGGAAGATGAGGAATAGTAAGAGGAAGGTTGGGGGATGATTGGGGAAGAAGATCAGCTAGGAGAAGTGAAGAAAGAGTAAGAAACGCAAAGGGTTTTGACCGGTGCCCCGTTTACGGTTTGGGCGTGGTGTCGTTTTACTGCAAGTGCACGGTTAGTGTAGGGTGCGGGTTTATCGAACTCAGGGAGGTGGATGGCTTGAATGGCTACTAGCCTCGCCTAGGTTGTGTGCTAGCTACGTGGATGATATGGGTGGAAGTGTAGAAATAAAAGAAAGAAATTAAAAAGACACGAAATGAATCCCCGCTAACACGGGCTAGAGCGCTCATGACACTTGGCATTTGACTTGACCCAGGGTGAGACATTGCCCCAAAAGGTGATACCAGTGTCCATGGCCCGATATTACGGTCGGTGCCTAGTACGCTAGGCCTACCCGGTTCCGGACGGTGGGCATTTCCATGTCCATTAACACCTTCCGCAACCGGGAGCATTAAGGCCACAATGATAACTCCCAACATTTTGTCCAAGCCGTTCCCACGCGCGAGGACTCAATGTCTACGCTAGGGGCGTGAGCTATGGCTAGGGAGTCAACCGCCAAGTTTATTCTCCCTTGGCCCGACGGTCAAAGGCGGTCTTTCCCCCGCCAATGACAATGAAACACCCCCGCGTAACCCTAATGGCCAAATAGGTCGAATGTGATTTCTAGCAATACATCGAAGCGGTCTTGACTGGACAAGCACCGGACCCCAATCCCCAACACATCTAGTGTGTTGCCATACGAATTGGACTCAGATTGCTAGAAATCCCCATTGACGCATTTCATCGAACACATGCCATGCAACCAAGCCAAATGTAAATTTCCAAGCATCAATCCTATCCTAACCCGTATTAGGGTTTATCGACACTACTCAATGGTGAAGAACACAAAAATAAGCAACATAAAAGAGATACAAACGTTAACCATCAAGAAAACTTAACACAATACAAAACAATAGAAAATAGGAGGAAGAAATACTTATCTTGAGTTTGAATCTTCAATCCAATACAAGATTTATTACAATAGAAAACCTAATCTAACCTAATCTAAAACTCCCAAGAAATGGGAGGAAAAGTTGCTGAAAAAATGTTGGAAGAACTCTCCAAGTCGTGCCCCAAAAGTCATATAAATAACCCTCACAAAACCCAATCAGTTCGGGTCCAGAACTGTCAAAACAGGCCCACCCGATCGGGTGAAAGTTCACCCGATCGGGTGGGACAAACAGAGACTATGAAACTGCAGAAAATGAGTTCACCCGGTCGGGTGGATAGCTCACCCGATCGGGTGAAATGAAATTCCAGACTGCAGCCAATTTCAGCATATAGCTGCGCTCAGAAAATTCCAGAAAAATCTAGAAAAATCGGATTTGGGCATGTGACATATCGTTGGAAAGCTAACGACGATGCCGATGCTAGAAAAATAAGAGATCATCCAAAATCCTTTTGGAATGATAGCAGATCTTCAATGAATGAGCAGCGGTGTGCGAAAGGGGACGAAAAGCCCACCCGATCGGTTGAAATGTCAACCGATCGGGTGAGCAACTTGTTGCTTCGGTCGTCACCTTCGTGAGCTTCAACCGGGCGCAGAGGAGAACGGGTGGCGTGACAGGGTCGTCGTTCGGAGGAATCGGCTACAGATAAACCGATCGAGTGAAGGTCACCCGATCGGTTGGAATTCAGCTCCATTTTACCGAGAACTTTGACGGACTCACCCGATCGCTGAACCGATCGGGTGAGATGCTATTTACTCCAGCCTCAGTCCGGGTCGGATACGCGTGTGTCAACCGATCGGGTGAGCTGGTCCACTCGATCGATTGAGGGCTGAGAAATAGCAATCTTCATCGCTTGACCCCCTGGATCACGCGTGACTCCTCCTGTTGCTCTGGGGACTCATGATATCGTTGTTTTATGTCCCAAATGCAAGAAATTGCTGCAAAATACCAAAAACACGGAAAAGTGAAAGAATATAAGAAAACACGAGAAAACGAATACAATACGGCGGTAAATAACAGAAAAACACGGAAGAAAACGTGCGCAAATATATGAAATATAAACGCACGTCAAAATCCCCCAAGCTGAACTCTTCTTTGTCCTCGAGGAAGACGAGTGAGAGTAGGAGCTCGGAGGGAGAAAATAGAGAGAAAGAGAGAAAAAGAGAACTCTATATCCTAGATCGCCCGTCAGGGCCAACAAAATCAAAAACGACACACCAAGCAAGCAAACGCCAAATCACATCACTAAACCAAGGAATACAAGTCCAGACAAGTGTCGTGGGCCCACGCGGTGAAGCGCGAGTGAGTGCGGTCGTGTGCTAGCAGACGGTGTCACTATCTACGATGTGCGATAAAGCTCGATATACACAAATCCAGGAAATGACCCAAATATCGATTCGATTCGAATTAAGCGGTGAATATAAGTAGTTCAAGCATGTATGAGAATAGAGAGAGAATCGAAACATATCATGTGTCAGGGACTCCACAACTAGGGTTAAGGAAATCACCACACTATTGCCTAGATAATAGCTAAAAAGTTCCTAAGCCAAGTGTTTTCAAAACCGATGGGGGTTGAGATGATGTGGAGAAGAACACTCGGTGCAAATTCTCGCCTTCCCTTTATTCTCGGCAAGTAGGAAAATATTCACACTGGAATTTTTTTTGGGCTTTGGGTATTTGTATTTTTTTGGCTTTTTGGCTATACAATTTTTCTTTTTTTATTTTTGGGTTTTTCTTTTCTTTTCTCCCTTTTTTTGGTTTTTCGGGTTTTTGGCTATACACATGTGTACTCTCCCAAGTGGGAGAACGGTACACGACGAGGGGATTTGCACCAAGTAAAACAAAAAAGAAGTTGGAATCTAAACACTTGGGCAAAGGAAACTATTCTCGCTAAATAGAGCATGGGCTAAATGGGTTATCCTAGTCCTTAATTGTGGAACCCCGACACATGCGAAATGAAGCATACGATATATATAATCATGCATACAGAAACAAACAATAGAAGCAAATACCACATTATTCATATCGAAGCGTGATAATCTAGGGGTCATTCCTGGACAGGTATATAAAGTAAAATCACAAAGCAGAAGCACACACTACAAGAAAAGCAAATGTTTTTAGCGGTTCTCGATTGAGTTTTTGGTGGGTCGGAACCGCCACTAACAAGATTTCAAGCGGTTCGAGAAACCGCTACTATTTGAGCCGTGAGAAACGTCGTTTGTAGCGGTTCCGAACCACTAAAAATAGACCGCCAGAAACTTTGTTTTTATCGGTTTCGAACCGTCGCTACTAAAATTTCTAACGGGTTTTTATTGCAAAAAATAATTAAATAAAATGGTGTTTCTAGCAGTTAGAAACCGCTGATAATAAAAATTAATTGTTAAAAAAATTATAAATACTGGCGGTTAGGAACCGCCAGTAAGACTAACTTAATTTTAAAAAAAATAAAAATCTGGAAGTAACCTTCCATTGTCGTATATTTTCATTCTGCATCTTTTTATAAACCAGCCCCCATATTCCCATCAGATATACTTCAAGTTCTCATAATACATGTCAAGAATCCGGTCTCATTTCTTCAGTTGTACACTGTTTGGTTTCTCTTTTCAACCATCAAACATGAAGGCGGAAGCAAGCCCCAACTCAATCTTCAGCAAGCTAGGCGCCTAAAAAGCAAGGCATCCGTCGTTGTTCATGCCTTCAATTGACGACGCCTTCGTACAACGACATGTTCACATATTTCAGGGTGTCGTCGATTTCTTTGACGAAGACGGTTATGGCAAGCTCTCCCTTGCTGTGCTACGGAACTACATGCGCAACGTGGGCGAAGAGCTGTCTCTCGAGGCCGTTGAGGCCGTCATGGAGTCGATCAATTCATACGGAGACGTGCATCTATGTATCGATGTTAGTGAAGCCAAACAAGGAATGCGAGGGTGTAAGGAGGCTGTTTGTGTACGCCATTGCCTCTGGCGGCCTCCAACGCTTTGACGACTTTCTTCATCGTTCCATCTCTCAATGTTTCGAAAAGCCTCATGAGCATCATCCGTCCTTGGAGACGCTGTTCGTGCACGGATACCTATCATATCAATATCAAATTATAGCTAGCTTGAAGGTAGAGAACAAGCACAAATAACATCTCAGTACAGTTCTTAAGAATTATTTCTAGCAAACTAAAGCATGATGAAGCCCTCAATCTAGGCATGCACAATATGTACATGGAATAAATATGTACATAGAAGAAAGAACTTATGGATATAGAATAACCCTTACTTTTGCTCAAATAATATTTTCAATTCCAACCCTATCATAGGTTGATGGCAATTCTGCTTCCCAATAGCACTTTGATTTTTCATTTTCCATTGCTGCAAGCAGTGAGAGCAAGAATGAGAGATCAATGCTACACCACATATGTGAGACAGATGTTTACAATAATTTGAGAACTAATGAAAGTACATGCTAATGGAAAACAAAAATATAGGTAAAATAAAAGAAAATGATTAACTTACTTTGAATAAATGCAACTTGCTCAGGAAGCCATGTGGCTAGAATATCAGACCTTACATGCTTTTACAAGTGAGTAATTGACAGTTGAAATTTAATACACATGTATTACATGCAACAATGTGACAAAGGACTTGCAGAAATACCTAGGAATAAAGTCATACACTAAATTAGTATTCTGGAAGATTTTTTTAAAACAATCTCCCATCAAATGAAAAAGGAAAACAAAAGTTACAATGCTAATGATTTTTCACATTTTAGAGCAAAATGTTGCTACAGACCATAACATATTCATTTGTTGCATTGGAGTGTTTTCAAACACATGGAAAGGATTGTCTCATAATTCAAAGGATTAATCTACTACACGTCTAGAATCCTTAAGAACCCAGACCAAACATCAGCGACTACTATACACTCGGCAAACAGATGCCCCTTGGTCTCAACAGCACTATGTTAAAGAATGCAAGATTGATCCCCTACCAACACTTATGGTCACATTTGCATTAGTCTATAGATTATCTTTAAGCAGATTCCTAAATTAAATCAAAAATCCTTGTCATAATTCCGAAAAACGACTCCTAAATTAAATCAATTTTTTGGAACATACCCTTGAGGGCAGGTGCGCTATAATTTTGATTAAGCTTACTGCATTTTGATTGTTTATTTCTGATTATGTTTGAGGTCTTGTTTGGATACTAGTAGGAATACAGCTTAGCCAAATAGTCCCTTTCTGTATAGCTATAGTAGAAGCTTCAACGAATTTATAGCTAAACTCACTATTAATAGTCCTTTGTGTACAGCATATAACACTCTATTTAAGTGTCATCATAATGCATAATCTTGCTCAAAGTTTGTTAGTTCCAACGTGTACAAATCTAGGATGAGAGAAGCGATATGTAGAACAACGATATATATACACACACACGCGCTAATAACATGCGTGTTGTGTTACACGCATATATGCTCTTATATGTTGGGATCAAAATCACCATAATTTCCATGGATGGCAATCTAGCTTCAAGCAAGTAGAGTCCCAGCTGCCCTTGCACTGGCCGCCGGCTCCATCGCAGCACTGGCATGTCATCCCAAGCGATTCGAACATTGCCTCATATCCTTATGGATGAAACCGAAATCGTGGACGACAAGCAAAGAGAATAAAATAGAGGGCTTAATGTTGCATACTTACTGTGTTGTATGAGTGAAGGTGAATGTAATGGCCTTGCTTCTGATTCAGTTGAGATGCACACATGGAAGAGAACAACAAGGATGAGTAGAGAAATGGAAGAAATTCTGCTGGAATTGATGTCCATGTTTTCCCCTGAGATAGTTGTGCAAACAGATTGGATGTATATAAGAAGAAATTAACAATAAATTAACAACAAAATCGTTGGCTTTGGGAGCATCACAGAAATTCATTAATATTAATGGTTATCATTCAACATAATTATTATGTATGGTAGCATACACCTGCACTCTAATGTTGCGTTTCTCCTCATTCAGATTTTGAAATTGAAGTGATTGCATGTAATCGCTGATAGCTAAAGAAAAAAATGAAAACACATGAGCACCAAAAGCATGGATGAGTAGGTGTCGCGAAAGTGCAACAAACCCATGTTAGAGAAAATCGTAGGTTCAAATATATGATAGAAAAGGAACAAATTGCAGAAAAAACATTAATAATATCTTAAATAATCAAGTTAAGAGAAAAATCATAATGGGAGAACTTTAAGTAATTTTAATTGATCCATCAGAACTTAATGTAATTAAATGTGATGTAAAGAGAGATTTCCAGACTGGCAGAATTGGTGGCCATTATCCATGAAGTAGTTGCGGGGCTCAAACTAGAAATCCATAAATATATAATAAGAAAAAGCAAGAAATGACCTTATAAAGAAATCATTTCATTTCATGCTAAACATGAATGTCAAAATTTGATTGACAAGCATAAGAAGTAACCATAGGAGAACATGACTAATCCTTTCTTAATGGGGATCAACAACAACCGATAGTTAAAAAACACCATTTAGACACACCTCCATTCAGCCACTCAACTATACACAATTTTTCGAAAGATTAAATCATCCCGTAAATGTTTAACGCATTCCATCAAGTGAAGATATTGTATGGTTCTTTATGACATACACAAATTGACATGCACAAATTGTTCGTCTTCTACATCGATTACATATTTGTGTACTTGGAAAATCAAGTTATATTGTTCCAGTGAATGTTGTTCATTTAACATTTTTCTCTTTTGTCGATATATATATGTACTTTGCTTCAGAAAAGCTCGTCAGTTCGTTTACTGGTATCGCTAACAATTAACACGCGTCGAACTTTGGTGACATTGTTTTGATGGATAAACTCATCAACCATGATAAACAACTTTGAAAATCCTGATGGTGTTGCTTCAAGCTATGAGCGTATCTGTCTAAACCTCTAGAGGAGAACTGTCACCATCACTGTTCATATTCTTCCTGGAGAGGGATCTAATAAATTGGTGCGGCCAATAATACACATGAACTATCTATTTTGGATGGAATCTGCCTCAACCCAATTGAGCTTATCCATTGTCAAAGCAAAAGCATATAGAAAAGCACACAATTAATGCACATAATTATACTTTTTAGCCATAATTGTACAGGAAAAATTCAATGATGGATCCAATGAAAATATAAAATGAAAAAATCCTCCCATAAAAATTTATTTGAAGTAAATAGAAAAGTTTTAATTGTTTTAATTGTTTAAATTTCACTGATCTAATGAAAATAACAATGCTATGTGTTTGCAGAAAAAATGCTAAAAATCAATCAAGTGAAAATATTGTTACTAATCACAATGTTAAGAATTACACTTTCACATTCAACCAATAAACCCTAAGTTTCACGAAATCATTCACGGAGCTAGTCACAAATCAATAGAACGCCAATTACTCAAAGAAGAGAAAAGGACAGAATAATGAAGAAAGGATGGAAATCCAAAACCTTGGTGATCTTGAGCTTGTTGAACACATCATGTAGAACCTGATGGTTATGAACCATCTCGTACTAACTCTTGGGATCAAAATTAACCTTGTGCATAGGGACCATCCCATGATGAAACACATCCATGAGTTGACAGTGGACCGCTCCCGATGTCACCTGAGATTTGGAAGATCCAAAGAGATCGACGGTCGGAAATATTATCAGTTCAATAAAATTCGATCAGATTAGTCAAAAATCGGAACTTTTTCAGATGAACCTAGTGGAATGATCCTTACATCTTTGACCTTAGAGAGATTAAGATGGCGAGTGGTGGTAATCGATGCGAGGATCTTGTTACGACCGACGAAGTGGGCATCGTCCATCATCCCGATGTTCTTCGCCACCAGCGGAGATCGAAGATCACCGGTCGCCGAGATAGTGAGTGAGAGAGCGTCGTCGCCAGCAAAGATCAGGGATCACCGGTCACACGCACGCACGCACGCGCGCACACATGGAGGGGGGAGAGAGAGAGAGATGTTAGGGTTTGGGGAAGAGGAGTGGGTATTTCGAGAGGAGAGAAGAAAGGGATTTAAACAGATCTGAAAAAAATTAGGGGAGCTACTCCGATATATCAAAACAAAAACAAAATAATAGGATAAAAAATCCTTTTGTAGCGGTTCTAACCCGTCCCGAGCTAAAACAATTTAGGCGTGTGGTGATGGATTCTTCCCGCCACTTGGGTTTTTACGGTTTTAGCGGTTTCGAACTGCTAAAAACAAAGTCCTTGTGAAATGTTTATTGTGGACTGTTCGAACCCGCTAAAACGGCATAATTAGTGGCGGTTTTTTGAACCGCCACTAAAATAACCGCTAGAAATAAGCCCTTCTTTTGTAGTGACACCAAACAGCTAGGCACGACACATGACTCACAAAAAGCTAAGTGGACCCACGACGCGTGAAATGCAAGAGGACTAGATATCCTAGAGTTAGTGAATGTGATTATCGATGCCATGCTAGGTGTGTGTGATTTTGTGGCGATTCATCATAGGGTTCATCTCTAGGAGAAAGAGATAAAAAGAAGAAAAGAAAAAGGAAAAGAAAAAGACGGGGAAAACGACTCAAATAACGAAGAAAAAGAGACAAATGACGCACGAAGTGCGACTCCCCCAAGATAAAACTTGCATTGTCCTCAATGCAATAGTAGTGAATACGGGAGGGCAATGAAAATGGGGGGGAGTTACGCACCGACACAAAAAATGAAAAACACGAAAAACACATGAGCGAAACTAAAAAATAAAGAAAAAGAAACACTCAAATAAAAGATATAAAACACGACAAAATAACACCTAGACACAGACACACAACAACGCCACACGAAAACATGGACATAAATCGATTCCCCCAAGCTGAACATGACAATGCTAGCGAAATGATATGATCAATGTGATGCAGAAATATGTAAGGGGAAGATCGGAAAAGAAAGAAATCAAAATGCAGGAGAGACGGTGTGCTCATTCTCCTCGGAAGAGGATGTGGGGTGTGGGCGGTAGAAGTGATAGAAGGGCACGACATGATGGGTTATTATGATGCAAAAGCAAATCCAAGATACGCTCCCCTTGCTAATGAGAGGAGACGAGATTATTCAAATCTAAACTAGAAAGCTGTAAATTTTTACACTACTGGATTAGGATACACCTGAGCATATGCGGATCCAAGATCTGAAGTGGGGCAGGTAGCTGCTCTAACTGCTCCTTCTGTGGCTCCGCCAGAAGTGATGTACCACGTGTGCCAATGGACCCAAGCAATGCACCTCCAAGCATCCTCTGTAGGTGCCCACTTGTGACCTGCAAAGGACGAGGTGCATTAGTCCATGGCAAGAAATTATTTCCCAAAATAAATGTATCTCAGAGATAGTCGCCGATAAATGATGGTAAAATATATGAAATGTGGTGAACACTCCCTGGAAATATATGAAATGTCGCCAACTCTCTCTAGAATGTCAAACGGTCCAATGTATCTCGGGCTCAGCTTCCCTCGTTTCCCAAAGCGAATCACTCCTCGATTCGGGGAAATCTTCAAGAACACATGGTCACCTGGCTGAAACTCCAAAGGACGCCGTTTAGCATCAGCCCAATGCTTGAAACGGTCTTGAGCAATCCTCAGCCTCTCCCGTATGTTCCTCACAACATCCACAGCCTCCACGATCATCTTAGGTCCTAACAGCTCCCGATCTCCAATGTCATCCCAGCTCAGTTGTGATCGACATTTCTTCCCGTATAGCGCGGCGAAAGGTGCCATACCAATACTCGCCTGGTAGCTGTTATTGTAGGCAAACTCCACGAGGTGGAGATGATCCTCCCAAGATCCTTTGAAGTCCAACATGCACGCCCTCAGCATGTCCTCCAAGATCTTGATCGTCCTCTCGGACTGGCCATCCGTCTGCGGATGGTACGCCGTGCTGAAACTCAGACTCGTACCCAAACTCTTCTGTAGACTCTGCCCAAACTGTGACATGAATCTCGTGTCTCTGTCCGACACGATACTCACAGGGACTCCGTGAAGTCATACGATCTCCTGCACGATTCACGTTACATCACTATCTAAACTAGAAAAAGGAAATTAAAGCGGAGAGTAAAAAGATTTACCTCCATATATGTCCTCGCTAGCGCCTCAGTGGACTGTCCTACTCGGAAAGGAATAAAGTGCGCAGATTTGGTCAATCGGTCTACGATCACCCAAATCGCGTCATTCTTCTTCGGACTTCGAGGCAGTCCAGTCACAAAGTCCATAGTGATGTGTTGCCACTTCCACTCCGGAATCGGAATCGGTTGTAGCAACCCTGCCGTATGCTGATGCTCCGCCTTCACCTGCTGGTAAACCAGACACTTGGCTACGCTCCGAGCCACACTCCGCTTCATACCATGCCACCAATAGTTCAGGCGAAGATCCTTGTACATCTTGGTGCCACCAGGATGCACAGAATACGGCGAACTGTGTGCCTCAACCAACAGCTCCTCTCTGATGTCTCCAGCTGGCACACACAACCTGGCTCCAAACCTCAGCGACCCATCCTCATGAATCACGAAATTAATCCGTAGACCGGCTTCCACCAACCCCCGAATCTTCACCAACTTCGGGTCTCCAGCCTGTCCAGCCTTGATCCTATCCACGATCGTCGACTGTATCTGCATACACATCAACGAAGAAGTCTCTCCATGAAGAACAATTTCAACACCAGACTCGCAAAAATCCTGCTGCAATCTCCACTGCGAAGTCAACATCATCACCGCTGGAAGTCTGCTCAGCGCATCCGGAACCACATTCACCTTGCCAGGGTGATACTGCAAATCGATCTCATAGTCAGCCATGAGCTCCAACCATCGACGTTGTCGCATGTTGAGCTTCTTCTGAGTAAAAATGTACTTCAAGCTTTCGTGATCGGTGAAGATCTTCACCCTCTCACTCAGCAGGAAGTGCCTCCAAATCTTCAGCGCAAACACGACAACGGCCAACTCCAAATCGTGTGTCGGGTAATTCTTCACATGAGCCTTAAGCTGACGAGAAGCATACGCAACCACGTGCCCATGCTGATGCAATACACAACCGAGACCTTTGCTGAAAGCATCGCAAAAGATCTCGAATCCTCCACTCCGGTCAGGCACATCAAGAACAGGGGCAGACGTCAGACTCCCCTTTAGAACACCAAAATCCTTCTCACAATCATCAGTCTAAACATAAGATACATCCTTCCGTGTCAGTCTGGTCATCGGCTCGGCAATACTGGAGAAGTCCTTAATGAACCGCCGGTAGTAACCAGCCAATCCAAGGAAACTCCGGATCTCAGACGCTGACTGTGGAACAGGCCACTCCCTGATAGCCTTAATCTTCTCGGGGTCCACCGAAATACCATCTCCAGTCACCACATACCCGAGAAAAGGAACTCTGTCCAGCCAAAACTCGCACTTGGAATACTTAGCATACAACCGATGGTTCCTCAAGATCTCCAACACTGTCCTCAAGTGCGACGCATGCTCCTCCTCTGACTTTGAGTAGATCAGAATGTCGTCAATGAAAATAACGACAAACTTGTTTAAAAAGTCATAGAAGATCAGGTTCATCAAATTCATAAAAACTGCGGGCGCATTGGTTACACCGAAAGGCATAACCATGAACTCGTAGTGTCCATATTTCATCCTGAATGCTGTCTTCGGAACATCTTCCTTCCTCACCTTCAGCTGGTGATAACCACTCCTCAGATCCAACTTGGAGAATACCCTCGATCCTCCAAGCTGATCAAAAATATCATCAATACGAGGCAACGGATATCGATTCTTGACGGTCACCGCATTCAACTCCCGATAGTCCACACATATGTGACGTGAACCATCCTTCTTCTTCACCAGCAAGACCGGTGCTCCCCATGGAGACACACTGGGATTAATGTAACCCTTCTGAAGAAGTTCATCCAGCTGCTTCCGCAACTCCTCCAATTCTGCTAGTGCCATGCGATACAGCGCCTTTGAGATAGGTTGCGCTCCTGGAATGAGATAGATTGAAAACTCGAGAGCTCGATCGGGCAGCAATCCAGACATCTCCTCGGGGAAGATGTCGTCGAAGTCACGCACTACCGCAGGTCTACACTGCTCCATCTGCATAACAATGATCTCCACCGGCTTGGCCCGAAACCTGACCGAACCAAGGGAACTGCTGCCACGGCTGAACTCAAAAACCGGATGTCCAGGGATCTCGAACACCACCTTCTTCCTCCGAAAATCGATCGTGGCGTAGAAACTTCCAAGCCATCCCAATGACAGCATCATAGTTGATGATGTCGTGGACGATGAAATCAGTGTAGAGCTCATGTCCACAGACCACCAAAGGGCAAGAATTACAACCACGATGCACCAAGACCACGCCATTCCCTGTTACGATATCCCAACTCTTGGGAAGAGGGGAAGTCAACAAGGAATGCTTCTCCACGAAGCTCCGGGAAATAATGCACATCGATGCACTAGAGTCGAAGAGGACTCGTGCAGGAAACGTGCAAACCAAAATCACACCTAACAGACAGTCTAACAATCAAATCCTATTATAGCAATCATAACAAGCAACCAAACAAATTCTAACAAGACTAACTAAGAAAGAACAACTAGGTTGAGAATTACCTGTAATAACCTCATCCTCGGTCTCAGCCTCCACTGCAGTCATCAGGAAAGCCTGCTTCCTCGGCTGAACAGCCTACTGAAAAGCCTGCCTCTACGGAACGAGAGGCGCTCCACGTCCAGCAGGTACAGGCGCCCTCTGCTGCAACGGCTGAGCTGCAAGAGGTCCCTTCCATGGCTGCTTGGACTTTGGGCAGTCCTTCATGGTATGCGGAGGATCACCACAAACCAAGCACTGCCATAACATCTTCCGGCACTGATCCTTGACATGCCCAGTTTTTCCACAGAAATGGCAAGTCTTCAGAGTAGGAGGTCCTCCGGGCCTCTTGAACTGCACCGGCTGATTGGGCCTGAACCCTGGTCTCATCACTGCCCTGGCCTGCTCCACAGGCCTCTTCCCAGCTCCAGAAGCGCATCCTCTCTTCTGGTTCACGATCTGCTCCTGCCTCTTCGTTGCAACCAGAACCTTCTGATAGGACTCCACATCAGAAGTAGTCACAAAGCTCTAAAGATCCAAAGAAAGCCCTTGCAAAAACCTCTGGGCCCTCTCATCAGCATCCTGCACCATCTTCGGTGCGAAACGACTCAGCCTGGTGAACTCCTGGTGGTACTGGTCCACCTTCAAGCTTCCCTGCTTCAGGTCGATGAAGCGCTACGCCATCTCCCTCCTAGCAGCCTTCGGAAAATATTCCTCGTCGAATCTGGACTTGAAAGTAGCCCAAGATATCGGCTCCTCCAGCATCTCCTCCTCGGCATCCCACCAGTTCCGAGCATTATCCTTAAGCTACCTCTTCGCCAAGTCAACCCATCCAGCCAGGTCGACCTTCGACATCTTCAGGTTGTCCTCCATGTTCCTGGTCCACTCATCAGCAGCTAGAGGTCCTTCGGTCCCATCGAAGTAAGCGGGGCCCAGCTCCCGAAACTGCTTCGCTCCTGGCTCAAAGCGAGGGACATTCTGAACAGGCTCCGCTGCTCAAGAAGGCGGAACATTCCGGGCATTCTGTAGCATCCCCTGCTGCACCTGCATCATCTGATGCATCATCCGCATGATCTCCCTATTGGTGGGCTCCCGATCCGGCTCCTCGACGCGAGGGGGCACACCACCACCAACACGGGTATTCCGTCTTCCAGCCATCTAATGACACAGAAAACGAAACAATTAGACTCTTATCCTATGACCCGGTGTCGAAATTATTTATCGGACATTCTACCATTCTTATCGTTGTTCCGATTAAGTCACAGTTACAGAGTGTGACCTGCATGGGCCACCAAAGGAACCCGTCACGCCCCGCTTCCCAAAAACGTGGAAGCGAAGCATGAGAAGGTCCGCTCAGACTTGAAGCTACAAAGCCGCAAGTCCGATAAGCATCAATCAACAATAATTGGCAGGTCCCTGTAATGTGACACGGAACAGAGACAAGAATAATAGAAAGAGACAAATAATAAATTATCAATCTCCAAGTCTAGATAATATTTCAACAACCAGAAATGCCACCAGGCAAACAAAAAGAGTCTAAACGAAAAGGCCCAGCATGGCCAACAAGAAACTAACAACAAACGGTGCTACTCACCGACAAATAACAACAACTAAAGAAAGAACTGCGAAGGAACACTAGGACTGGTCACCGGTGTCCTCGTACTCCTCGTCAGCAACTGGAACGGGCTCAAACTCCATGAACTCCTCGCCCTCAACTGCGGGCTTTTGCTCAGCAACTAACATGCGATACCCAAAGAGAAGGGGCACATGTCAGCAAGTCTACAAGACTTGCGCAAGGAAACTAAAGAATGGTAAAAGCAACTAGCAATCCTAAAGTATGCATGTCATGGCAGTTAAAGTAATAGTGCAACAAGTATAGTAAAAAGGTGCAAGCATGGCATGGATATCAAGTTTACAAGGAACATTCACAAGGACTAGTACAAGTAAAGTAAGCACGTCGTGCACAGAGATTCCGTCCTTTGGCTAGAGTGGCTGTACGGGCCAACTCTTACGCTTAAGTGACCGTTTATCCCTACCCCTCCACGTGTATCGAGCCAGGGCTTTACCCCCGAACAAGGAATGCTTTCTTCTGGATCACGAGCCAGGAAGTGTTTTTAACACGTATGGCGTATGGTTATGCCAGCATAACGGGTGCCTAGCCGGTAACACGGAAACACGAATTTGTACAAGGATTTGTAGCGTGTGCTACGATGCAACATGCAAACATGATATGTAAAATGGATGCACATGACAATTATTCGAAATGCAATTACGTACTGTTAAAGAAAATTAAACATGACAGGCAAATGTATGACACGACATGACAAGGGAAATTCGAGCTTCGTTGTCAAGCTAGAATTGAATTTGCGCCTAGACCGCTATCATTTCACGGTCTAGTCTCTTTCACGCTAAAACATGGAAATGGCCTAAGAACATGGCCTAAAGCAAGGTTGGCAAGTTTCACTTGCTTGGTACCGAGGTTGTTGCTCGACGAGAGTTCGTCTCAAAAATCGCTACTCTACGGGAATTAGGGTTCGCTGTTTTGGCAAAACAGAAAATTAGAATCAAGATCTAATCCATATTTTTGTATTGGAATCATATAACATCTAGTAATCAATTTTTATTAGGTTTTCTAAATTACGGTGAGGGTTATGGAAAGATTAAAGGTAGATCTACTAACCATATTCGTAGCGGAAGAACGACGATCACGATGCCTACGAACTGCAGGTAGAAGAAGATCTCGACGATTTCCGGATTGCCGTCGCTAAAACCGAGCTTAGCACGGCAACAAAAAAGCGATCCAAGGGAGAAGTTGCGACTGAATGGATTTCCTGCGGCTGCTCTAAAATGGATCTGGAGAACGGGGAATATAGGGCAAATCTGGAGCAAAAGAGGATTTTATGATTTTGGGGTCGACCGACGGCCTACGGGGTGGTGCCGGCGCAAATGGAAAGGTGAGATAGGGCTCGGGAGGATGAGGAATAGCAAGAGGAAGGTTGGAGGATGATTGGGGAAGAAGATCAGCTAGGAGAAGTGAAGAAAGAATAAGAAACGCATAGGGTTTAAATAGAAAGAATAGGCGACGGCTACGACTTAACCTAGGGTTACTGGGCAAACTAGTCGGTCAGTGAAGAGTGGTCGACCGACTAGTTTGGGATCTAGTCAGTCGGTCGTCTAACTGACACCGACTAAAATCATACAGTGAACAGTGTCTAAACAGGGAAGGCATAATTTTTCGGTCTGTGAAGACCCGTCGACCGACTAGTCTGGGAACTAGTCGGTCGGTGATTGTTCATAGACCGACTAAGGGTCGAATAAGATAGATAATGAGTACTGACAGTTAGTCGGTCTTAGAAGAAACTCTAACCGACTAGTTTGGAAACTAGTCGGTCGGTAGATGTTCTTTGACTGACTAACTATAAACAGTAACTCGGCTGTACAGAAGAACTCAGAATTAGTCGGTCAGAGTACAAGTCCTGACCGACTAGTTTGGTAACTAGTCGGTTGAAGAATGTGCTTAGACCGACTAAACGTAAACAGTAACTTAGTCGAAATTTACTGAGAAGAACTAGCCAGTCTGTGAAGTGTTGCCGACCGACTAGATGGCAATCTAGTCGGTTGGCCCTCCTTCATGAACCAACTAAGTTGCACCAAAAGTACTGAAACGAAGCGCGATGCTTCGAGAAGATTCCTATGGCCTCTAAGATCACTCTTGCTCTAAGATATGGGCGCTATGAAGCTCATCGCAAGAATACTTACTCCAAGCCCCATCAAGATATGCAACGGGAGATAAAAGATCAGAATGAACCGAACGAAAATGTCTGACGGAGAAAAACACACAAGGAGAGAACATCCAATATTATTATTCATATAATAGTCATTACAAAAACCGGTCGTTACAATAGATATGAACCAAGCTCTGATACCAAATGTAATGCCTTGGAAGCTACTGCACAAGTACAAGAGAGGGGGTGAATAGTACTTTAAAATAATCAAGAGTATAATTCCTAATTATTTTGCAATCACAAACAACTATGCGGAATAATGATAGACAACACGAATAATGCAACGCAAATAAAAGATATAATGAGTTTCGATTCACCCAAGTATCCCCTACTTGTTCCTGGTGATCGTACGTCCCAGACACCTGGATCCCTTCCGGCTACTTGAGTTAGAGTCCACTAACTCAAGCTTTCACTAAAAGATAAATAAATACAACGATCGAATCGTGACTCCCACAAACCGGGATCACTTACCTCTCACAAACCGAGAGATAAACTCAAATAACAAATTTAATGAAATATGAAACACTTTCCACAAAATCATATGCCTTGAGAAATACTTACGATATTAGGGCAAGGAAGTAAGTTGGAGATAAACGATCACGAAACCCTAGCAACAGCGAGATTAGCAGTTGGAGACGGCTAGGATGAAGATCTTGATCGTGATTCAATCTTACAGGAGAATGATCACACACAAGCTGAGAATATCTTGGAGGAATTAGGTCAGAGAGAGAGAGAGAGAGAGAGAGAGAGAGAGAGAGAGATTTTCGAGAGAGAGAGCCCTTAGAAAAATGATAATCGATATATCTGAAAATAGATCTGAATCCTCTCTCATATTAGAGGAATTTCCATGTTTGAAACGTATCAAACATATATGGAAAGGATCAAAACAGATCAAGAAAAATCGTGAACATAAAATCTCCATCGGCTGGAAAAATAAAGCAGCTTAATTGGTTTAAGAAGGATCATTGACCGATTAGTTGAAGAACTAGTCGGTCGGTGAACCTTCTTGGACCGACTAGTTGGTTAACAGAGAATTGAGTAAAATAAGAGGGGAAATCTAGTCAGTCTAAGAAGAAACACTAACCGACTAGTTTGAGAACTAGTCGGTCGGTGAACCTTCTTGGACCGACTAGTTGGTCAACAGTGAATAGGCTAAGAATCTTAAAGACAACTAGTTGGTTCAAGAAGAATTTCCAACCTATTAGATTGTCATCTAATCGGTTGGTTCTTCTACTTGAACCAGCTAATATGCACAGAAAGCCAAGAAAAGAAGCGATAAGTTACGGAACCCTTTCTAATGGCTTCTAAGGCATTCCTAGAGATAAGATAGGATTGATATGAAGGTAACTAAGTAAGTAAGACTCAAGGCTTAACATTCTATAAAATGAAGCTAGAAGACAATATAAATATACACGACAAACCGTCTTCAAAGCTTCAACCTGATGAGTCTGAATCCCTTGACTTCATTAACAACTCTTTGAGCTTCAACGAAGCTTCAGGCACAACGAACACGCGCTCTAAAGAAGTCTTGAGACATCGCTTGAGATCTACAAAGTAAATTAGCGATGTTCTCCATAACTGTGCTCAAAGAGAATTAGTACCCGATATTTATGTTTGTTCATCATCAAAACCAAATCAGGGGAATCAATACTCAACACCCATTACATAAATTAGATGCATATCCGAGGTAGATGAAATAAATTCTAATTCACATGAAGAGAAACAGCCTTTGTAGTGATAGTATGAAGAATACTTACTCGATGAAACTTTAAGAATATGTAATGCTTGCTTCCTCAAGCATGGATCCTTATCAACCTGCAAATAAATACATGAGGAAAGAATGAGTGAAAGCTTTCAAATTGAATGCCTCGAGGTAGAAAAAATAGAGAGGAAAAAAAAGAAATGCGAGGCCAGAAGGTATACCAATCACCTTCGTATCTCTACTCAAAATTCTTTTTCAGCTCTAAAGTCAAATTATTTATGAATGTCACCTCTTGGCAAATTTTTATGTGGATCCATGGTGTAGAATGAGGAGAAATAAAAAGAGATCATGTTGTATGCATCGAGCATCTCTACATGTCCGAGAAAAATAAAGACATGTAGAGTTTCCATACTTTCTTTACAAAATATGACATGCAATACCATGCCAAATCCTAAAGGTAAAAATAATATTATATCTAATATGATCATATTTGTTAGGGAAGAGTATATAAGCATCATGCTTGGAAAGTATGCATGGAACACCATGGACCAAAAATTTAACCGAAGAAAACACACTGAGTGATTTGAAAATAGCTGGAAGGTGCAATTGAACATTAAATGATCGGGCCTCCAGAGTCTGCATCAACATTCAACTCCCAAATTAAACAACTCCCACATCAGATTTACATGAAGACCTTCCATGTCTTCACCTGTTTGAACCTCACCCCCACTCTCCAAAACATGATCAAAGAAATAAAGACACTGCATGCAACCAGCAGAGGGAAATTTCAGGAAATTCCAAAAATCCTCACAGACCCATTCGTAAACAGCCAAGTTATCATCTGGAACGATACCCACACTAAGACCGACCGACCTCAGACAATATGGAACTAAATTTCGCCTATAAGCTCCCAAAATTGCCTCTTGTTCACAACTTCAAACATTAGGCCCTCAATCTCGACAAAAGTGGTTGTGCATTAAAAACCATATGCGGTTCTACTCAATCAGTAACATGTTGTGTGAGTACGCAATGAAAATTGTTTCTGTCAAAATTATCAATCATTCTTCTAACCTGGTTGACCAAGTATAAATCATTTGTATCAATGGCTTTCAGTGCTGGAAGAAAAATTCTCCAAATCAACTACCACATAGCATCCGTCAGAGTCTCTGCAATCACAACACAACCATTACACAAAAACCGCTGAATCAAATTTATATATTCAATTGCAATATTTTAAACTTACTGGGGTTCTCGGCGAGATAACAGAGAGCGCTTGTTTGTGATAGGATGTGGTTCGATTGAGGAGCCTGTGGCAAAAGAAACCCCACTCATAAGCATTAAAAATTCTGCCGTTCAATTATAATTAATCAAATCATGGGGACATGAAAATATTCAACTAATTAATTACTATAGGTGTTAATCAAAATATTCAACTAAGTAATATACAAAGGACCACAAGATTAATACACATGGGTCTCTAGTTCTTAGGATCTCGGCGCCATTAAACTTGTAACTGAGGCGGATCATGCAGCAGCCGAGGGCCTCGTCACAGTGGAAGCTTTATCGTTAATCAAACAATTAATCAAATCATGGGGACCTCAAAAGATTCAACTAATTAGTTAACATATGATACAAAGCCCTAACCAGATCGAACCCATTTCAAAAGACAAAAGAGATAAAGAGGAGACCTGTACCAAAGAGGATTCACTGGACCGCGTGATCTATCTGTGAGGCTGAGAAGAGAGCTTACTCTGGCTGTGAAGAGAGGTTGGGTTTGAGTTTGCATGCAAGAGGTGTGAGCTTGAGGGTTCAGGGTGTCAGCACGGTCCGGTGGTGAGGCTGTGAGGGTTTGATGGTGCATGTGAGAGGTGCGAGGAGAGGTTGAGGGTTTGATGGCTGCGCTCCGGATGTGGGGGGATGAGGGCGATCCGAATGATTTAAGCAAAATAATTAGATTTCCCCCGCAAATTTTTGTGTTTCCCCCCAAATTTTTTGCGGTTTCCAACGTGAGCTGTGTGGATCTTAAAGGTTGTGCGGTAGATGTTTGTATATGACTGGACTTATGACTAGACTTATGACAAGGATAAAAATCAAAAAATGTCCTCAAAAGTATAATAGATATTAAACGACTTAAAATGACTAATATAACGAGCTTTTGGTTAATGACTCCAAGGCCAGACGACCTTCAGGCATTAGGCTTAGAAGAGCCAACCGAACCTCATAACTCGAATCATCTAATTTTTTATTATCTCTCTTTTTCTAATGCCCTCCCTATCATCCATCTTTCGACGTGAATCTACAATGCTTCTGGAGGCACGGAGACCCGGCTACTTAATAAAACTCAAGGGAACGGTGCATTGTATTCTTTTTCTCTTTTTTCATCTCTTTTCTTCTTTTTTCTTTTTTAAGCAACCCAACACCCATTAAACATCTATTATACATTTAAGGGCTGTTTTTGAATTTTGTCCTATTGGGATAAGAGTTTGTCCTACGTGGCAGATTTGTCCTACTGGGATGATGACTAGGACATAGGATAAAGCTATATTTTGGCGGGAAATTATGTTGGAAAACTTAAAACATTGATAACTCAAATTTGAAAACTCAAAAGTTAAATTTTGGGTGGAAAACAAAACTTGAGTGGAAAACAAAACGTGGGGAATGGAAGTGTTTCTATTCGGGGGGATCATTCTCACACACGACATTTTCGGTGTGACTTTTTCATCATTCTCACGCGCTGCCCACATGCCGCGTTCTTAATAAATCACCGTTCCAGCTCGAAGCTCGCAGGAATTCAGTGGCGTCTTAATAAATTGTAGCTCGGTGCGACATTACATTTTCTCGTGGGAAATTTGAAATCACAGCTCGAAGAAATTCAATGGCACGAAAAAAGCTCTCATCACCTTCCGTTATTTCTATTGGTACTCCCCAAAGCCCTAATTTTAATTTTTGCAAAATCCGCTCCTAAAATCTCTAATTTTTTGTTTGATTTCTATTCATGGGAATTCAAGGTTGAGACCGATGGGGATGATTATGCATGTGAATTGATTGATGATGGTTTTCTTATTTTTTGTGTCTAACTCATCAGATTCCCCCATTTCTATTGGTACTCACCAAAGCCCTAATTTTAATTTTTGCAAAATCCCCTCCTAAAATCTCTAAATTTTTTCGATTTCTACCCAAGGAATTTCAAGGTTGAGATAGATGAGGATGATTACGCTTTTGAACTGATTGATGAATATTTTCTCATTTCAGTGTCTGAGATCAAAATATCTAGTAAAATTTCAGCCATTTTCACCTCTCTCTTTGTAAATTTCCTTTTCTTTTTGAAAAGCTTCATCTTTTTTCCTTCTTAATTGGTATGAAACAGTGGATGCTTCAAGGAAAACTTATGGCCGTAGCTTGCATGATAATGGTAGTGATGATTTCTCATCAAAATTTCATTTTATGGTTTCTAGTAATTTTCTTACTTTTGCATGATTCCCCACTTTTTTTATCGAGATTATGGTTCAGAATGTCTGTGTTTATGGTTCAGAATGTCTACACATGTTATCAAAAATTATCGTAATTGAGTAGACATTATGTTCATGTTCATGTTCAGAATTTAATTTTGGTTCAGGTTTTGAACATGAATTTTGGTTTAGAAAATTTTGAGTAATGTCTGTTTTTATGTTGATTGCGGTTTAGTAATTATACCTCATTTAATTTGTGTTTATGTTCAGGTTTTAATTGTCTGGACTGTCTCTGCATCGGAGCTATTCTCGCTCGAGATCTCAAAGACCGATGTGCTAACTCATGCGTTTAGAAAGGTGATCGGGGTAATGATCAAGAAGGAGGTCGATATTTCGAGAGGAAGTTGTTGATATCTCCATCGATAAGCCTACTACAGGTTTGGGGATTACTTCTTTTTCTTATGTTTGTAACTTGATTTTTAGTGTTATGGATTGATTGTGTTTAGAATTGATTAGATTTTTAATGATTCTTGTTTTAATTGTGTGAAAAGGTTATGAAATTTACACATTTGGGTGAAAGTTTTGATTAATGCCTGTGTTTATGTTCATGTTTAGGTTTTGAGTAATGTCTGTGCTTATGGTTCAGAATGTCTACACATGTTATCAAAATTTTGAGTAATTGAGTAGACATTATGTTCATGTTCGTGTTCAGATTTTAATTTTAGTTCAAGTTATGAAAATGATTTTTAGGTTCAGAAAAATTTGAGTAATGTTTGTGTTTAGATTGACAGTGGTTTAGTAATTATACCTCATTTAGTTGGTGTTTATGTTCAGGTTTTAATTGTTTGGACTGTCTCTGCATCAGAGCTATTCTCGCCCGAGATCTCAAAGACCGATGCGCTAAATCAGGAGTTTAGAAAGGTGATCGGGGTCAGGATCAAGGAGGAGGTTGAGGTTTCGAGGGGATGTTGTTGATGTCTCCATCGATCAGCATGTTACAGGTTTGGGGGCAAAATTGTAATTTCGTTACAATTTTTACTGCTACCGTCACTAATTACCCTAGCTAATTACTAATTACCATTAACCAAACCTAATCACCTACCTTATCTATCCGATGGCAGCCCATGTGAAGATTGCCTAATCTTTTTCCTAGCTTAGTCAAATCACCCCAACCCCCTATTAATTACCCTAATTAATACCATTGACCAATAGAGATTTTAATAATAATTTTTGTTTATTATTTAAACCCCCCTAATCCTCTCTATTCTCCCTCGCAAGACACTTAACCCAGGCTAAACCCCATACCCTAACTTCTCTCTCACCCATGCAAACCTCTCCCTCTTCTCTATCTTGTTATCAAACCCACATACTCTCACGCTCTCTCTCTCCCCCATCTCACTCTCACCCCCGAAGCCCACGACGGACCCCACACCTCGAGCCCTCCCTCTGGCGTGTCGCCATTGTCCGCCGTGTTCGCCTGCATGCCGGAGCTCCCTCCGACTGCTCACGCCCGATGCTCCGACCTCACCGTCGAACTCCACGTCGATCACCACCCTCGAGAAGCCTCCGCCGCTGCTCTCTCCGAGCCCCTAGCACCCCCAAGAACCCACACCACCGCTTCTCATCAACCCCCTCTCACTCTCTGCCACCGGTGCATCGAGCCACGCTCACCGCCCAACTATCGACCCCGCCTTCGCTCCTCCACCATCCCAGGCGAAGCCCCGTCGCATTCCGAGCTCGTCGCCGCCACACCGAAGCAGCCTCCACCGTCCTCACCTACGCTCGAAGCAAAACAAGCCACTCCTCCGCCATCGTTCGGTGTCGTCTACTCCCGACTTCAACTGCAGCGCCACGCTCTGCCCCGACGCCGGCCGCTGCCGCCTGCTCCCCGAGTCACCGCCGCGAGCAGCAGCTGCTGCTGCTGCTGTTTCACTCCCCTCCGCCTTTGCTGCCACCGGAGCAGATGCTCCCGAGCCCGCTCGAACGTCGCTCCTTCGCCACGCAGCTACTCCACCGGAGCTCGCCGCCTCCGCCTTCGCCAAGCCGCCGCTCCGACTGCCGCCTCCACCTGCAAACATCGCCTCGCCATCGCTGCCGCCTCCGCTCGCCGTGTCTCCATCATCGACAAGAAGCCCACCGCTGTGATTCACAAGCTGGCGGACGAACGAAATACGGTGAAAACGTATTTTATATGCAATTACGTATTTACGTATTTACTAATAATTAATAAATGAAATTTATTGGTTTTAAATTCATAATAAATAATATAGGAATCAGAAAATTACAAGTCCAGCTCCAGAAAATCAGAAATGATGTTCTGAACCCAGTGACACTAGTTTCGTCTCAATCGGACGATTAGATTTTCCAGAATTAATTTTAAGCCTAAAAGTTAAATAGGTTATTTTCATTCAAAAATCTGTAACTTGCTATTTTCACGTAAACCGATATGTGATAAAAATATATGTTAAAGTACTCATCGAGACGGTCATTTTGACAGCTTATTTGCGACTTTCCGATACAGATTGCATCCAAGAGAAATTATTGAATTATTACGTATTTTATTAAACATTAGTTTTTAAATCTATTTTGAACTTTTAAAAATTATAAAAATTACAATCAGCTTCAGGAAAATATTTTCTCCTACAGTAAAATTATTTTTATCATATCTAGCCTATAGAAAAATTTAGAACCCTTTTTCGACGACGTTTCAGTCACTTATAAAATCAAAACGATCAGATTAAATAGATGGAAAATGGGGTAGCCTGTAACTAATGACTTCTTGTGTTTGTAGGTACCAATTCTCGTGCACCAGCATCTGTAAAAGCTTTAGCTCCAACCTCGTCTTATTACGACGATCTCGAATAGTGTAAGTCACTTTAATTCTAACTTTAGAAATTTAGCCAGTGTACTCAAATGAACTTAGGACCTTATACATATTCTCAGAACAGCTATTGACTTGAACCAATGAGTAGACACCTAATTAACCATAGGACTAATCAATAGTGGAAAGACTAAAGGACTAAGTTGAGATAGTGCACTTTTATGAAATTTGATATCATAGTTGGTGGACTTCCAAAGCACTGATCAGTATTAAAATGAGATAGTACACTTCCATGAAATTTGATATCATAGTTGTTGGACTTCAAAGCATTGCTCGGACTAAATTAAGATAATGCACTTTTATGGAATTAGATATCATAATTGTTGGAGTTCAAAGCATTTCTCAGGACTAAATTGAGATAGTACACTTTTATGGAATTAAATATCATAGTTGTTGGACTCCATAGCATTGTTCAGGACTGATATTCTCTGTTGAGGCTTCTGCATTGACTTTTCAGCAAGTAAATACCATATATATGTATGTGTTGTACTCATTGTTGGATGTATTGTTGTACACATTATTGGATGTACGAAATGATGGGCCTATGAGGCCATACGGATACAGATACGGACATGGATACAGATACGAAAACGGATATGGTTTTAAATGTGTAATGTGATACAACACAGGTTATGGAGTAGTCTTGAGCTACGCAGTGTGCAGGAGTGACTGGGTGCACCCTTATTTGGTAAGCTGTACCATCACCATACAGGGGATGGTAGGTAGATATTCCACGAGTTGCTCCGTGGGATGGGTGCACTTCTGGTTGCATATCGTACACTCGGGCTAAGACTGTTGCACTACTCGAACGTGATAGAACGGTTTAATAATAAGCGGTCTTAAATTACGACTGAATCAGTGTCTAGAAAGGAATGGGAAGGGGGTTGGTCAACCAATGGACTCGTTCCTGCGGTCTTTGAAGTGACATGTGCCTTCAAGCCCTGACTGACTGGCTGATTTGGAAGTTAAGTTAGACTTCTTATTATTAGGCATGCCTACACTATTAGATAGCCAAAAGACGCTCATCTTTTCTTAAGTATTACTACGACTACCTATTGTCATCCCATTACCGATTGGTCAAAACATTGTTAACCTAGTTGTCTTACTATTGCCTTCCCTTTGGTCAAAACATTGTTGCTACCATATACCACGCCACAGTTATTACTCTTACACTTACACAGTCATCTTTACTTTATGCATTACTTGCACCTTACTTACCACACCTGTGCAGCCACCAGTACTTTATTTTTTGCTTGTATATACATGTCTGTTCTTACCTTACTTTTTGCACCAGCATGACCATCTTTTGTTTACTATAGCTTGTTCCATACTTTTGCACTGCTTTATTTCTATTGCTAGAATTGTTGTGACTTACCTACGGTTACATCTTTGTGGCATCTCAGACGACGTACATATAGAGGCAGATGCTCTAGAGTTAATTGCGCCAGAATTTGACCATGAGTCTGTAGCTTTCAGAGTTGTTTCCAGTTGTATTTACTTTCCTTCATGTACGATTGTTAGACCATTTTTGTACAATATGGATGTAATAACTGGACACTATTTGGGTATTTTTGTACATCTCTGCATCGTGGCTATTTTGTTTTCAGTAGTTAACTGCAGGACCTACGCAAATATCAAAAAGTAACGGGCCCGGGAATCGGGACGTTACAGCTTTGGTGGCCCACGCAGGTCCGCGCTACCTACCTCGTGAACAATAGAGCAAGATCAGGATGTACAATATAAAATACGCAAATAGAACCCTCGAGTACAGGATGTCTCGAGGGTTCGCCCGTATTGGATATACGGGTGAAGCGTCCTTATTGCTATCTTCATTAAGACTTCCTTGATTCCCACACTCTTCCTTTAACTTGTTGACCTTTCGATTGACCTTGAACTCTAGCTACGTCTATTTTAAGGAGGGTAGCTCGACAACGGAAGTAAATTGAAGGACACTCAGAAGTGTTGGAGGATGATGCTAAAGGATTTGAGACGAGCCAAACCCAACGTGCAAGTGTAGGTTGTTACGTCTTCTTGAGATCGTATTTCTATTCTAACCCCTACTTTCATCTTGTGCCCGATTTCCCATGAGACGTATCTTTTTCCACCGATCATCTCCCCCTCTTTACTTCTTTTGTCCGCTTCCCCTCCTCGAGCCCCGTTCATGCCTAACCCTACCCTACCCTACTGTCGACTTTCGGTGCCCCTCTTTTTCTTTAAAAGACCCCCCTCTTCTTCCTCACCAAGCCACCCCGTGGTTTCTCCTACGCCGTATCGACTTCCACTCCTCCGACCGGCCTCTTCCCCAAGCGAACCCGACCCATCTCGCCTCCAGCTCCTCCGGCCTCACCCGAAGCTTCACCACCCACATCCCCTTTCCGGTGACACCTGCCACGACGAGCAGTCGTTGCACGACTTGGATCGACAGCCGTCGATGGCCCACCGACGATTGTTGGGATTAGCAACGACCCTCTCCACCACCCTCGATGTTGCCGTATGGCTGAGATCTTGGGAGTCGTGATCCTTGGATTTCTCTTGAGCTCTCTGCTCTGGATCTCACCCAGGTTGAGATCCTGTTTAGGCTTCCTTTTGCGTCTACTCCTTCTGGTGTGCTGGAAAGGGTGCTTTTGGTTGTTCATTTGTTGGGTGATGTTAGGTATTGCGAATGTCAAATATTGGTCTACGAAAGGAGTGATGTCGATGATTATTGGCATGATATTGGCAGTGGGTGTTGAAGTTGGATGTAGGCCTTGTGTTTGGCTCTGGATGAGGGCTTGGATCTTGCCTTATTGTGGGATATTATGGAGATTGATGGAAGGAATGCGGGCAGTAAATACTGACTTTGAGTATTGGCGTTATACTCACCTTTGGGCATTGTTTTGGACGTTAGCATGTGGTTGGGCATTATGGAAATTGATGTCACTGGGTGCGTAGATGGTGATAAGAAAAAGCACAAAAGTATATGGATTCGTAGATGCCCCCTTCATTCTCAGCTAGACCCAGTTAGTCACCAGTAGCACGAATAAACTTTATGGTCTTCCTTTGTATGTGGGTTAACTAGTTCGCTACTGGCTTATTACCTCAGGTTCCAAGTTCGAACAGATGTTGTCATCATAATAGCCCTCATTTTCATGTGATGTTATTATCTCATGTTAATTTTGGAAAGCCAAAGTAACTATTATGATGATACTGGTCTCAGGAATAGTTACAGAAGCTATGGTGATGTCAATAGTATGTATTCATACATAACATCTCTTGTTTTCTTGATGCTATGATATCACATTATATTCATGTTATTTACAACCTAACTTACTAGATTATCTTTTCTATCATTTGCTTGAGCTTCTTCATAACATCAATTATTTTCATAAGAGATCTTTTAAATTCCGAGGACGGAATTATTTTAAGGAGGGTAGGATGTAACTGCCTGTTTTCATCAAGACAAACTATTTACGTATTTGACCAAATTTTCAATTTTTAAACTATTTTATAATGGTTTGTCAGGAGTTTTACAATTCCAAAAATTTCTTATAAAAATATTTTGAGATATCAGACTAGCTATGAAGTATTTTAGTAAGTTCGGGTTTCATCAAATACCCCTAAATAATCTAATGAAAATTCATTTTCAAATATTACCGTTTTGGCGTTATGAATTTATTTTCTATACAAATATCATCAAAACAATTTCAAACTTTTACAGTAACATTCAGTGATCATTTAGGGCTTCCCACATTAATTTCGTAATTTTCTGAAGTCAAACCAATAGAGAACCCGCACACCCGCTTCCTAAATGTTTTGGCCTAAAAATTATTTTTCTGTAGCTCAGACCCTGAAACGGACTTGGTATTCGCAATCCTCGCGAAGATACGATCTCATGGGTATGTTTTCGTAATTTTTCGGACACGTTTACTAGTAGGGGCAAAATTGTAATTTCGTTACAATTTTTACTGCTACCGTCACTAATTACCCTAGCTAATTACTAATTACCATTAACCAAACCTAATCACCTACCTTATCTATCCGATGGCATCCCATGTGAAGCTTGCCTAATCTTTTTCCTAGCTTAGTCAAATCACCCCAACCCCCTATTAATTACCCTAATTAATACCATTGACCAATATAGATTTTAATAATAATTTTTGTTTATTATTTAAACCCCCTAATCCTCTCTATTCTCCCTCGCAAGACACTTAACCCAGGCTAAACCCCATACCCTAACTTCTCTCTCACGCAGGCAAACCTCTCCATCTTCTCTATCTTGTTATCAAACCCACATACACTCTCGCTCTCTCTCTCTCCCTTCTCACTCTCGCCCCCGAAGCCCACGACGGACCCCACACCTCGAGCCCGCCCTCTGGCGTGTCGCCGTCGTCCGCCGTGTTCGCCTGCATGCCGGAGCTCCCTCCGACTGCTCACGCCCGACGCTCCGACCTCACCGTCGAGCTCCACGTCGATCGCCACCCTCGAGAAGCCTTCGCCGCTGCTCTCTCCGAGCCCCTAGCACCCCCAAGAACCCACACCGTCACTTCTCGTCAACCCCCTCTCATTCTCTGCCACCGGTGCATCAAGCACCGCTCACCGCCCAACTATTGACCCCGCCTTCGCTCCTCCACCATCCCAGGCGAAGCCCCGTCGCATTCCGAGCTCGTCGCCGCCACACCGAAGCAGCCTCCGTCGTCCTCACCCACGCTCGAAGCGAACCACGCCACTCCACTGCGGTTGTTCGGTGTCGTCCGCTCCCGCCTTCAACTGCAGCGCCACGCTCCGCCCCGACGTCGGCCGCTGCCGCCTGATCCCACAGTTACCGCCGCGAGCAGCAGCTGCTGCTGCTGCTGTTTCACTCCCCTCCGCCGTTGCTTCCACTGGAGCAGCTGCTCCCATGCCCACACGAATGTCGCTCCTTCGCCCCGCAGCCACTCCACCGGAGCTTGCCGCCTCCGCCTTCGCCAAGCCGCAGCTCCGACTGCCGCCTCCGCCTGCAAACAGCGCCTCGCCATCACTGCCGCCTCCACTCGCCGTGTCTCCATCATCGACGAGAAGCCCACCCCTGCGTTTCACAAGCTGGCGAACAAACGAAATACGGTGAAAACGTATTTTATACGCAATTACGTATTTACGTATTTACTAATAATTAATAAATGAAATTTATTAGTTTAAAATTCATAATAAATAATATAGGAATCAGAAAATTACAAGTCTAGCTCCAGAAAATCAGAAATGATGTTCTGAACCCAATGGCACTAGTTTCGTCTCAATCGGACGCTTAGATTTTCCAGAATTAATTTTTAAGCCTAAAAGTTAAATAGGTTATTTTCATTCAAAAATCAGTAACTTGCTATTTTCACGTAAACCGATATGTGATAAAAATATATGTTAAAGTACTCTTCGAGACGGTCATTTTGACAGCTTATTTGCGACTTTCCGATACAGACTGCATCCAGGAGAAATCATTTAATTATTACGTACTTAATTAAAAATTAGTTTTTAAATCTATTTTGAACTTTTAAAAATTATAAAAATTACAATCAGCTTCAGAAAAATATTTTCTCCTACAGTAAAATTATTTTTATCATATCTAGCCTATAGAAAAATTTAGAACACTTTTTCGACGACTTTTCAGTCACTTATAAAATCAAAACGATCAGATTAAATAGATGGAAAATGGGGTAGCCTGTACCTAATGACTTCTTGTGTTTGCAGGTACCAATTCTCGTGCACCAGCGAGCTTGAATGGCTCACCAAGAACAAACTTCTCTCAAGATGGATTCTAGATCTAGAAAGTGAGATAATGGATTTCTTGTGAGGGAGAGAGCTTTGGAAATGAGTGAGAATCTCTAACTCTTTCAAACTCAATGAATCTCTTAATAGCAGCTCTTCTTAGGAGAGAAATGACCAAGCTTCGTATTTATAGGGTCCCATAAAAACGAGTTAGGTCAAATCCCAACGGATAGAAATCTGAAGCAGTTAGTCTGTCAAAGAACAACCACTGACCGACTAGTTCATCAACTAGTCGGTCGGTCAAACAACATGGACCGACTAAGTGATGAACAGTGAAGAGAATGAATTTCAGACCTAGAAATCTAGTCGGTCCAAGAAGACTGTCTGACCGACTAGTTTCACAACTAGTCGGTCGGTTAGTGAACTTAGACCGACTAAGAGTCAAAAACTATTAGTCTGAATACAAATTGATTTAGTCGGTCCAAGAACAAATGTTGACCGACTAGATCATCAACTAGTCGGTCGCCAAACGTTCTTAGACCGACTAACGATAAACAGTAGCTTAGGAGAAAAATTGGCATGTACAGTAAAGCTCAACTAGTCGGTCAAAGAAGCATCACTGACCGACTAGTTCACAAACTAGTCGGTCGGTGAGTCAACGTAGACCGACTAACTGTAAATAGTACTGAGCAAGAAAAGACTAACTGAAACTAGTCGGTCCAAGAAGCTTTGCCGACCGACTAGATCACCATCTAGTCGGTCAGTTCTTCTTCTTGAACCAACTAACATGCACAATAAAGTCCGAATCGAAGCGCGATGCTTCGAGGAAGTTAGAATGGACTTCTACTAAGATCCTAGAGCTAAGATATGAGCGTTATGAAGATATAAATGTAAGATATACTCAAGGCTTAACATTCTATAGATCGAAACTAAAAGACTATAAATAAAACCTTAAGGAACGGTCTTCGAGAGTTTCGATCAAATCTTCATGACTTCCAAAATGGTCCAAAAGCTTCAACGAAGCTTTAGGCATTGAATACGAGCTTTGAGATGTCTTGAGATGTCGCTTTGAGTGTTCTCGTGAATTTGGCGACGATCTCCATAACTACGCTCACAAATTATTAGTACATGAATTATTTATGTTTGCTCATCATCCAAAACCAAATCCGAGGAGTCCAATACTCAACATATACCTCATATCTGACAGTAGGGTGTCCGAATGAAATGATGTCCATGGTAGAAGTCGAGCTCTGAGGGGCCGAAAAGTAGATGGAGAGTTGAAAACATCGGCGATGTTGACAGGGGAGCTTCGGTGGACTGCATGTCATAATTTGGAGACGTGGATGCAGTGAAATTGGCTAAGAGATGGACAAACTTTGGAGAAGTCAGCCGGTCTAGGTGAAGAGGCTGTAGAAGATGGAACAGAGGTGGATTGATGTGTTGTAGAGGGTACAAGCGAAGATCCAATGGCACCGGCGGAGGAAGAGCAATGAGCAGAGCGGCGAGATAGCACTATGATAATTCTGGAGGAAGATTTATGAGACTTTGGCGCAAGTTGCTCACAGTGATTGTCGAGGGGAGATGTCGAGTCTGGTGTCATAACATCTGCAGCAATATTGTTCTGTTTGTATCTAATGTTACAACATTAGTCACAACATGAAGTGTTTTCTCTGAAGCTGTATAATTCAAACTTCCTGACCCATTGCTTCTTCATCTTCATATCAGGGTGTCTAACATCTCTTCCTTCTGACCAATGCTGCATGCGACTGAAGCAGTTTCTCTCAGTATGGCCTATGAACTTGCAGTAACTGCACACAGAGCGAGCACCTTTTATACCTCTAATCTGCCTTTTCTTCTGATCATGGCCCTTGTGCTGACCCATTCTTTCAAGTTCTTTGGTAACTTGACTTCTTCTTTCAGCAGACACATTATTGAAAGCTCCTCTATTGTATCCTACTCCGGTGCGATCTCCTGAAATCTTACCCATGTTCAAGATATCATCTAGCTTTGCTTTTCCAGAATTCCACTTATCCAATGTGCATTCAGCTTTCTCTGCCCTGAGAAGAACATTTCTTAAGTTGCTTTCCAATTCTCTATAGTTTTCCTCAACTTTCAGACATTTGATTTTGACCTCCTCCTTCTCTTTCTTCAGTCTTTTATTCTCCACCTTCAGGACTTTGTTGATATTGCAGATTTGCACCCACTTCTCAAACATCATTGGGTATGCTTTTCGGATATCATCGTCACTAACTTCCTCATCGTAATCAACTTCAGACTCAGATTCAGTTGTAGAAGTTGTGGATGATGTTGAACCTGATATTGCAACACTGGATCTGACACTGTTTGATTTGATGGCTGATGTTGTATGTAATGTTGTAACATCAGATTCAACATGGCTGCTAATGTTGTAATCAGGTCGCTTCTTCTGAGAGGCTGCGAGGTCAATGTAATTTCTGGTGATTTCCTCATCTTCAGCACCCCCATCAGACTCATCTTCACTCCAGGTACTGATCAATGACTTCCCTTTTTCTTCTTCAAAGTGTTTGCACATTCAGCCTGTATATGCCCAAATCCTTTACATACTCTACACTGCATCCCTTTTCCTTTCTTTTGCCCCTTACTACTGATCTTCTTCAACATTCTACTGATGTTTTTAGTCAACACGGTAATATCCTCATCTACACCCGATTCATCATCTTCTTTAGAGTCATCTCTAGCTTCTACTTTCAGAGCCATTACTTTGTCCACGTTCTTCTGCTTCAGATTCATTTCATAGGTCTGAAGTGACCCCATAAGTTCATCCAGCCTCATGGTGGACGTGTTTCTGGCCTCCTCAGTGGCTGCAACTTTGGCTGAGAATTTGTATGGAAGAGATCTCAAGGTTTTCTCAACTAACTTCTTTTGAGAATGTCACGCCCCGCTTCCCTAAAATGGAAGACAAGACATGAGGAGGTCTGCTCAGATGTGGAGCTGTGAAGCTGCAGTCTGATAAGCGTCTATAAAAATTTCAAATGATTTGCAGATTCTTTGCATCGCGAGAAACAACAACAATAATAACACAGCGGATAAGAAAACATCCACTAGTTCAATAACATCCAACAATTTATCCAACATCCCAGACAGTCACAAAAGAATAAGTCTGAACAAAAGGCCTAAAACATGGCCGAAACAAAAGAAAGGAAAGTCTGGTGCTACGCACCGAAAACTAACTGCAACAACTAATAAGTATGACAACTAAGAGACTCCAGGTGAGCCTAGGACTGGTCACCAGTGTCCTCGTACTCGGTCTCAGCAGGTGCCTCGAACTCAACGTCCACGAACTGCTCGTCCCCAGCTGGTAACTCTAACTCGGAACCTGACATGTGACACCCAAAGAGAAAAGGGCACATGTCAGCAAAAGTCTCCCAAAAGAAGCGGAGAGCTTTTGTGCAAGGTTACAAATAACAAAAGACGACTAGCAGTTCTAAAATAGTGCAATAATTTGAAATGACATTTTAAGAATGCAACATTTAAAATGACATGATGGCATGCATTACAAGAGCATTATTTTCACAATCACGATCACTATCCTATCACATTGTGCACAGAGTTTTCCCCTTACAGCTGAAGGAGCGGATCAGGCATCCTTCTACGCTGCATGGCAGCTTAACCCTACCCCTCCACGTGTATCGAGCCAGGGTTTCCCAAGTACATGAGCTCGCTTCTGGATCACGAGCCAGGAAGTGTTTTTGGCATAGGGTTGTGCCCGCAAAAGCAGGTGCCTAGCCTCAATCATTACAATAGGTGTAGCGTGTGCTACTCAATCACGATGAACATTAGATGCATGCAAATACATGGTAATGAACAGATAATTTGCGTACCGTTATTTGAATTTAAACATGGCATAGTAGTATGAATGCAAGCATGATGAAGGTGTCGGATCTGGCTTCGTTGTCAAGCCAGATCTAAAAGTGTCGTCTAGGCAGCTATCATTTCACTGCCTAGTCTCTTTTACACTATTGTACAAAATGGCCTAAGACATGGCCTAAATGGAAAACTGGCAAGTATCACTTGCCTGATTCCGAAGTTCTTGGTGTTGACGAGTCCGTACGGAAAGCACAGACGTTTTCTGCGTTGTTGGATTTCGATATCAGATTAAACGAAAAATAACTGTTAACCAACTAACTCGACTCATCCAATTAACAAATGCCGTTTTATTACTAATACTCCTAATTTCCTCTATGGAATATTAGCAACTAACTTGGCCACTGGAATAAACTGGGTATAGGTGAAAATCATAGGCTAACACAAGGATTACTACAGTAATATCCAAACACGAATCTGAGTTTCTAAAAGTAATGTTACTGATAACCGTCATGTACTCAAAGCATAAATGGATATGGGAAAACACTTAATACCTGTGGAAAATGCCCCTAACAATATTCCTCTAACCAAATTATTTAGAAAATCTGCAGTATATAGGTTTAGCCTATAAAATAGGTTAGAGTTCAGTTCTGCAATGTCCCCTGGTTCATTACTCTACCCTATAAACCGAACTAACATGTGAAGTATCAATATTGTCACTTGAAACATCCTATAATAAGGTCTCCATGCCACTGTTAATCACTTAACATAATAGAGATATTGCAAACCTAAAAGAACAGCTTGATTTATTAAAAAAAAACTCTAACGGAAGCAACCAAAGGTAAGATCATGTTAACATATAAAAATATACACAGTCAACTAAAAATCATTACTAATCATATATTTATATACCAAGCTAACTCCCAACAGTAAAAACTCACCCCAACAACTAAAAATAACAAGCTAACCTCGGATCTTCTTCTTCGTTTAGTGCAGGTGGGGGAGCGAGCGTGGTGGCGCCACCGCTGCGTGCTGCTGCGTGCGTAGGGCCGCGTGATGGGATTCCGATGGCTTCAACGACGGAGAGACGTCGTGGGGGAGGCGGAGATGTCGCGGGAAGCGACTGGGGTGGCGACGCAACGCCGGAGGGGCCAGGTGTGCGTGGCGGCGCCGGGCGATGGTCAGCGCCTGGGGTTCACTGCGGGGCTTGGGGCTGGTGCGCACGTGATGAAGAAAGAGCGGTGCCTGGGGATGCCGGACTTCGCGGGGTCCAACGACCGGGGCTGGCGGCCACGGGGAAGGCCGGAGTTGGGGTGGCGAAGTCGGAGATGCCTGGGGTTTTCGCGTGGAGGAGAAAAATGGCGGCCTGGGGAAATTTGCGTGGATAAAAATTGAGGGCGGCTGCGTTTTTGATTTCTGGGAGAAAGTGACCTAGGTCTATTAAATAAGAGGAGGTTAAGGCTCACGTGAGTGAGGGTAGTCTAGGGCTCAGGGTCTAGGGTTAATTTAAAAAAAATAAGAGGTTGGAGGCTTTCACGTGGGGAGCGATGATAGGCATATGGGGCGACGTGGGGGCAAGAGAAATCTTCTTGTGTTGAAATTGTCAAAGGAAGAGCTGCATGAATATTTGGTGACATGGGGGTGGGGCTTAGCTATATGCGTATGATCCCTATAGGCTCTCTTGGTGGTGTATTTATTATTATTATTATTATTATTAGAAGAAAGACTAAATACGTGAATGTTGGGGGTTGTTGAGATTTTTAGTGGGAAAATTAGTTAGGCTTGAAGTGGGATTTGTTAAGATTTAATAGGATTAGATTTAGTTATACATTTTATTGGAATTTGCTTTTTTTAAAAAAAATTAAAATGATTTGATTTCCTTTTAACCAAATCGTACGTGTAGCCATTCAAAATTTGAATTTTAAATTAAAAATGTTTTATTAATGATAACGATATTATTGAAGGTTGGTCCCACGGCCTCCAAAAAAATAAAAACAAATACCGGGGCAGACGCGCCTCCGAGGGGATCGTGAATACGGGGTCCGATCACGCGTCAGAGCTACGGAAAAACAATAATAAAACCGAACGCAAAAAAATACACAAACAGAACAACATACGTGCTAAAAAGCACACGACCGGAAAGTGGCCGTGCATCCTATCCACCTTATGAATGATTCCGCCCTCGGAATCTACATCAATCACTGCTCTGAAATAAGTGCGGGAAGCGCTCTCTCATATCATCCTCGCGCTCTCATGTGGACTCCCCAGGGGAACCATGACGCCACTGCACTCTAACCAAGTCGACGGTCTTATTCCTCAGCTGCTTCTACCGTCGATCCAAAATTTTAACTGGCCGCTGATCATAAGTCAGATCCGGACGAACCGTGATCTCTGAGAAATCCACAGCATGCGATGGATCACTGACGTATCGACGTAACTGAGATACGTGAAATACGTCGTGAACACCCTCTAGTGATGGTGGCAACGCCAAGCGATAAGCCACCGCTCCAACTCTCTCCAGAACATCAAAAGGCCCAATGTACCTCGGACTCAGCTTGCCTCTCTTTCCAAATCGGATGACTCCTCGATTCGGAGAGATCTTCAGAAAGACGTGATCTCCAGGCTGAAATTCCAATGGTCGCCGTTTAGCATCCGCCCAATGCTTGAAACGGTCCTACGCGATCCTCAGCTTCTCCCGGATGTTCCTCACAACATCTACAGCCTCCACGATCATCTCTGGCCCTAACAGCTCCCTGTCTCCAATGTAATCCCAGCTCAGTGGTAATCGACATTTCTTCCCATATAGCGCGGCGAATGGCGCCATACCAATACTCGCCTGGTAACTGTTATTGTAGGCGAACTCCACATGATGAAGATGATCTTCCCAAGATCCCTTGAAGTCCAACATACACGCTCTCAGCATGTCCTCCAAAATCTGAATCGTCCTCTCCGATTGGCCATCCGTCTGCGGGTGGTACACGGTACTGAAACTCAGACTCGTGCCCAAACTCTTCTGCAGACTCTGCCAAAACTGAGATGTGAATCTCGTGTCTCTGTCCGACACGATACTCACGGGGACTCCGTGAAGTCGCACGATCTCCTGCACGATTCACGTTACATCACTATCTAAACTAGGAAAAGGAAATAAAACGGAGAGTAAAAGAATTTACCTCCATATATCTCCTTGCTAGCATCTCAGTAGACTGTCCTACTCGGAAGGGAATAAAGTGCGCGGATTTGGTCAATCGGTCCACGATCACCCAAATCACGTCATTCTGTTTCGGACTCCGAGGTAGTCCAGTCACGAAATCCATAGTGATGTGTTGCCACTTCCACTCCGGAATCGGAAGCGGCTGTAGCAACCCTGCCGTACGCTGATGCTCCGCCTTTACCTGCTGGCATACCAAACATTTGGCTACACTCCGAGCCACACTCCGCTTCATACCATGCCACCAATAGTTCAGGCGAAGGTCCTTGTACATCTTGGTGCCACCAGGATGCACAGAATACGGCGAACTGTGTGCCTCGACCAATAACTCCTCTCTAATATCTCCAGCTGGCACACACAACCTGGCTCCAAATCTCAATGAACCGTCTCCATGAATCAAGAAGTCAGTACGCAGACCGGCTTCTACCTGCTCCCGAATCTTCACCAGCTTCGGATCTCCGGCCTGACCTGCCTTGATCCGGTCCACGATCGTCGACTGTATCTGCATACACATCAACGAAGAAGCCTCTCCAGGAAGAATGATCTCAATACCAGACTCGCAAAAATCCTGCTGCAACCTCCACTGCGAAGTCAACATCATCACCGCTGGAAGTCTGCTCAACGCATCCGGAACTACATTCACCTTGCCAGGGTGATACTGTAAATCAATCTCATAATCGGCCATGAGCTCCAACCATCGGCGCTGTCGCATGTTGAGCTCCTTCTGCGTGAAGATATACTTCAAGATTTTGTGGTCGGTGAAGATCTTCACCTTCTCACTCAGCAAGAAGTGCCTCCAAATCTTGAGCGCAAATACGACTGCAGCCAACTCCAAGTCGTGCGTCGGGTAATTCTTCTCATGAGCCTTAAGCTGCCGAGAAGCATATGCGACCACATGCCCGTGCTGATGCAAAACACATCCGAGACCTTTGCCAGAAGCATCGCAAAAAATCTCAAATCCACCACTCCGATCGGGCACAGCAAGAACAGGGGCAGTCGTCAACCTCTCCTTCAGAATAGTAAAGGCCCCCTCACAAGAATCGGACCAAAAAAATGGTATATCCTTCCTCGTCAGTCTGGTCATCGGCTTTGCAATACGGGAGAAGTCCCTAATGAAGCGCCGATAATTACCTGCCAGCCCAAGAAAACTCCTGATCTCAGACGCTGACTGTGGAACCGGCCACTCTCTGATAGCCTTGATCTTCTCCGGATCCACAGCAATACCATCTCCTGACACCACGTGCCCAAGAAAAGCCACTCTATCCAGCCAGAACTCGCACTTGGAATACTTCACATACAAGCGATGCTTCCTCAGAATCTCCAGAACAGTCCTCAAGTGCTCAGCGTGCTCCTCCTCAGACTTCGAATAGATCAAGATGTCATCAATAAAGATAACGACAAACTTATCCAAGAAATCATAAAATATCAGATTCATCAGGTTCATGAAAACTGCGGGTGCGTTGGTCACACCGAACGGCTTAACCACGAACTCGTAGTGTCCATACTTCGTTCTGAACGCTGTCTTCGCCACGTCTTCCTTCCTCACCTTCAGCTGGTGATACCCGCTCCTGAGATCCAATTTAGAGAATACCCTCGATCCTCCAAGCTGATCAAAAATGTCATCGATCCGCGGCAATGGATACTTGTTCTTGATGGTGATAGCATTCAACTCTCTATAGTCCACGCACATCCGACGCGAACCATCCTTCTTCTTCACCAATAGAACAGGTGCTCCCCACGGAGACACACTCGAATTGATGTAACCCTTCTGTAGAAGTTCATCCAACTGTTTACGTAACTCCTCCAACTCTGCCGGAGCCATACGATAAGGTGCTTTCGATATAGGCTGCGCTCCCGGAATAAGATCAATCGAAAACTCAAGAGCTCGATCGGGCGGCAGTCCTGAAATCTCCTCGGGGAAGACATCATCGAAATCTCTCACCACAGCTGGTCTAGTCACCTCCATCTGCAAAGCCACAAGCTCTACCACTGGCTTGGCCCGAAATCTGACAGGCCCAAGCGAACTGCTCCCGCTGCTGAATTCGAAGACCGGATATCCATGAATCTCGAAAACTACCTTCTTCCGTCGACAATCGATCGTAGCGAAGAAGCAGCTAAGCCAATCCATCCCAAGAACTGCATCATAGTTTGTGATGTCGTGGACGATAAAATCGGCGTAGAGCTCGAGTCCACAGACTACCACAGAACAAGATTGACATCCAAGAGACACAGAGATCACCCCATTCCCGGTAACGATATCCCAACTCTTGGAAAGAGGGGAAGACGTCAGAGAGTGCTTGTCCACGAAACTCCGGGATAAGATGCACATGGATGCACCGGAGTCGAAAAGAACTCGGGCGGGATAAGCACAAACCAAAATAACACCTAACAAGCAGACTAGCAATCAAAACCTATTCTAGCAAACAACTTCTAATTTAACACGCAAGATCAATTAAAGAAAAGTAAAGACTAGTCTGAGGGTTACCTGCAATAACGCTATCCTCAGCCTCGGCCTCTACCTCGGTCATCGTGAAAGCCTGCCTTCTGGGCTGAACAGCCTGCTGGAATGCCTGCTTCTGGGGAATGAGAGGTGCTCCACGTCCAGCGGCTATCGGTGCTTTCGGCGGGTTTCTAGCAAGCTGGCAATCCTTCACTGTATGCTTAGGGTCGCCACAAAGTAGGCACTGGCCCAGAAATCTCCTGCACTGGTCCTTCACATGGCCGGTCCTGCCACAAAAATGGCACGTCTTCTGGACAGTCCCTCCTGGCTTCTTGAACTGTACGGACTGATTAGGCTTCATCACTGGCCTAACCACGGCTCTGGCCTGCTCCATAGGCCTCTTCCCAGCTCCAGAATACTGCCCTCTCCTCTGATTGGCAATCAGTTCCTGCCTCTTGGCAGCGGTCAGCAACTTCTGATAAGAATCTAAGTCCGAAGTGGACATCAGACTCTGCAGCTCCAAGGATAGACCCTGCAAGAACCTCTGAGCTCGATCTTCAGCGGTCTCCACCATCTTTGGCGCAAAGCGACTCAATCTCATGAACTCTTGGTGGTACTGATCCACCGATAGATTTCTCTGCTTCAGACTAATAAACTGCTGCATCAGCTCCCTCCTCGCAGCCTTAGGGAAAAATTCCTCATCAAATCTCGCCTTGAAAGTGGCCCAGGGAATAGGCCTCACCAGCATCTGCTCCTCAGACTCCCACCAGCTACGAGCATTATCCTTCAGTTGCTTCTTCACCAGATCAACCCATCCAGCCGGGTTAACCTTCGAGAGAAGCAGATTGTCCTCTGTATTCTTCATCCACTCGTCCGCAGCTAATGGTCCTTCCGACCCATTGAAATATGTCGGGCCCAGCTCCCGAAACTGCTTTGCTCCCGGCTCGAAACGAGGGGCATTCTGTAGCATCCCATGCTGAACCTGCATCATCTGATGCATCATCCTCATCATCTCAGCTGTAGTGGGCTCTCTATCAGCATCCGCAACACGTCCAGCTCCACCACCAGCTCCAGGTCCACTACCAGCTCCTCGAGTAACGCGTCTACCGGCCATCTAAAATAAGAAAAGTTCAGATCAGACTTTATTATGACTCGAATGTTATAAATAATTAATTGGATGTTATTTATCATTCTTGTTGTTCCGATAATTCGCGGATGCAAAGTGGACCTGCATGGGCCACCAGCAAAACCTGTCACGCCCCGCTTCCCTAAAATGGAAGACAAGACATGAGGAGGTCCGCTCAGACGTGGAGCTGTGAAGCTGCAGTCTGATAAGCGTCTATAAAAATTTCAAATGATTTGCAGATTCTTTGCATCGCGAGAAACAACAACAATAATAACACAGCGGATAAGAAAACATCCACTAGTTTAATAACATCCAACAATTTATCCAACATCCCAGACAGTCACAAAAGAATAAGTCTGAACAAAAGGCCTAAAACATGGCCGAAACAAAAGAAAGGAAAGTCTGGTGCTACGCACCGAAAACTAACTGCAACAACTAATAAGTATGACAACTAAGAGACTCCAGGTGAGCCTAGGACTGGTCACCAGTGTCCTCGTACTCGGTCTCAGCAGGTGCCTCGAACTCAACGTCCACGAACTGCTCGTCCCCAGCTGGTAACTCTAACTCGGAACCTGACATGTGACACCCAAAGAGAAAAGGGCACATGTCAGCAAAAGTCTCCCAAAAGAAGCGGAGAGCTTTTGTGCAAGGTTACAAATAACAAAAGACGACTAGCAGTTCTAAAATAGTGCAATAATTTGAAATGACATTTTAAGAATGCAACATTTAAAATGACATGATGGCATGCATTACAAGAGCATTATTTTCACAATCACGATCACTATCCTATCAAATTGTGCACAGAGTTTTCCCCTTACAGCTGAAGGAGCGGATCAGGCATCCTTCTACGCTACGTGGCAGCTTAACCCTACCCCTCCACGTGTATCGAGCCAGGGTTTCCCAAGTACATGAGCTCGCTTCTGGATCACGAGCCAGGAAGTGTTTTTGGCATAGGGTTGTGCCCGCAAAAGCAGGTGCCTAGCCTCAATCATTACAATAGGTGTAGCGTGTGCTACTCAATCACGATGAACATTAGATGCATGCAAATACATGGTAATGAACAGATAATTTGTGTACCGTTATTTGAATTTAAACATGGCATGGTAGTATGAATGCAAGCATGATGAAGGTGTCGGATCTGGCTTCGTTGTCAAGCCAGATCTAAAAGTGTCGTCTAGGCAGCTATCATTTCACTGCCTAGTCTCTTTTACACTATTGTACAAAATGGCCTAAGACATGGCCTAAATGGAAAACTGGCAAGTATCACTTGCCTGATTCCGAAGTTCTTGGTGTTGACGAGTCCGTACGGAAAGCACAGACGTTTTCTGTGTTGTTGGATTTCGATATCAGATTAAACGAAAAATAACTGTTAACCAACTAACTCGACTCATCCAATTAACAAATGTCGTTTTATTACTAATACTCCTAATTTCCTCTATGGAATATTAGCAACTAACTTGGCCACTGGAATAAACTGGGTATAGGTGAAAATCATAGGCTAACACAAGGATTACTACAGTAATATCCAAACACGAATCTGAGTTTCTAAAAGTAATGTTACTGATAACCGTCATGTACTCAAAGCATAAATGGATATGGGAAAACACTTAATACCTGTGGAAAATGCCCCTAACAATATTCCTCTAACCAAATTATTTAGAAAATCTGCAGTATATAGGTTTAGCCTATAAAATAGGTTAGAGTTCAGTTCTGCAATGTCCCCTGGTTCATTACTCTACCCTATAAACCGAACTAACATGTGAAGTATCAATATTGTCACTTGAAACATCCTATAATAAGGTCTCCATGCCACTGTTAATCACTTAACATAATAGAGATATTGCAAACCTAAAAGAACAGCTTGATTTATTAAAAAAAAACTCTAACGGAAGCAACCAAAGGTAAGATCATGTTAACATATAAAAATATACACAGTCAACTAAAAATCATTACTAATCATATATTTATATACCAAGCTAACTCCCAACAGTAAAAACTCACCCCAACAACTAAAAATAACAAGCTAACCTCGGATCTTCTTCTTCGTTTAGTGCAGGTGGGGGAGCGAGCGTGGTGGCGCCACCGCTGCGTGCTACTGCGTGCATAGGGCCGCGTGATGGGATTCCGATGGCTTCAACGACGGAGAGACGTCGTGGGGGAGGCGGAGATGTCGCGGGAAGCGACTGGGGTGGCGACGCAACGCCGGAGGGGCCAGGTGTGCGTGGCGGCGCCGGGCGACGGTCAGCGCCTGGGGTTCACTGCGGGGCTTGGGGCTGGTGCACACGTGATGAAGAAAGAGCGGTGCCTGGGGATGCCGGACTTCGCGGGGTCCAACGACCAGGGCTGGCGGCCACGGGGAAGGCCGGAGTTGGGGTGGCGAAGTCGGAGATGCCTGGGGTTTTCGCGTGGAGGAGAAAAATGTCGGCCTGGGGAAATTTGCGTGGATAAAAATTGAGGGCGGCTGCGTTTTTGATTTCTGGGAGAAAGTGACCTAGGTCTATTAAATAAGAGGAGGTTAAGGCTCACGTGAGTGAGGGTAGTCTAGGGCTCAGGGTCTAGGGTTAATTTAAAAAAAATAAGAGGTTGGAGGCTTTCACGTGGGGAGCGATGATAGGCATATGGGGCGACGTGGGGGCAAGAGAAATCTTTGTGTGTTGAAATTGTCAAAGGAAGAGCTGCATGAATATTTGGTGACATGGGGGTGGGGCTTAGCTATATGCGTATGATCCCTATAGGCTCTCTTGGTGGTGTTTTTATTATTATTATTATTATTATTAGAAGAAAGACTAAATACGTGAGTGTTGGGGGTTGTTGAGATTTTTAGTGGGAAAATTAGTTAGGCTTGAAGTGGGATTTGTTAAGATTTAATAGGATTAGATTTAGTTATACATTTTATTGGAATTTGCTTTTTTAAAAAAAAAAATTAAAATGATTTGATTTCCTTTTAACCAAATCGTACGTGTAGCCATTCAAAATTTGAATTTTAAATTAAAAATGTTTTATTAATGATAACGATATTATTGAAGGTTGGTCCCACGGCCTCCAAAAAAATAAAAACAAATACCAGGGCAGACGCGCCTCCAAGGGGATCGTGAATACGGGGTCCGATCACGCGTCAGAGCTACGGAAAAACAATAATAAAACCGAACGCAAAAAAATACACAAACAGAACAACATACGTGCTAAAAAGCACACGACCGGAAAGTGGCCGTGACAGAGAATAAAGCTGGAAGGCCTGATTGGCTATATCTCTCAACCTTCCATTGAATTCGGCAACAGTCTCGTCGTCAATCATCCTTAGATTTTCAAACTGGGAAGCTAGCATTTGGAGTTTAGAAGCTTTTACCGCATTAGTTCCTTCATGCACGTTCTGAAGTATGTCCCAAGCTTCTTTAGCATACTCACAGGTAGAGATAAGTTTGAATTGTTCTTCATCAACAGCCGAAAAAATAGCATTAATTGCTTTAGAATTGCACATGGCCGTATGTTCTTCAATCCGACTCCAGTCTCTTGTCGGATTGAGGAATTCTTTGCCATCTTTGTCAATTTCGATCGGTGTTGTCCATCCTTCAATGACAGCGATCCAGGCCTTCTCATCAATGGACTTAATGAATACACGCATTCGAGACTTCCAGTAAGTGTAGTTTGTACCAGTGAGTAATGGAGGACGAACAACTGAGGCACCTTCTCGTGTAGCCATGATTCAAGTACTGAAATTCAAGATCACACCCTCTTTGATAACAAAGGAATACGGGTAACCTGCTCTGATACCAATTGTGTTTTCAGTACGTAGGAATAATCAAATAAACACAAATATTAAACACAAGAATCAAGCAACGACAACCAAAACTTGGTAACGCAGTTCGGTGTACACACCTACATCTGCGGGGCCACGCCCAGAAAATCAAAATACTCCACTAAAATAATCAATGAGTACAATCATTAATTATCGCGATTCTATTAGGAGGAACAACCTTCCCCTCAATACAAACCGTGATGGGTGGTCTCTACCAACCCATGGAGTATTCTCGGCAAGCTCCCATTGCCCGCAAGATCCCCTTGCACAACTGACTAGATCAACTTCCTTGATCCCTACGTTCGTAGCCGTCGGCCTCCTTCCTGAGTTCTTCAAAACATTCGTAAAATCCTTGCCCTCGCCGTAAAAACTGTACGCCCCTTCAATACACCGCTTCCCCTCAATCACGGAGTAGATATGGAAGGTTGCTCGATCAAATCACGTGCAGAATCGGCAGCCCACAAATTAAGGAATCACTTCGAGCAAGTGGTTCCGCAATATCTTCAACAAGATCTTCCAACCAATATTTGCGGGCGAAAATCTCTCTAACAAATTCGATAACAAAATCCGAGAGATAAATAGCTTCCAAATATATCTCCAGCTCACCCACAATTAACTGAACCAAGATATGAAATGATTCAGCCAAATCTTCTAAAAATAGCAACAACAATAAGTGAGCAAGATTCTCTCCAACCGAATCAACAATAATAACAAGAGAATAATAGCTTCCAGATATATCTCCAGCGATTCCTCAATCACAGCTACCTATACCAGAATAGGTTGAAGATACTATAAAAAGATCTGCAGCAATCAATCTTTCCAACCAACAAATCTGCGAGATACTCACTTTCTATTTCGACCCAACATCCCTTCAATTTAACAACTGATTTAGGAAGGGCTTTCCAAATATCTCGCATGCATGTATTCCACAACCATATTCAGGAATCCCTGATATTCTGGGCAGCAAATCATATCTGAATCCGCAAGACAGATCTACAGACCAAAGCAGCGTTTCTGCATACGAACCAGAATTCCAAATCCTGAATGTTGAACATTATGTTGAACGACATTATATTCAATATTACTGCTCAAACTACCCAAAAACAATTCTGATTCCGCAAACTGAGCTTTCCAGCTATAGTGCCACTAATGCTAATAAATATAAGCAGAAATTCAACCCTAACAGAATATATGAAATAATACCTATACCAATATATATATGTGGGAAAGTACAGTACATGCATTGAGTTTAATGCAACTCATAGCTTCACGTGCAATTGTCATGCCCTACTTCCCATAAACGGAAGGCGAGGTGTGATGAGGTCCGCTCAGACTTGGAGCTGTGAGGCTACAAGTCTGATAAGCGTCGGGAAAAAAAGACACTTCAAATATCCAGGTCTTTGCAACCACGAAGCGAGACAAAAATAATAATAAATTTAAGCAGAAATAAAACTCCACCAAAAACATTCAGATTTTTCCAAACATTCATAGACAAGTCGTAAAGGAAAAGTACAAGAGTCTGAAAAGAGGCTTAAAGCATGGCCAACATAATACATAACATCAACATGAAAAGAGAGGTGCTACGCACCGACAGCCTAACAGCGACTAAGCAAAAAGTGACAACAACAAGAAGGAGCTCTAGGACTGGTCTCCAATGTCCTCGAACTCACACCTGTAACCTGTTCGTCCTCGATGACCAACTCTGGCCCACAACCTAACGCGTGACACCCAAAAGAGAGAAGGGGCACATGTCAGCAAAGTCTACAAGAGACTTTGTGCAAGGAAACTAAAAGAAGGAAAACAACCTAGCAGTTCTAAAATGTGCAATGACATGGCAGTTCATGTAGGGATTTCCGGGACCCTTATGGCACAAAAACTCTATGCCCATCCTAAGTCGGACGGAACATAGACAGAAAAGTAGCGGAAAAATAAACATGTTAATCTAATTAACATTTAACCCTAAGGTCCAAGACCCTAACCCAAGATCTATGCCGACTTGGGATGGGTCTGACCATCCCAAGAAGGATCTAGCCTACTGCGATTAAATTAAACTAATGCTTAAACACATACCCAGAATCTCAACCCTGGAGCAGGCGAGATGTTCCGCACCGTCTTCCGAGCCGCTCCCCGTCCCATGCCGAGCTGCTCCTCGAACCGCTCCCTAAACTGCTCCGCATCCCGAGGCGATCAATCCTGTGTCGCCGAGCCAACCAACCGCCGAAGAAAGTTTCACGCGAGTGAAACCTCCGCTTAGATTTCGGATCTGAATCCGAACTCCTTTGCGGCTTTGCTAGAGCCCTCAGGAGCAAGGCAGAAATTTATAGGGAGAGGAGAAATATTAATTTAAGCCTAGATCCGAGCGTGCTCCAACATTTACGAGAGCCGCTCAGATCTAGAGCTTGGGACGAGTTTTGAGGAGGAGAGCAGACCCCTATTTATATGGGCGGCGGACTCTCCCCTTTTCTCAAAATCCGATGTGGGACTATTAATTTGAGTTAATTAAAATCAAGTTAATTTGCCCTTCACAAAGTGCAAACTTCCGTGAATTTTAACTCCCTCACCGTTGAACTTCAGGATTGATACGACCTATCAATTCGAAGGGTGTTCAATGGTGAACGCATAGGAAAAAACCGTTAGTCAATCAGAGTTCGTTTGACCCTCCAATTGATCACTCAAAGTTCAGCCTACGGCTAGTTCTTCGCAAAAACTGGCCGTCAAAATCTGCCATTAGATCTAGGGTTCTGCACCCTGAGGTGGGGCCCAGCCTGTGGGCCCCACCAACCAAAAGGGGCTGACTGGGCACCTGCCAGACCTGAGCACGGGTGCCCAGGCCTGGCATGGGCGCCCAGGCACCCAGGCGTGGGCGCCCAGGCGCCTGGCGCCCAGGCGCCAGCTTGGCGGGCGCCTGGGCCGGGCACCCAAGGCTCCCGGCCCAGGGCGCCTGGGCTCCCAGGCGCCCAGGCCTGCCTGGGCGCAGGCCCAGGCACCCAGCGCCTGGGCCTGTGCCCAGGGCCTGGCTTCCTGGCTCAGCCAGGTCTGGCCAGGCGCCCAGGCCAGACTTGGTCTGGCCTGGGTCAGCCTGGTCTGACCCGGTCTGATCTAATGGCTGTTTTGGCTTTAATTTGAGAATCTGGCGTCCGATTTGGACGCCGTTTGAACCTGGGTCTAGACCGGGACATTCATGTCTTACCCGCGAACTTTTCCTTGCTTTTAATTATTAAATATTGTCTTAAACTATTTAAAACACATTTAATCTCTTTTGCATCAAATGCAAAATAGTCCCTATCTAAGCTTAAATTATCATTTGCATTAAATACAAATGATCCGAGGGCATATTCCTCTACATCTCCCACTTGCACTCAGGATCATTTATCCCGAATGCAGGAAATGATTGCAAACATCTTTTGCAATATTTTATCCCTTGCATCAAATGCAAATTATTCTTCCTAACTAATTTCTACCTATTACTATACGAAGATCGCACTCTGTGTGAGACCCTACAGCCTGACCCTTACAACAGGTTGGGCTCGAAGCCCTATAGGCAGTGACCACGAGCAGTGGTTACCGTCCCTGCTTCAGGAATCATCATTATGTGGTTGACTCATTGACATGAGTATTGTCGGGACCACCCTGACTGTTTCCGTGATGAATTCCGTAGTTATTGTCTCTTCGTCTTAACTTTGTCGTGTAGATCAAGTCTAGGGTACGGTCAAACTGTCAACCACAATAACTTGACTCCGGTTAGTTTCTATCGATCTTTTAGTCAAAAATGTTGGACTTCTTCCAACATACTCTGGCCAGAGTTTTTACTAAAGACCGAACTAACCCTACGACACTAACTCCCATTGACCGGGAGAGACGAATCCTCTCTTGATCATTACTCTCCACATACGCTTCAAGTGTCACCCAATCAAAGACTTTTCGACAGGCCTTGCCTCGAAGCTAGGTCATTTGATCTAAGTGGCACCGTTCACGCACAGGTTCGTCAAAATGACCTCAAGTCAAAAGATCAACTAGCCTATCATCGCTCAGATTCATCTTTGACAGATTGGTCAATATAACCAGATGATAACTCTTGTGGATCGTTCAGTGAACTCATTCTCTAATGAGAACATGTGTCTCGTCTACGACTTCGCCAAGTCAAGCGATCATGAGATCATCGCCACCGCTAAACGGTGAAGACTAAGACACAATGGTCTATCCGATATTTCGATATCCTTGTCTCGAAACATCTACGACCACGAACCCTTTTAGACTTATGCTACAGACGGTCAAACATTTCTCCATGATCGAGATACTCATCTCGATACATGTTTGACCTTGCACAAAGTCTCAGGACTTTACCTAAGTTAATATCTAATGTTAACTACATTATAACATAACTTTAGATAATTTATTACCAAACAGCTTACTATTATTTCGAACAAGATGTTTGTGCTATTCACACATGGAGATAGATTGCCTCGAGGGTATTATCTCTCAACATCTCCCACTTGCACTCAGGCCCATTTATCTCGGTATGTTATACCGTTTTTACACATAAGTGTTCCCGACTTCATGTGATAGAGCCTTCATGAGTGGATCTGCTAAAACCGTCTACACTATAGACTTAAGGGGTTTCTATGTTCATGTTAGACCAACCATTTGAATCTCATTCAAATAATTCACTTGGTCGCTCAGAATCCATAATATTTTTATTTCCTTGGATCTCATCCAGTTCCTTGTACCTTACGATAATAATCTTTAAATTAGTTACTGGTCATTTCAAATGGCTCATATTTATTTCTGATAATGTATCAAACTCTTTTGATCACTTTGTCAAAATATATGTTCCATCCCGTTGATGCCTCGCATGTAATTTATACGCTCCCACTGACCTTGAAAAATTTTTGGTTAATTCATATAAGTTGGTCAGTCTAAATCATATTTAGAAAAACAAACTTATAAGTGAATGCTCGAATTTTCAGGGTCAACTTAAGCGTTTACATCGAGTTTGGTCCGAGTAGATTTGTATACATCTGCTGGTGAAAACGGTTTCATAATAATTCGTTTTATAGGAATAAGGATGAAAAATGTTCTCGACCAACAAGATTGCACTTCACTATTTACCTTTCTGCACCAATCTTTCAACTTAAAGATTTACTTGCAGTAAGTGGGGAAACATTTTCCTTGGGCACGTAAACTAAATTCCAAAATTTATTTACGCACACGGACCTATTCTGGTTGCATCAAGTTTTAAATTGGAGTTACAACTCCGAATTTTATCCCGGAAGTTGACTAAGTCATCATCAGTCATGATGTCTAACTCGACAATTCGTCTCACGAGATTCGAGTAATTTTACAACTTCCTTAATGATTGATTTTATGAATATCTTATTGATAATGTCCTCACAGAACATTATCAAAACTTAGGCATTACTATCTGGGACTTAACCCAGAGGGATGACTTAACTCAGAGTCACTGGCTATGGATCACACCAAGTCTAACTTAGTGTGATTCATACATTTTAACACACGGATGTGTTAACAAACTTGACCTGAGAGAAAATTACATTTTCTTTTAATTACGCAAGATTTTATGTAGCTAAGTATTTGACCATTCGATCTAATCGAATCAGTTTAAATACTTTAGTCATTTCGTTCTTTATTTTATCAGACTTGTGTTTCATCAAGAACATGTGTCTTATTAAAATATACGAATAACTTATTTTGGTTAATCTAGACTCGGGTACATCAGTATGTACCAGACTGAGTTCGACAACTCATTCTCCCACTGTCTTACAGATGGGTTTCGGCCATTATATCTAAGAGGATAAGACTCACAAGTGTCCGCAGACTTCATAATACGAGAGGTCAGACCCCTCTTTATGTGACTTGTGAAGCTTATTCTCTCGATACGGCCTACTCTATTTTACCATATAAGTTTGCTACTAACTTGTGTATTTATATATTAACATTTAATATATATATTATATTTATCACAAATTACTAACACAAAACATTGCTTCAGAAGCGAGGTGACGACATTCGTCAAATTGTGTTAGACGTCTTTTGTATAACAATAATTATGAAATCGTGACATCATAATATGTCACATTTTCATATCCTCCTACTTATGCCTTTATTAATGATAAATTAAACTATTTCACTCGATTGACTTTTCGGAGTGCATTCTTCCTTTTTTAAATCACATTTAGATATTAAATAGCCCAACATAAATAAATAGCTATGCAAGTATCTCATGTATCCAAACGCTTGAGAGTTGCAATCTTGAGTGTAGCTCAAGAAGTTGCTTGTCTCAAGATCCGGTTAGGATACATAGTCTTGCACCGCTCATGCACTCGTATTCGATTCAAACGGTTTGATCGAATTCTCGAACTTTGCTGATCAAAATTGTTTGTCCATACAACCTTGAGGGTAGCACGACAAGTTGTAGGGAGAAACATACTTCGAATATCCTATATGTTCAAACTGCCTCATATAGAGACAAGTGACATGTAGCGTGAATTTATTTGTTGGACTCAGAACTTAATGAAATCGTATTTCTTAAGTCTGTTCTTTAGAAGGTCATTTTAATGTCAACGAGAGTATAGTTTAATCCTATCAATTAGAATTTAACTTGATATTCAATTAATCAAACTATTTGACCAATTAACTAATTCCATTAAAAAATTATATTTTGATTCCTTCGGTAAACATAGTCTTGCCCTAGTTTTGGCATATGTTCAAAATTAAATATAGGTAGAATGGCTTTTATATCTATATCCTCCCACTATTTTTACGATCGTTTCAAAGCTTAATAACGAACGATTTAATCAAATTAAAATTAATGGGTAAGAGGTCCAATCACCTTGAGCCTAACAACCTTGAGAGTAGCTCAACAAGTTGCTTGACTCTGCGATCGGAAGATTACTCTTCATCGATCATATCAGATATAACCCTCTTAATCGGTTTTTACCCCTAGCCATTTGTGATCATGAGGGTGCTCATCCAAATCACAATGTCTAGTCTAGTCGGACCCTTGTTTTCGTGTCTAGCCTGACTTGCTCCGGCGCTCGGAGTATTCACGACACGTCGGTTTGGGTCAGGACTTAGACTACATCTAGTCAGACTACATCATTGACTTAACTTATGCCGGCGCTCGGGGTACGAGACGACGGTTTGGGTCAGTCAAGATTTCATCTTATGTATTTAAGGAGTTGGTTTCTACAGGGTTGCCATGCCACAGCTTGAGGGTATCTCAACAACTGTAACATGGGTCCTATAGTAGCTAACCCCTAAAACAAAGAGGGCTACGGCTAATCTTGAAAAAGATTATTAATGTATTTGACTTAGATATAGTCTAGGGTGTCATACAATCATGATTCACGACATTGCGGTCCAGCGGAACACAGCCAGGGAATTGACTAAGCCAGGATCACTATCCCTTAAAGGGTGATCCAGAACTCTTAGCCAAGCACATTGACTGGATCATGGTCCATTGAATGAAGCTTGTCATTTTTGTATATGTGCCATAGACTAAACTGCTTTTATTAACAACTAATTAATCCTATCAACTAGTTGCATCCTTAAATTCAAAATTTTAGGATTTGTTTAATAACTTTTATTAAGACCTTATCAACTATAAGGTTCACGTGCTATCCTAATCGTTATTAGGATTTTAATAAACTTTATTAACAACGCCAAAAGCGAAGTCCTTTAATGAGAATTAATTATAACAATTAGTATTAAGATTCATTAAAAGGACTACCCTAATCATGAATTAGGTCTTAAAGGGTTGTTAAAAGTTTTATTAAAACATAGCATGTCATTAAAATTCAAGTAATAAATTTTAATCATTTCTTAATGGCTAACCTAAAGGGTTGTCTTGTGTTATCGAATAAGGGACAAGATTATGCATAGCCATTAACATAAGATTACACTAATTTTATCACATAAAATAAAAGTGTACAACTATTTAACAATTTAAATAGAACAATGTCTATCACATAAACAATTTTAGCATGCAAACATAAATTTAACATTTAAATTTAAAATATGATTTTAAAATATTTTATTTTTATCTCATAAAAACGTGTTTTTAAAATCACAAATTTGCATGCTACTTTAAAAAATTTACCGCATAAAAATTTTAACCTTTAAAATCAGTTTTAAAATATATCATAAAATTAAAATATCATTTTAAAAACTTTCATGCTTAAAAATTTATCATATAAAATTTTTAGGCACTTTAAACTTATCGCATAAATTTTAAAAGATTTAAAATTATTTTTAAAAATTATCACATAAATTTTAAAACGTCATTTAAAAATTTTCATATTCAAAAATTTATCACATAGATTTTTAAACATCAAAAACATTTTTTAAAATTTATCTCATAACTTTAAAAAAAATTTTAAAAGTATTTAAAAGCATTTCATATGTTTAATAAAATCGCAGGCTAAATCGTAACACAAACTTGGCTCTGATACCACTTTAGGGATTTCCGGGACCCTTAGGGCACAAAAACTCTTTGCCCATCCTAAGTCGGACGGAACATAGACAGAAAAGCAGCGGAAAAATAAACATGTTAATCTAATTAACATTTAACCCTAAGGTCCAAGACCATAACCCAAGATCTATGCCGACTTGGGATGGGTCTAACCATCCCAAGAAGGATCTAGCCTACTGCGATTAAATTAAACTAATGCTTAAACACATACCCGGAATCTCAACCCGGAAGAAGGCGAGATGTTTCGCACCGTCTTCCGAGCCGCTCCCCTTCCCACGCCGAGCTGCTCCTCGAATCGCTCCCCAAACCACTCCTCGAACCGCTTCGTATCCCGAGGCGATCAATCCCGTGTCGCCGAGCCAACCAACCGCCGAAGAAAGTTTCACGCGAGTGAAACCTCCGCCTAGATTTCGGATCTGAATCCGAACTCCTTTGCGGCTTTGCTAGAGCCCTCAGGAGCAAGGCAGAAATTTATAGGGATAGGAGAAATATTAATTTAAGCCTAGATACGAGCGTGCTCCAACATTTACGAGAGCCGCTCAGATCTAGAGCTTGGGACGAGTTTTGAGGAGGAGACCAGACCCCTATTTATATAGGCGGTGGACTCTCCCCTTTTCTCAAAATCCGATGTGGGACTATAATTTGAGTTAATTAAAATCAAGTTAGTTTGCCCTTCACAAAGTGCAAACTTTCATGAATTTTAACTCTCTCACCGTTGAACTTCAGGATTGATACGACCTATCAATTCGAAGGGTGTTCAATGGTGAACGCATAGGAAAAAACCGTTCGTCAATCGGAGTTCGTTTGACCCTCCAATTGATCACTCAAAGTTCAGCTTACGTCTAGTTCTTCGCAAAAACTGGCCGTCAAAATCTGCCATTAGATCTAGGGTTCTGCACCCTGAGGTGGGGCCCAGCCTGTGGGCCCCACCAGCCAAAAGGGGCTGACTGGGCGCCTGCCAGACCTGGGCACGGGCGCCCAGGCGCCTGGCACGGGCGCCCAGGCGCGCCCAGGCGCCAGGCTGGCGCATGCTCCAGGCGGGCGGGCGCCTGGCGTGCGCCTGGGCCGGGCGCCCAAGGCGCCCGGCCCAAGGCGCCTGGTCTCCCAGGCGCCCAGCGCCTGGGCCTATGCCCAGGGCCTGGCTTCCTGGCTCAGCCAGGTCTGGCCAGGCGCCCAGGCCAGACTTGGTTTGACCTAGGTCAGCCTAGTCAGACCTGGTCTGATCTAATGGCTGTTTTGGCTTTAATTTGAGAATCTAGCATCCGATTTGGACGCCGTTCGAACCTGGGTCCAGACCGGGACATTCCCGTCTTACCCGTGAACTTTTCCTTGCATTTATATTATTAAATATTGTCTTAAACTATTTAAAACACATTTAATCTCTTTTGCATCAAATGCAAAATAGTCTCTATCTAAGCTTAAATTATCATTTGTATCAAATACAAATGATCTGAGGGCATATTCCTCTACAGTTTAATGCATGGTTGCAACAAATAAGATAATCCAACAAGTATGACATGGCAGCAATTATAACATGGCAGCAAGTTTAACATGGCATGGGTAACAAAGCTACTAAAACATTCACACGGATTTTACAAGTCAAGTAAACATGTCGTGCTCATAGTTTACGCCTTACAGCTGAAGTTGCTGTATGGGCACACTTCTACGCTGAGTGGTCGCTTAACCCTACCCCCCACGTGTAATCGGGCATTGGCTTTTGACTAACACATGTAGCCCGCTTCTGGAACACGAGCCAGGAAATACATTGGGCATAGGGTTGTGCCTGCAACGCAGGTGCCTAGCCTCAACAAGTCGGGCATTGTCTTTTTGACCAACACATGTAGCACACTTCTGGATCATGAGCCAGGAAATACATTTGACATAGGGTTGTGCCTGCAATGCAGGTGCCTAGCCTCAACAAGTCAGGCATTGGCTTTTGACCAACACATGTAGCCCGCTTCTGGATCACGGGCCAGGAAGTGTATTTGGCATAGGGTTGTTCCTGCAACGCAGGTGCCTAGCCTCAACAAGCAAGTACAAGTAGTGTGTGCTACGAATGCAACATTCAAGCATGGATTTACATCAGGATGCATGGCATGGGTACAATTAATGTGCGTACAGATAAGGAATTTAAACGTGACAGACATGGCAGAGCAAAAGTAAAGAGCGTAAAAATATGGAATTTAAACGTGACAGGCAAAGATGCATGAATGACATGACAGAATGACATGACAGGGTGACAGATCTAGCTTCGTTGTCAAGCTAGATCTTAAAATTGCGTCTAGGTGAGTATCATTTCGTCGCCTAGTGTCTTTTACGCTAGAAACGGGGAAATGGCCTAATACATGGCCTAAAGCACAAATTGGCAAGTTTCACTTGCCCGCAATCAGCTGTTCTGGAAACACCGTTCAATCAGTCCAATCTACCTATGTGCCCGGATCCACCAGCCTACAGTCCCAAATTAGATTATCTTCATTAGTGAGTTACTAAACAATTAAAATACTGATTTTTAATTTTGAATTAACATGCGATGGTTGGGTTCCTACGGTGTAGATCTTACCTCAACACGACGTGAGAGCTACTCTGACGTCGGGTAGCGACGTCAGGGGTTGGATTCCTGTAGTGCGTACGGTATAGAAAGACAGATACTATGTGATAAAAATCACGAGCACGAATGAGTTCGTTACGAAGGAACAAGAAATTATTAGACAACCTGGGACGTCTAATAAATCAATTTTAATTAGGTTCTCTATTCCAAGAGTGACACATCAGTATTATTGATCACAGAAATTATTAACATGATAATATCGTCACGTTGCTAGCACCACAATTAAACAACAATTATAATTAAAAACCTAGGTTAATATAACTTATAATTGATACCTAAAAGTATGCTAACTAATATACTAACAAGACTAATTATATACAACAAGTATAGTTACAAGTTAATTTAAAAGTCGTTTAAACTAGTTATTAATCATGTAGGTTATCAAGTTAACATCAATATAAAGCGCTACTGGCATGCAAACACCAATTTCATTAAGTTACTAACTTGTTAATGTCACTCCCCGCTTCCCTAAACTGGAGGCGAGACGTGAAAAGGTCCGCACGAGAGAGAGGCTGTGAAGCCTCAAACCCGATAAGCGTCAATTTAGAATAAGCAGGTCCCTGTAATCGCAAAAGGAACAACAACAATAATAATAAAGTGACGGATATGAAATACCAATCCCAAGGTTTGTCCACAAAATATTCAACATCACAGAAAAGCCACCAGGCTAACAGAAAAAGAGTCCAAAGCCCAGAACAAGGCCAATCAAAACAACACAAACATAACAGAGTATCAAACTAGGTGCCACGCACCGACAACTAAGCAGTCTAACAAAAGTAGCTAAGCGACGACACTAAGACTGATCCCCAGTGTCAATGTAGTCCTCGATCAACGCGGGCCCTGACTCAGCGTCAGCGAACACCACGTCCTCAGCAAGTAACTCAGGCTCGGACTCTAACATGTGTCACCCAAAAGAGAAAAGGGGCACATGTCAGCAAGTCGGAAGACTTGTGCAAGGAAACGGAAAGAAAAGTAAACTAACAACCTAGCAGTTAAAGTATGGTGCATGGCAAGTAAAGTAAGGTGGTAACAAGTAAAGTAAGGAGAGTACAAGTGGCAAGTGTTTGTTGTGACAGGTAATGTCAAGTAACAAGTGCAAGTACAAGGGATCACTCAGCGAGTGCCCTTTGCCCGCAGGCTGGATTCAAGTTATCAAGTACAAGGGATCACTCAGCGAGTGCCCTTTGCCTGCAGGCTGTGTTGAGCTCGTCTTCTGGAACACGAGCCAGAAAGTGCAAATGGCATAGGATTGTGCCCACGCAAGGTGGGTGCCTAGCCGGAATAATAGTACAAGTATGTAGCAAAGCTACGCAATCACGATGAGTATTCAAGCATGCAATGACATGAACAGATATTCGCGTACCGTTTATTTAAAATAAACATGACAGTTAAAATGCAATAGCAGTTAAGGATGCATGGATGACATGAACAATTATTACGCGTACCGTTAATTGGAAAGTAAACGTGGCATACAAGCATGATGAGGGTGACGGACCAAGCTTCGTTGTCAAGCTAGGTCAAAGGCGTCTAAACGGCTATCCTTTCACCGTCTAGTCTCTTTTATGCTAAAGCAAGGTAAATGGCCTAAGACATGGCCCAAATCAAGAGATGCAAGTTTCACTTGCCTGATACCGGGATTGACGAGCAATGAAGATCGTCACACAAGCTAACTACAGAAAGATTCACTGTTATGGCAAAACGATTATTAGCACAATGATCCTAAATAGGTTTCTTATTATAACCCTAATCATCTAATAATCAATTTTATTAGGGTTTCACAATGTCAATGTGGGTTATGCTAAAATTAAAGGAATCGAGTATTACCGCGTAGGGAACGGAATAATAACGCCGAGCAACCACGGCGACGGAAGAAACGCTCCGGGGAACCCAGGGTTCAGATCTGGAAATGATTGGAGAAGTTTGGAGAAATAGGGTTTTGGGGGATTTTTTTGGGGTTTGATGGAGATTTGGGGAAGATGAGGGGTAGAATGAGTGGAGGAAGGGTTTGGATGATGGAGGATGAGCTTGGATGAAGGAAATAGGGTTTTGAGGGAGATGGGGGCTCAAAGGGGGAGGAAATTAGGGTTTTAGGTCGTGAGGGAGGAGAAGAAAACGTTTGGAGGGGTATTTATAGAGTTTGGTGGCGGCTAGGGCAAAACTAGGGTTTCCTGCACTGCTTAGTCGGTCAAAGAACAACTGTTGACCGACTAGTTTGAGATCTAGTCGGTCGGTTGAACAACGCAGACCGACTAAGTGTAAACAGTAACTCCAGTCGAAAACCTGAACTAAGAGTTAGTCGGTCCAAGAACAACTACTGACCGACTAGTTTGAGATCTAGTCGGTCGATGAACGTTCTTAGACCGACTAAGAGTAAACAGTAACTAGTGTCAAAAATAGTTGATGAGTTAGTCGGTTAAAGAAGCATTGCCGACCGACTAGTTTGCAACCTAGTCGGTCAACCAACGTTCTTAGATCGACTAACGATAAACAGTAACTCCTGAATAATTTAGAAAGCCAACTAGTCGGTCCAAGAAGGATTGCCGACCGACTGGATCGTCATCTAGTCGGTCGGTGCCCCTTCTTATACCGGCTAATGAGCACCAAAAGTTCTGATACGGAGCGCGGGGCCCCGTGATCGATTCCTAAGACTCCTAGGCTTGATCTAATAGTTAGATACGACCGTTATGAAGTTCGTCATGAGTGACATACTTCGAAATCGACGATCCTAAGGAAGAAACGAGAAAATACGACGAATCGATCGAAAATGAAAACTACGGAGACGAAAACCACACATGAGGAGAAAATCCACCAAAACATATATTATATTATATTAAATCCAGATACATGAAAAGCAGTCGTTACATCCTCCCCAACTTAAGAAAAATTCCGTCCTCGGAATTTCCGAATACTCACGAGTCCGGAAACAAAAGCGGGAAACGCTCTCGCATCTCATCCTCATTCTCCCAAGTAGACTCTCCAGGTGAGCCGTGTCGCCACATCACCCTCACAAGATTGACAATCTTGTTCCGAAGCGATTTCTGACGCCTGTCCAGAATCTGCACTGGATGCTGGTCATACGTCAAATCTGGGCGAACGGTAATCTCCGAAAAATCCACCGCATGAGATGGATCGCTAATGTATCGACGAAGCTGCGACACATGGAAAACATTGTGAACTCCTTCCAAAGATGGCGGCAAGGCCAAGCGATAAGCTACCTCGCCAACCCTCTCCAAAACATCAAATGGTCCAATGTATCGCGGGCTCAACTTCCCACGCTTCCCGAAACGAATCACACCACGATTCGGGGAAATCTTCAAGAACACATGGTCACCCGGCTGAAACTCCAAAGGACGACGTTTAGCATCCGCCCAATGCTTAAAACGGTCCTGAGCAATTCTCAACCTCTCCCGAATATTCCTGACGATATCCACGGCCTCCACGATCATCTCAGGTCCCAACAACTCCCGATCACCAACGTCATCCCAACTCAATGGCGATCGACATTTCCTCCTATAAAGAGCGGCGAAAGGCGCCATGCCAATACTCGCCTGGAAGCTGTTGTTGTAGGAAAACTCTACCAGATGTAGATGGTCCTCCCACGAACCCTTGAAATCCAACATGCACGCCCTCAGCATGTCTTCCAAAATCTGCATCGTCCTCTCGGACTGGCCATCCGTCTGCGGATGGTACGCCGTGCTGAAACTCAGACGCGTACCCAAGCTCTTCTGCAAACTCTGCCAGAACTGAGATGTGAACCTCGTGTCTCTGTCTGACACGATACTCACGGGGACTCCATGAAGTCGCACGACCTCCTGCACGATTCACGTTACATCACCATCCACACTAGGAAAAGGAAATAAAAACGGAGAGCAAAATAATTTTACCTCCATATATCTCCTCGCTAGCGCCTCAGTGGACTGTCCTACTCGGAACGGAATAAAGTGCGCAGATTTGGTCAATCGATCTACGACCACCCAAATCGCGTCATTCTGCTTCGGACTCCGAGGTAGTCCAGTCACGAAATCCATAGTGATGTGTTGCCACTTCCACTCCGGAATCGGAAGCGGTTGTAGCAACCCGGCCGTACGCTGATGCTCCGCCTTCACTTGCTGGCAAACCAAGCACTTGGCTACACTCCGAGCCACGCTCCTCTTCATACCATGCGACCAATAATTCAGACGAAGATCCTGGTACATCTTGGTGCCACCAGGATGCACAGAATACGGCGAACTGTGTGCCTCCACCATCAGCTCTTCTCTAATATCCCCAGCTGGCACACACAACCTGGCTCCAAACCTCAGCGAGCCATCCTCATGAATCAAAAAGTCAGTCCGTAGACCGGCTTCCACCTGCTCCCGAATCCTCACCAGCTTCGGATCCTCAGCCTGGCTAGCCTTAATCCGATCCACGATCGTCGACTGTACCTGCATGTACATCAACGACGAAGCCTCTCCAGGAAGAACAATCTCCACGCCAGACCCACAAAAATCCTGCTGCAATCTCCACTGCGAGGTCAAAATCATCACCGCTGGAAGCCTACTTAGCGCATCCGGAACCACATTCACCTTGCCAGGGTGAAACTGCAAATCAATATCATAATCCGCCATAAGCTCCAACCATCGACGCTGTCGCATGTTGAGCTCCTTCTGAGTGAAAATATACTTCAAGCTTTTGTGATCGGTGAAAATCTTCACTTTCTCACTCAGCAGGAAGTGCCTCCAAATCTTAAGAGCAAACACAACGGCAGCCAACTCCAAATCATGCGTCGGATAATTCTTCTCATGAACCTTAAGCTGACGAGACGCATACGCCACAACATGCCCATGCTGATGTAACACACAACCGAGACCCTTGCCAGAAGCATCGCAAAAGACCTCAAATCCACCGCTGCGATCAGGCACAACCAGAATAGGGGCAGTCGTCAACCTCTCCTTCAGAATACCAAAAGCACTCTCACAATCACCCGACCAAACATAAGCAACATCCTTCCACGTCAACCTGGTCATCGGCTCAGCAATACGAGAAAATTCCTTAATGAATCGCCGATAATAACCAGCAAGTCCAAGGAAACTCCGAATCTCAGACGCCGACGACGGAACAGGCCACTCCCTGATGGCCCGAATCTTCTCGGGATCCACTGAAATACCATCTCCAGTCACCACATGCCCGAGAAAAGCAACTCTATCCAGCCAAAACTCGCACTTCGAAAACTTAGCATACAAACGATGCTTCCTCAGAATCTCCAACACCGTCCTTAAGTGCGAGGCATGCTCTTCCTCCGACTTCGAATAGATCAGAATGTCGTCAATAAAAATAACGACAAACTTATCCAAAAAGTCGTAGAAAATCAGGTTCATCAGATTCATAAAAACTGCGGGCGCGTTAGTTACGCCGAAAGGCATAACCACGAACTCATAGTGTCCATACTTCGTCCTGAAAGCTGTCTTCGGAACATCATCCTTCTTCACCTTCAACTGATGGTAACCACTCCTCAAATCCAATTTGGAAAACACCCTCGAACCTCCAAGCTGATCAAAAATATCATCGATGCGAGGCAACGGGTATTTATTCTTAATGGTCACCGCATTCAACTCCCGATAGTCCACGCACATGCGACACGAACCATCCTTCTTCTTAACCAGCAACACCGGTGCTCCCCACGGAGACACGCTAGGATTAATATAACCCTTCTGCATAAGCTCATCCAACTGCCTACGTAACTCTTCCAACTCTGCCGGCGCCATACGATATGGTACCTTCGAAATGGGCTGCGCACCTGGGATAAGATCAATAGAAAACTCCAAAGCTCGATCAGGCAGCAATCCAGGCATCTCCTCGGGGAAGACGTCACCAAAATTACGCACCACAGCTGGCCACTCCAACTCCATCTGCATATCCACGACATCCACTGGTCTGGCCCGAAATCTGACCGGACCCAGCGAACTGCTACCACGACTGAACTCAAATACCGGGTGTCCGGGAATCTCGAACACCACCTTCTTCCTCCGACAGTCAATCGTAGCATAGAAGCTCGCAAGCCAATCCATCCCAAGGACCGCATCGTAATTGATGATGTCGTGGACAATGAAATCAGCACAAAGCTCACGTCCACAAACCACCAACGGGCAAGAATTGCACCCACGATGCACCGAGACTACACCGTTCCCTGTGACGATATTCCAACTCTTAGGAAAAGAGGACGTCGACAAGGAATGCTTCTCCACGAAGCTCCGAGAAATAATGCACATTGATGCACCAGAGTCAAAGAGGACTCGTGCAGGAAATGTGCAAACCAAAACCACACCTAACAAGCAATCAACCATCAAATCCTAGTCTAGCAAACAATCATGAGCAAGCAACCAACATAATCAAAGATCAAACTAACTAAGGAAGATAAATAGCGAGAATGAGCGTTACCTGCAATAACCTCATCCACGGCCATGCTCTCCTCCTCAGTCATCAGAAAGGCCTGCCCTCTCGACGGGACAGCCTGCCGAAAGGCCTGTCTCTGTGGAACAAGAGGCGCTCCACATCCAACGGGCACAGGAGCTCGCTGCTGCAATGGCTGTACTGCAATAGGAGCCCGCCAAGGCTGCCTCGACTTCGGACACTCCCGGATGGTGTGGGCAGGATCTCCGCAGACAATGCACTGTCCCAGAAACCTCCTACACTGATCCCTGAGGTGTCCAGTCTTGCCACAGAAATGGCAAGTCTTCAGAATAGGCCCTCCTGGCCTCTTGAACTGCACCGGATGATTAGGCTTGAAACCAGGCCTAACCACCGCCCTGGCCTGCTCCATAGGCCTCTTCCCAGCACCGGAAACATGTCCCTTCCTCTGATTCAAATTCAACTCTTGTCGTCTCGCAGTAATTAGAACCTTCTGATATGTCTCCAAGTCAGAAGAGGTCACAAAGCTCTGAAGCTCCAAGGCCAGTCCCTGAAGAAATCGTTGAGCTTTCTCATCGGCATCTTGCACCATCTTAGGTGCAAACCGACTGAGCCTCGTGAACTCCTGGTGGTACTGATCCACCGACAAGCTCCCCTGCTTCAGATCTATAAAGCGCTGCAGCATCACCTGCCTAGCAGCCTTCGGGAAGAACTCTCCATCAAATCTGGACTTAAAGGTAGCCCAAACTATCGGCTCCACCAGCATCTTCTCTTGAGCATCCCACCAGTTTCTAGCATTGTCCTTCAGCTGCCTCTTAGCCAAATCAACCCATCCAGCAGGGTTAATCTTCGCCATCGCCAGGTTATCCTCAATG
>CM061141.1:184834463-184854303 GCA_030789695.1 Scilla litardierei | reverse complement strand
CAAGAATATCTTCTTACGTTTGTCCATATCTTCGGTTCGGCAGTTCCAAGACACACAAGACAAGGTCAAGATAGCCTGTAAAGGCTGTAACCAAAAATACAAAGTTTACCATACACGTCCATTTCTTGAATTATCTTTTGTTTGTCAGTCAGAATTCCAACTTCCAAGACATATAAGTGAAAAGACAACAATCTTACTTTTTAGAGAATAAGACAGCTAGGCTACGCTGTATATATATTAGGCTGCATTTACAACTTTGCACTTCATATGCAACGTGTGGACGGGTCAAATCGGGCTATTTCTAGTAATTATATATATAGCAGCCTACATTTACAACTGGCCACTGATTAATCACCAACCAAAATTGCTTAACGTGCAAAAGGAGCATTTATTTGTTCCGGTGTGTGTGTTGAGCAAACACAAACTGGTCTAAACGCGAGTGAAACTACTCTTCTGCATTTAAGTGCAAATGTCTTCTGCATTAAACGCGTGCCTTCGGGCCAGCCGCCAGGTAAGTCTTAATAGTCATAGATGATCAGTTGTGTATTACCATACATGATTATTTATTAAGTGGTTTCCAACCAAACATATTCCCCCTCTATACTCTCTCAAACCACATCTCATCCCTCGGAGGGATTCCCTCCATTCCCCAAAATCAAAAAATCACAGCCACTCTTTGCTAGACCTAATCATCCATAGAATTCAAATCAGTTGAAAAATGTAAACTATAGATTTTTCTCTTTACTAATCCCAATCAAATGTAATTTTACCCGTTCTGCGAGTTGAGATAATTTTTATATGCTACCAATTTTTCCCAACGCGCACCGCAACGGCAAACCATTATTGGGTACAACATATGGCTGGTAGCACCCAGCTGTAGATTCCCGAGCAATCTTCTGTATATTCATGAGCTCTCATCTTTGTAGCCCACAGTAACTCTACTGTAGTCTCATCCATACGGACCATACCCAGTCCAATTCGTCTATATAAATTGATTCCCTACCCACTAGACATCGTCAACTACTACACTTCTTGATGATAGTGTTCTATATGATTCTATATGATTCTACCTATACAATATTTTTTATTTAACATGCTAAATTTTTGTTCTTAATAATGAATGCATCGTCTACGACACACAAAGATGGCCAGCCAACCAGCCAATATACTTGCAGCAATTGACGTGATGTTGAAATTGAATACATCACATTTATATGGAATCGAAGATGTTGTTTGCTCCTTCAGAAGAAGCACTCGAGGTTATTGAATGTTTTATAACATAGAGATTAGCCTGAAGGTGCCAACAAGGTTTCATCTCTCAAACTGAGCAATCTGCTCGGAATCTATGCAGCCTCATTTCTCTCTATGCTCAGAAGAATTTCTTACGAGTGCCATTATTGAATTTCATACCAATGCCAAAATGTGAAGTTGCAATATCCTTTACCATACTAATTGCTCTATCTGATTATTTCTGATTCTAATTATAAAATATATTCGTTTCTATTATGTTTTTTGTGTGTTCATCACTGACTATTGTTCAACGAATACAGTGGACAGATGGCCAAGATACATGCGGCAAGTGACGATAGTGAGCACTAATGGAGCTGCTCATAACTGCAATGTTTGTGGAGAAAAGGTTCACGACATGAGAACTTGTCGTATGAGCAAAACTGTATTCTATTACTCAAAGTTAATCAGCCCGCCCTATATGCAAAAGTAATGACGTTTGTGAGCACTAAGCAAAAATATTTACAATACTGTGATTTGTTACAGTATGACCCGTTGTGTGCGGTGAGCAAAAAGAAATACGTTTGAGAAATATTGCTATTGGATATTATAGATTTTGCTCTTTGCTAATCGAAACCAGATGTTTTTTTGCCCATTATGCGTGTTGAGTAAAAAGGTATACATTCAAGCAATTTTTCTCATCGTGCGCCACTGTAGTCAAATACTATTTGGAACAACATCTGGCTGGTATCCATCTGCTATATAGTCACGAACATCTGGCCGGTATCCCTTACAGTTACTCTACGGTGGTCTCATCCTCATCCATGGTCAGTCCAACTCGTCTGTAAATGGCTTCCATACCCATAAGACCTCATCAACCACTACCCTACGTGATGATAGTTCCTTTATCTGATTCTCTCTGATTCTTCTTATACAATGTTTTTTCTTCAAACTTGTATTGTGTTGTTCATGAGTGTGTCGTCTACAATACACAAAGATGGCCAATATACTAGCGGCAAGTGCCATGATGCAGAAATTGAATACATCACATTTATATGGAGGCGAAGATGTTCTTTGCTCCTCTTCGCCTGATCTGTTCATCTTCATTGCAAACATCACATGAAGGCGATGATGTTCTTGCAACCACAACAGCTTCATTCTTGTCCATCCCATCTTGCAGATATTCTTTGACCATTCGTATGTTCTGTTCAGATTCATTGCATACATAACTGTTCTATCTTAAATCTATCTAAGTCTAATTTTACAAAATTTTTACTTATTTATGCTATTTTTGTGGATCACAGATTCTTCTTCGACACATACAGGCCAACACCGATGACAGATGGCCAGGATACTTGCTGCAAGTGATGCTAATGGATCTGATGGAGCTGCTCATACATGGAATCGTGCTTGTCATTTTTTTCTTTCTGGGAATCCATGTATCCATACGATAGTCACTTGCATGAATTACATACCAGTTCCAAAATGTGACGTTGGAAAATGTTTAGATGTAGTATCTACTTTGTTGTGTTATGTACATTTGAACGCTTAAATGTTATACTTTGATGGAATACATACCTTAATACAATGTCATTAAATTAAATACTATTGCAGCACATTACAAAATTGCGTGATGTTAACTTAAAAGTAACCATATTTATTCAGCGCGCACAACTGGCCCAATTAGTGAACGTTGTAGGTGCTCAAAACTGTCTACTATTACCACAATAACTCACCATGCTCTACTGGAAAAAGTAAACATAGCAGCTTGCATTTACAAGGGGTACCCAACACACACAATTTTGCTCAACGTGCACGACGGGCTTAAATTTGAACCGTAGTGCTCGTTGGGCAAACCCAATTGGTCTAATGCATTAAATGCAAGTGAACTTACTCGGCTGCATTAATTGCAAATGTGTGAGGGTGACTACTGCATGCAAAAGCATTAAACGAGCCCTCGGGCCGAGGTAAAATAGGGTCAGCTGCGTTTTCCCATACAGTATTATTTATTAGGAGTTTTCCACCCAAATGTATTTTTGATTGTTCTGCGCGTTGAGAAATTATTTTAAGGGCCCCACAAAGGTCAACCATTCTTGGGTACATCAACTGGCTGGTATCAATCGGCTGTAGATTCACAAGCACTATCCATCTTTCTACATATACACGAGCCCTCTGTTGTTGACACACTGGTTCTCTTCTGTAGCCTTACAGGCTCACAGTAACTCTTCTGTAGCCTCATCCTCATCTATGTGCCCGTCCAAGTAGCTATAAAAATGGCTTCCCTACCCACAAGATCTCATCAACCACTACACTTCGTGATGATAGTTTCATTATCTATTCAATCTGATTCTACTTATAAAATAGTTTTTCTTCAACTTGCTATTTCGTTGTTGTTCATGAATGCTTCCTCTACAACCCAAAAGATGGCCAATATACTAGAGGCAGTGAAGTGATGCAGAAATTGAATACATCACTTATATTTGAACTCGAAGATGTTCTTTGCTCCTTCATAAGCACCCGAGGTTATCGAATGCTTCGTTACATTGCCAGTTGCCTGAAGGTTCTGTGTTGGGATCGTCTCTCAAACTGTGCAGACACCTTCCCCTGGCTGCTTGGACACTGTTCAGCCACCTGGCGCTCTATGCTCTAAAGAATTTCATACCCTTTTCACATTATTGAGTTTCATACCGGTGCCACATGGTAATGTTGCAATATTCATTATGAAACAATATATTTACTTATTTATGTTTTGTAAGTGTTCATCACTGATTCTTCTTCAACGCATATATCCTACAGGTGACATAAGGCCAAGATACTAGTGAGTAGTGTCATGATAAGCCAAGTAGATCCCAAGTTCATTACTTAAAGGTAGTACTACTCACCTACGCAAGTGGCTTATGCATGCTTTCAGTAATAAGAGGTCAAGTTGGTAGCTAGATGTTTACATTCTTTTATTTGATTTATTGTTCGTAATTAGTTGCCACAAGTGGTTGAAGTCCGTAGGATTTGGAAAATTTGTTTGGGCTTTTGCATTTATACACTGTCATTTGGCAGTTGTGGGGAAATCAAACAATCGATTTTAAATTTATCCAGTTTTGTTCTCACCTCACGTAGAATTCAATTAATCAATTCCTGCAATTGACGTGATGCATAAATTGGAAACATCAAATATACACGGCCTCGAAGATGTTCTTTGCTCCTTCAGAAGATCGAATGCTTCATTATTTTGCCAGTTGTTACAGTTTCCATCCGGAAGTGCTCAAACTGGCATCTGAAGTCCCTTGCTACTTTTCTCACGTTTCTTAAGTTGCCTGGAACCTGTGCAGACACATTTCTCTCTGTGCTCAGATGAAAGAACCCATGAGTAAATTTCATACCCCTGGCAATGTGTGATGTTGCAATATTCTTTACCATACTAACTGATCTATCTCATTATACAATATATTTACTTAATTATGAATTTTTCTTTTCATCACTTCTTATTCTTCGACGCATACATGGGACAGAAGGCCAAGATACTAGTGCAAGTGACGATGGTCAGCGCGGATGAAGCTGTTGATTAATGCCATTTTGCAAGAGTGGTTCATACTGACTTTGATCCGTTTCTCGTATTCGGAATCCATGTTAAATTTGATCGAGCCCAACAATTTTTCTCATCGTTCACCACGTCAGTGGATCATTATTGGGAACAGCATCTGTGTAATATATACAATAAATACCCAAGGTACACGATGACTCTTCTGTATATTCCCGAGACCTCGTCTGTTGACTTTTATTTAGTAGAAGTGATACTTTTATTTATACCAGCTTCCATTTACCCCTGGACACTAATTAATCACCCCACATAATTGCTCAGCACGCACAACTTGCAACAGAAATGAATGTTGTGCACGCTAAGCAACGCTTTCTACAATTATCAAATTTTGCTCATCACGCACAACGGTGTTATTTAACAATCCGTTGTGCGCTCGGAGCAAAACTGTATACAATTACCCACAATTACTCATCACGATCATTTACAGAAGGTCATTCTTGTGCCAGTCTCATCCTCAGTGACGGGGCCGTGTCGGCCGTCGAGCAGGGTTCCCGTGTGTCGACCGGTAATCAGGGGGAGAGGAAGTAACGCTCTCAATCGGGGTCTATTGCAAAAATTCCCTTCATTAAATTCTGCATAATTACATATGACTCGATCGAGAGCAGTCTTACAAAATTAACGATTCGAAAAATTTAGGAAGACGACGCATCGTCGGCTATAAACAGGTCCTTTATCACTCTTGCCACCCTATCCATCATGGCGGTGGCCCGAGCTTTGAAATCATCAACCTCTTACCCCTTCTCGAGAAGCTTGGCCTGAAGGTCAGCAACCTCCTTACTCGACGCCTCAAGATCAGCTCGGAGTTGAGATCGCTCTCTACCCCGCTGAGCTTCCGCCTGCTTCCTGGAGCTTGACACGGAGGCGAGGTTGGATTTCACCTCCGAGGCCGCCCAATCTGATGCGCCCTTAGTGGCCATGGTCCTCCCCAATTCTTCCTGCATCTTCATCACCTGAGCTCTGAGCTCAGAAGCATGGTTCTCGGCAGCTGCCAGCCGGCGTTGCCCCTCGATCAGTTCGAGGGCCCTACGGCGCAGACCTGCCCCAAAAATGGTCACCTGCAGATGGAGACAATCAACAAAACCAGAAGGAGAAGCAAAATTCGGAAGGCCCAGTGCCAACGAACCTGAAGGCCACTGCGAACGAAGTAGTTGTCCATCGTCTCAAGGTCGACCCCATTAAGGAAACCGCAATCCCTTGGCAGAGTGATATTCTTCGCCAGACGATCCCCCGTACCAAAGTCCCGGAGGGCCAACTCGTCCTTCCCCACGACGAACGGTGGCTGATAGGTCTCCCCCCCATGATGGCCAGCCGAAATACGGTTCGACAGCAGAAGCTGGCTGAACTCTGGAGATATGGGGCCGACGGAAGGGACCGGAGGAACAATGTTCTCGTATGGCCACCTGTCTTGTGGCGTGCTGGAGGACGATTCGGCTCCAACTCGGGGATCATAAGGAGCAGCCTTCAAAGACCGAGCAGCTTGACTTGAGGAGCATCCAGCCTCCCCCAACTCCAGATTGACATTCCCCGATTCCTCCGATTCCTCCAATTCCTCCGCTTCCACCTCTTCCTCCTCATCCCTCTTCCACTTACGGCCTTCTTCATTGGCCCGCTCCATCACTGAAGTAAACTCTCTGTATGCTCCTCCCGCCATTTTTGTTTGTTCGAAGAAATAAGAAGAAGATGAGATTTCCTTGAGTTAACCAGAGAGCGGAGCGCAAAAGCCATTGGCTTCACAACTCCAGTTTCTTTTATTACGCGTTGGAATAGTACACGATGATCGACACGTGTCAGAAATTTGCCAAAAACAACGGTTGAGATCAACCGAAGGCGAGAAGTTTTGGCAACATGAATCAAATCAGATGCTTCGAATGTCGTGCCCTATTAAATGAAAGTACTAATAATTTGGCCTCGATCGACGTTATTTCGTGAGAACAAATCACGGGGGGCCAATGTGGATACCCGGGTACGGCGCCATAAAAGGCATGGGGTAATTGCTCAGCGCACACAACGACTCAACCCCTAGAATTGCTCACCGCACACAACGACTCAAAACTCACAATTGCTCACCGCACACAACTATTTATTTTTCCATTCCATGTTCACATGTGCACGGGTAAATTTATAAGCCGTTGTGGGCGTTGCGTAATTGTTAACAGTTTTTATTTTACTCAGTGCATGATTGCGATCCGTAACCCGTACAAAAGATCGAAAAGGTACAGATATAGGGTTTATAAGCTTCTTTGTCGATACTAGTTTAGTGTTTATGATTTATCCATGCTTTCCCTAAAACGTGGGGTTTAATGTACTGTTGGTTGCAATTATGATATAGTAAAACACATGTATCACTATGCAATTTCATTTCTTTATTCTGTAGAAGTGATACTTTTATTTATAACAGCTTGCATTTACACCTGGCCACTAAATTATTCACCACATAAAATTGCTCAGCGCGCACAACGGGCAACAGAAAGGAAAGTAGTGCGCGCTGAGCGAACCTTTCTACAATTACCCATGAGCAAAACTGCCTAATTAGCGAACAATGGGCTATCAACGCGCACAACGGGCATAAAAATTTGGGGTTTTATGGTACAATTTGGGCTGGTACCTAATTCCGTTAATCCCCATGGGCTTGGATCAGGGAATTGACACCTTCCGTCTTAACCCATTGTGTGTGTGTTGGATCACCGCCATCGCTCGGGGCCGTTCGGGGTTTGACGGCTCGGTCTGAGGGAATGTGATTCGTGTGTATTTGACGTACACTTCAGTTTAGGTAATCGCATTGAATGAAGGCCAGTAGCACGAAGTTGGAATTCTCCAGCCCTTAGGGAGCGGGATTCGAAGTGCCGCCTTCTGTGAGACTTTGACACACGTCCCCTTCTGATGGCTTGGATTCGAAGTGACCTTCCGTATAAAGCCTTTCTCCTTTTAAATTCTGCTTTACCCATTGCTCGTTACCCTGATTGTCATCTTTTTTGCTCAGATGGCGGTCGGGATTTCAGTCAAGACGTTCAGCAACTCAACCCTCGACGACGAGGATATTCGGGTGGTCAGGGAAGTTCATCTGGCCATGGGCCTGGTCGCACTGCGGGGGAGGACATTCTTACGGGCGACCCACCGATTGGGGTGTCAAGGCAGGTAGGCATTCCTCCCCATCTGCCCTTGGGCATGGACGAACCTTCGCCCTTCGTGGGGGATCAGATTGATGCTCCTGCCAGTCTCGACCTCAGAGAGGGGGACGTGGCGGCCGTCGAGCAGGGTTCCCGTGTGTTAACCGAGAATCAGGGGGAGAGGAAGAGACGCTCTCACTCGTGGTCTGAAGGTCCGGAGGGGAAGCAGAAGAAGAGTGAGAGTGGTCCAGCTGGCGTGGTCGTCCAGCTGGCACATGGATCTGTCCTTCCGAGTGACCCTCCTTGTTAGAGGGGGTTCCTTATTGGGAGAAACTGGCAGACTCTCTGGTATGGCATATCCAACATGTCGGTCCCTTTCTTCTTCTATGACTGTTTTATTGAGGGGGACATTCACACCTTCTATCTCGCAGGTTTCCATGCTTGATGTAGAGGCACAACGCTTCTTAGAGAAGGTAGATGGTCTTGAGTCGGCCTTGGCGCAGGAGAGCCTAAGGGCTGAGGCGGCTGAGCAATCAGCCAAGGAGGCACACCAGTTCAAACTGAGAGTTGTAGAGCTCACCTCAGAGGTGGGATTTTGACGGAGGCTCTGGCTGTCGCCGAGAGATCGGCCAAGTATGCTGAGGATGCATTGTCCCTCGCCCGGGAGGTGCATAGAAAGGAGAAAGACGCTCTTTGGGCCGATATAGGCGCCCTGCGGGAAGTGGGCCATGCTTGGCTCGTAGCTGAGGCCCAGAGTGGTTATGGGGATGTCTTGGCTTTGAGGATCGCCGAGTCTATCTGTGAGGGATTCCAGGCATTCTCAGACATTTTAGCTGCGAAGATCGAGAGGTCCTTCCAGGATGGTTTCATAGCGTTCGAGGAGCGGGTCCGAAGAATGCTTCCCCGACCTCCGGTTGTCCCTAGACACCCTACTGTTTCGAGAGAAGACGAATCGCCTGGGGACGCCTCTTCGCGAGCTCCTGCATCATAGGTGGATCGAACCCTTTTTTTGTTTCTCCTTTTTCTTTGTTGTGCTTGGAGATATTTTTGTTGAATGGAAACATTTTCTCGAATGATTTATTGACAATTGGCTTGACCCACTGCAACAGATAAATTATAAGATATGAGATCGACAGCAGTATATAGATTTCTCGAATGATAGGCATCATCCTCATACTCTCATAATTAAAAATTTGGGTATTAAGTTTTAGTTTGGACCCGCAGACCTAGGAATTCAAAGCCACACTAGCTGCATTTTGAACTAAAATACAAGATAAATCAGTTTTCATAGATACAGTTTTAAAGAGATCCAGTTTCAGCATATTTAATAATGCTATATCGGTCGCCAAACCTTCGCAAGCCGAGCGAACTAGACCATCGGAAATGAGCTAACTTTGCCCTCGTGGGCTACTTGGCTATACAGTTGGGTGTCCACCCCCTTGCGAGGCGAGCCAGCTATACCGTCGGGGATGATTTAGAATACTTCGTAGGCTGGCCAGTTATACGGTCAGGGGCTACTCCTCATGTGAGCCAACACAACTATTTGACCAGTCCTCATGCCTTTTGACATCACTCGAGTGTAGCGTTACTTCTTCCTCATGCCTGATAAACATCACTTGAAGTGTAGAGGTTGAAGAGGGCGTGTGGCTAGGGAAGCCATTTATAGACGAATAAGACTGCCCTTGGATGAGGATGAGTCTACAGTAGAGTGACCGTGAGTCTACAGAAGAGACCACGTGAGTTTACAAAGCAGTGATCGTGAATGTACATAAGATTTTATTCAGCGTGCACATCTGTCACGCCCCGCTTCCCTAAAATGGAGGCGAGACGTGAGAAGGTCCGCACAAACGTGGAGCTGTGAAGCTACACACCTGATAAGAGTCAATAAAACATATGCAGGTCCCTGTAACCATGAGCAGAACAAGATAATAACACAAGGAGATACAGAAATAAAATCCCAAATCTCAGCAATGTCCAAACATTAAAATTAAGTTCAACATCCAGAAAAGCCACCAGGCTAAAAGAAAGAGTCTAGGCCCAAAACATGGCCAACAAAAGCCAACACGACACAAAGTATTGGTGCTACGCACCGACAACTAAAGCAGTCTAAACAACAACACAAACAGTCTCTACGACTGATCGCCCGTGTCATCAAACTCCTCGATGAACGCGGACTCTGACTCAGCGTCAGCGAACACCTCATCCTCATCAGCAACTTCAGGCTCAGGATTTAACATGTGTCACCCAAAAGAGTAAAGGGGCACATGTCAGCAAGTCTAAAAGACTTGGGCAAGGAAACTGAAAGGAAGGTAAACTAACAACCTAGCAATTATAGTATGATGCATAGCATGACAAGTTTAATATGTACAGGTAAGGTGCAAGTAACAAGTAGCAAGTATGGCATGGATGACAAGTTTTACAAGTATGAACACGGACAAGTACAAGTCAAGTAAATCACGTCAAGTAAACACGTCGTGCACAGAGATTACGTCTTCTGGCTAGAATGGCGGATCAGGCCAACTTGTAAACTCAGGTGATCGCTTATCCCTACCCCTCCACGTGTATCAAGCCAGGGCATTACCCCCGAACACGTATGCTCGCTTCTGGATCACGAGCCAGGAAGTGTTTTTAACACGTATGGCGTAGGGTTATGCCCGCATAACGGGTGCCTAGCCGGATCAAGTAGTACAAGTAATGTAGCGTGTGCTACGAATGCAACATTCAACATGGATAACATGGCATGTACAGATAATTCGCGTACCGTTAATTGAATTTGAACATGGCAGATAAGATGCATGGATGACAAGTGCCAATAATTAAAAGTAGTCGGATCAAGCTTTGTTGTCAAGCTAGATCCTGAAATTTGCACCTAGGCGAGTATCATTTCGTCGCCTAGTCTCTTTTACGCCTACAACAAGCAAATGGCCTAAAACATGGCCTAAAACCCTAAGTGGCAAGTTTCACTTGCCTAGCACCGAGGATGACGATCAACGAGGCACGTCACAAAATGTTAGACTACAGAGATGAGATCGCTGCCATGGCAAAACAATATTAGTTCTATTAGGGTTTAACAAAAATCACAAGGTGGGTTAAGAGAATAATAAAGGACCAATTTACTACCGTATCGTAGCAGAAGAACGATGCCGAGCAAGCACGGCAACGGAAGAACGATCCGGAGAACAACGGCTCAGATCTGGAAACGGGGAGAAAATATGGAGAAATGGGATTTTGGGGGTTTATTGGGGGTTGGAGGCGGCCTAAAGCATGAAGGCTGGCCTAAATGGAGGGGGAGAGGGGCTCTTGAGGAAGGAGGAAGGGCTAGAGGAAGGTTGGGGAAGATCAGAGGTCAAGGGGGAAAGGAAATGGCCAAGAGAAGAGAAAGAAGAAAAGAAAACGATTGGGGGTTTAAATAGAAAATCGTGCGGCGGCTGGGCAAACCCTAGGTTTACGGGGTCAATTAGTCGGTCAAAGGAGAGTGGTTGACCGACTAGTTCGAGAACTAGTCGGTCGGTCGACCAACTGTGACCGACTAACACCAAACAGTAACTCAGGTCGTCAAAATGGTCAATGAATTAGTCGGTGAAAGAACAATGGCTGACTGACTAGTCGGTAGAAAAACGTTCTTAGACCGACTAACAATAAATGGTAACTTAGGTAAAATTAATCGAAGGAACTAGTCGGTCTGAGAGCAAGTTCTGATCGACTAGTTTCACATCTAGTCGGTCGGTGGTTGCTCTTAGACCGACTAAGAGTAAACAGTAACTCCTGTATAATTGATTCAATGAACTAGTCGGTTCCAGTAGAGTACTTGACCGACTAGATTGGAATCTAGTCGGTTGGTCCCCCTCCTTGAACCAACTAAGGTGCACAAAAAGTCTCGAATCGAAGCGCGAAGCTCCCGGAAGATTCCTACGGCTTCTAAGATCAACCTATCTCTAAGATATGAGCGATATGAAGCTCGTCACGAATGAATTACTCCAAACTCAACGATCTAAGGAAGAAGCACAAAATCACAACGAAACGAACGAAAACGAAAGCTACGGAGACGGAAACCATAAATAAGGAGAAAATCCACCAAAACATATATATAATATAGATAATCCAAATACACGAAAAACCAGTCGTTACATCCTCCCAAACTTAAGAAAAATTCCGTCCTCGGAATTTCCCAACACTCACGTGTCCGGGAACAAAAGTGGGTAGCGCGCTCTCATTTCATCCTTATTCTCCCAAGTAGACTCTCCTGGCGAGCCGTGTCGCCACATCACCCTCACAAGATTGACAACCTTGTTCCGGAGTGACTTCTGACGCCTGTCCAGAATCTGCACTGGCTGCTGGTCATACGTCATATCAGGGCGAACGGTAATCTCCGAGAAATCCACAGCATGAGTGGATCGCTAATGTATCGACGAAGCTGCGACACATGGAAAACATTGTGAACTCCCTCCAAAGATGGCGGTAAGGCTAAGCGGTAGGCTACCTTGCCAACTCTCTCCAGAATGTCAAACGGTCCAATGTATCGTGGGCTCAACTTCCCTCGCTTCCCAAAGCGAATCACTCCACGATTCGGGGAAATCTTCAGAAACACATGGTCGCCAGGCTGAAACTCCAAAGGACGGTGTTTAGCATCCGCCTAATGCTTAAAACGGTCCTGAGCAATCCTCAACCTCTCCCGAATGTTCCTGACAACATCCACGGCCTCCACAATCATCTCAGGTCCCAACAGCTCCTGATCACCAACGTCATCCCAACTTAATGGCAATCGACATTTCCTCCCATACAGCGCGACGAAAGGCACCATGCCAATACTCGCTTGGAAGCTGTTGTTGTAAGAGAATTCCACCAGATGTAGATGGCCCTCCCACGAACCCTTGAAATCCAACATGCACGCCCTCAGCATGTCCTCCAAAATCTGAATCGTCCTCTCGGACTGGCCGTCTGTCTGCGGATGGTACGCCGTGCTGAAACTCAGACGCATACCCAAACTCTTCTGCAAACTCTGCCAGAACTGAGATGTGAACATCGTGTCTCTGTCCGACACGATACTCACAGGGACTCCGTGAAGTCGTACGATCTCCTGCACGATTCACGTTACATCACTATCCAAACTAGGAAAAGGAAATAGAAACGGAGAGTAAAAGAATTTACCTCCATTTATCTCCTCGCTAGCGCCTCAGTGGACTGTCCTACTCGGAATGGGATAAAGTGCGCGGATTTGGTCAATCGATCTACGATGACCCAAATCACGTCATTCTGCTTCGGACTCAGAGGTAGTCCAGTCACGAAATCCATAGTGATGTGTTGCCACTTCCACTCCGAAATCGGAAGCGGTTGTAGCAACCCTGCCGTACGCTGATGCTCCGCCTTCAATTGCTGGCAAACCAAGCACTTGGCTACACTCCGAGCCATGCTCCTCTTCATACCATGCCACCAATAGTTCAGACGAAGATCCTTGTACATCTTGGTCCCACCAGGATGCATAGAATACGGTGAACTGTGTGCCTCCACCAACAACTCCTCCCTGATATCCCCAGCTGGCACACACAACATAGCTCCAAACCTCAGCGAGCCATCCTCATGAATCAAAAAGTCAGTCCGCAGACCGGCTTCTACTTGTTCCCGAATCTTCACCAGCTTCGGATCTCCAGCCTGGCCAGCCTTGATTCTATCCACGATCGTCGACTGTATCTGCATACACATCAACAAAGAAGCCTCCCCAGGAAGAACAATCTCAAATCCAGACTCGCAAAAATCCTGCTGTAATCTCCACTGTGAAGTCAACAACATCACCGCTGGAAGCCTACTCAGCGCATCAGGAACCACATTCAACTTGCCAGGGTGATACTGCAAATCAATCTCATAATCCGCCATGAGCTCCAACCATCGACGCTATCGCATGTTGAGCTCCTTCTGAGTAAAAATATACTTCAAGCTTTTGTGATCGGTGAAGATCTCCACTTTCTCACTCAGCAGGAAGTGCCTCCAAATCTTGAGCACAAACACGACAGCAGCCAACTCCAAGTCATGTGTCGGGTAATTCTTCTCATGAGTCCTGAGCTGACACGAAGCATATGCCACAACATGCCCGTGCTGATGCAACACACAACCGAGACCCTTGCCAGAGGCATCGCAAAAGATCTCAAATCCTCCGCTGCGATCAGGCGTAACAAGAATAGGGGCTGTCGTCAATCTCTCCCTCAGAACACCGAAGGCATTCTCACAATCACCCGACCAAACAAAAGGTACATCCTTCCGCGTCAATCTGGTCATCGACTCAACAATACGGGAAAAGCCCTCAATGAAGCGCCGATAGTAACCAGCAAGCCCAAGGAAACTCCGGATCTCAGATGCTGACTACGGAACAGGCCACTCTCTGATGGCCTTAATCTTCTTGGGATCCACTGAAATTCCATCGCCTGACACCACATGCCCCAGAAAAGCAACTCGGTCCATCCAAAACTTGCACTTCGAAAACTTAGCATACAAATGATGACTCCTCAAAATCTCCAACACCGTCCTCAAGTGCGAGGCAAGCTCTTCCTCCGACTTAGAATAGATCAGAATGTCGTCAATAAAGATAACGACAAACTTGTCTAAAAAGTTGTAGAAAATCAGGTTCATCAAATTCATGAAAACAACGGGAGCGTTGGTTACACCGAAAGGCATAACCACGAACTCATAGTGTCCATACTTCGTCCTGAATGCTGTCTTCGGAACATCTTCCTTCTTCACATTCAGCTGATGATAACCACTCCTCAGATCCAACTTCGAAAACCCCCTCGAACCTCCAAGCTGATCAAAAATATCATCGATGCGAGGCAACGAGTATTTATTCTTGATGGTCACCGCATTCAGCTCCCTGTAGTCCACGTACATACGACGCGAACCATCCTTCTTCTTCACCAGCAACACTGGTGCTCCCCACGGTGACACACTAGGATTGATATAACCCTTCTGTAAAAGCTCATCCAGCTGCTTCCGCAATTCCTCCAACTTAGCGGGTGCCATACAATAGGGCGCTTTCGAAATCGGCTGCGCTCCCGAAATAAGATCAATCGAAAATTCGAGAGCTCGATCAGGTGGCAATCCAGACATCTCCTCGGGGAAGACGTCATCGAAGTCCCGCACTACCGCTGGCCTCTCCAGCTCCATCTGCATAGCCACAATCTCCACTGGCCTGGCCTAAAATCTGACAGGGCCAAGCGAACTGCTACCTCGGCTAAACTTAAAAACTGGATGTCCGGGAATCTCGAACACCACCTTCTTCCTTCGACAGTCGATCGTAGCATAGAAGCTCGCAAGCCAATCCATCCCAATGACCGCATCGTAGTTGATGATGTCGCAATCAGCATAAAGCTCATGTCCACAGACCACCAACGGGCAAGAATTGCAACCACGATGCACCGAGATCACGCCATTCCCTGTAATGATATTCCAACTCTTCTAAAGAGGGGACGTCGTCAAGGAATTCTTCTCCATGAAGCACCGCGCCAAAATGCACATCGATGCACCTGAGTCAAAGAGGACTCGTGCAGGAAATGTGCACACCAAAATCACACCTACAAATAGTCTAACAATCAAGCCCTAGTCTAGCAAACAATCATGTGCAAGCAACCAAACATAATCTAACAATCAAAACTAGCTAGGAAAGTAACAGCTAGATTGAGGATTACCTGCGATAACCTCATCCACAGCCATGCTCTCCACCTCGGTCATCAGAAAAGCCTGCCTCCTCGATGGAAAAGCCTGCTGAAAAGCCTGCTGAAAAGCCTGCCTCTGTGGGACAAGAGCTGCTCCACGTCCAGCAGGAACAGGCGTTCTCTGCTGCAACGGCTGTGCTGCAACATGTGCCCTCCAAGGCTGCTTCGACTTCGGGCAGTCCTTCATGGTATGGGTAGGATCTCCACAGACAATACACTGGCCCAGGAATCTCCTACACTGCTCCTTGATATGCCCGGTCTTGCCGCAGAAATGGCAAGTCTTCTGAATAGGCTCTCCTGGCCTCTTGAACTGCACCGGCTGATTAGGCTTGAAACCAGGCCTAACCACCGCAATGGCCTACTCTATAGGCCTCTTCCCAGCCCAGCAACATGTCCTCTCCTCTGGTTCAGGTTCAGCTCCTGCCTCCTCGCAGCTACTAGAACCTTCTGATAAGATTCCAGATCAGAGGAAGACACGAAACTCTGAATCTCCAAAGCAAGTCCCTGCAGGAACCTCTGAGCCCTCTCATCAGCTTCCTGCACCATCTTCGGTGCGAACCGACTCAGCTTAGTGAACTCTTGGTGGTACTGGTCCACCGTCAAGCTCCCTTGCTTCAGCTCAATAAAACGCTGCAGCATCTCCTTCCTGGTAGCCTTCGGAAAGAACTCTTCATCAAACCTGGACTTAAAGGTAGCCCAAGCTATCGGCTCCACCAGCATCTTCTCTTCCGCATCCCACCAGTTCCGAGCATTATCCTTGAGCTGCCTCTTCGCCAAATCAACCCATCCAGCCGGGCTGATCTTCGCCATCTTCAAATTATCCTCTATGTTCCGAATCCACTCATCGGTAGCTAGATGACCCTCAAACCCATCAAAATAAGCGGGACCCAGCTCCCGAAACTGCTTCGCTCCTGGCTCGAAGCGAGGGGCCTCCGGAATTGCCCGCGCAGCTCGAACAACTGGAGCATTCTGGACTTGCTGGAACATGCCCTGCTGCACCTGCATCATCTGAAGAATCACCCGCATCATCTCCCCATTGTTGGGCTCCCGCTCAAGCTCCTCGTCATGAGGGGGCGCACCACCACCACCACGGGTATTTCGCCTTCCTGTCATCTAATGACACAGAAAACGAAACAGATTAGACTCATAGCTTATGACTCGGATGTCGAACTTAGTTTATTGGACATTCTAATATTATTATCATTATTCCGATAATCGCAGTTACAGAAGACGACCTACATGGGCCACCAACAAAATCTGTCACGCCCCGCTTCCCTAAAATGGAGGCGAGACGTGAGAAGGTCCGTACAAACGTGGAACTGTGAAGCTACATGCCTGATAAGCGTCAATAAAACATATGCAGGTCCCTGTAACCACGAGCAGAACTAGATAACAACACAAGGAGATACAGAAATAAAATCCCAAATCTCAGCAATGTCCAAACATTAAAATTAAGTTCAACATCCAGAAAAGCCACCAAGCTAAAAGAAAGAGTCTAGGCCCAAAACATGGCCAACAAAAGCCAACACGGCACAAAGTATTGGTGCTACGCACCGACAACTAAAGCAGTCTAAACAACAACATAAATAGTCTCTACGACTGATCCCCGTGTCCTCAAACTCCTCGATGAACGCGGGCTCTGACTCAGCGTCAGCGAACACCTCGTCCTCAGTAGCAACCTCAGGCTCAGGATCTAACATGTGTCACCCAAAAGAGTAAAAGGGCACATGTCAGAAGGTCTAAAAGACTTGGGCAAGGAAACTGAAAGGAAGGTAAACTAACAACCTAGCAATTATAGTATGATGCATAGCATGAAAAGTTTAGTATGTACAGGTAAGGTGCAAGTAACACGTAGCAAGTATGGCATGGATGACAAGTTTTACAAGTATGAACACAGACAAGTACAAGTCAAGTAAATCACGTCAAGTAAACATGTCGTGCACAGAGATTACGTCTTCTGGCTAGAGTGGCGGATCAGGCCAAATCGTAAACTCAGGTGATCGCTTATCCCTACACCTCCACGTGTATCGAGCCAGGGCATTACCCCCGAACACGTATGCTCGCTTCTGGATCACGAGCCAGGAAGTATTTTTAACACGTATGGCGTAGGGTTATGCCCGCATAACGGGTGCCTAGCCGGATCAAGTAGTACAAGTAATGTAGCGTGTGCTACGAATGCAACATTCAACATGGATAACATGGCATGTACAGATAATTCGCGTACCGTTAATTGAATTTAAACATGGCAGATAAGATGCATGGATGACAAGTGCCAATAATTAAAAGGAGTCGGATCAAGCTTTGTTGTCAAGCTAGATCCTGAAATTTGCGCCTAGGCGAGTATCATTTCATCGCCTAGTCTCTTTTACGCCTACAACAAGCAAATGGCCTAAAACATGGCCTAAAACCCTAAGTGGCAAGTTCCACTTGCCTAGCACCGAGGATGACGATCAACGAGGCACGTCACAAAATGTTAGACTACGGAGATGAGATCGCTGCCATGGTAAAACAATATTAGTTCTATTAGGGTTTAACAAAAATCACAAGGTGGGTTAAGAGAATAATAAAGGACTGATTTACTATCGTATCATAGCGGAAGAACGATGCCGAGCAAGCACAGCAACGGAAGAACGATCCGGAGAACTATGGCTCAGATCTGGAAACGGGGAGAAAATCTGGAGAAATGGGATTTTGGGGGTTTTTTTGGGGTTGGAGGCGGCCTAAAGCATGAAGGCCGGCCTAAATGGAGGGGGAGAGGGGCTCTTCAGGAAGGAGGAAGGGCTAGAGGAAGGTTGGGGAAGATCAGAGGTCAAGGGGGAAAGGAAATGGCCAAGAGAAGAGAAAGAAGAAAAGAAAACGATCGAGGGTTTAAATAGAAAATCGTGCGGCAGCTGGGCAAACCCTAGGTTTACGGGGTCAATTAGTCGGTCAAAGGAGAGTGGTTGACCAACTAGTTCGAGAACTAGTCGGTCGGTCGACCAACTGTGACCAACTAACACCAAACAGTAACTCAGGTCATCAAAATGGTCAATGAATTAGTCGGTGAAAGAACAATGGCTGACCGACTAGTTTGCAACCTAGTCGGTCGAAAAATGTTCTTAGACCGACTAACAATAAACAGTAACTTATGTAAAATTAATCGAAGGAATTAGTCGGTCTAAGAGCAAGTTCTGACCGACTAGTTTCACATCTAGTCGGTCGGTGGTTGCTCTTAGACCGACTAAGAGTAAACAGTAACTCCTGTATAATTGATTCAATGAACTAGTCGGTTCCAGTAGAGTACTTGACCGACTAGATTGGAATCTAGTCGGTTGGTCCCCCTCCTTGAACCAACTAAGGTGCACAAAAAGTCTCGAATCGAAGCGCGAAGCTCCCGGAAGATTCCTACGGCTTCTAAGATCAACCTATCTCTAAGATATGAGCGATATGAAGCTAGTCACGAATGACTTACTCCAAACTCAACGATCTAAGGAAGAACCTAGAAAATCACAACGAAATGAACGAAAACGAAAGCTACGGAGACGGAAACCACACATAAGGAGAAAATCCACCAAAACATATATATAATATAGATAATCCAAATACATGAAAAACCAGTCGTTACAACATCTTCCTAAATTATAACGCGTTGTGCGCGGTATTAAAACAGGTTAGCGGAGAGTTTTATTACTCAGTGCGCACTACGGATTGTGCACGTGGGGTAATAGATTTTATTTTTGACTTAATATTAATCAACGCGAAAACGGGTAAAATTATACCCCGTTGTGCGCAACGATGAAAACCAGGTTACATTCGAATAAAATAACTCCAAGCATACAACGTCATGTAATATTTGTCCAGATTTTAACCAATGTGCGCGTCGATCAAAAACCATGCTACGAGAAAATTTTCAGCTAATGCATCGAATAGAGAAAGCACCGGATTCTTTAAAGGAGTGGTGACGTATACAAAATTGTTGGAGAAATATTACTCTTACTTACGTCGATTGAACAATTGTGTTATCCAAAATACATATTGCTCAATGCGCACAACGGCCAAACTATATGCCCGTTTAGTGCTTTGAGCAGTTTTGATAAACCATAAATAATTTGCTCTCCGGGCACAACGGCCATATTCTTGCCGGTTGTGCACGTTGAGCCATTTTGTTTGAAGCTATCAATTTTGCTCAACACGCACTACCACGGTCATACATTATTGGGAACAACACTGGC